>JAOTIZ010000202.1:6742498-6755939 GCA_027123425.1 Erythroxylum panamense | reverse complement strand
GGCTTCTAGGAAGGTTATCAAGCAAAGTAAGAAATACAAATAGAGGTTTTAAAGCCTATGATTGAATGTTGGGCTTACTTTAATTAATTGTTAATTAAAAGCCCATATGAACATTTAAAAATGGGCTAGACTTTAGTTAAATTTGATTAATTTGATTAATTAAATTGGAACAAAGTTATTAAAGATAAAAGGAGGTGGCTTTTTGGATTTAATAGGTTAAATGTGCAACTGCACGTTTAACATTGGTTTGCTATATTTAAGATGGTTTTTAACATGCTTTATCATCATTAATTGGGGTAATGATCTTATCATTAAATGATTTAATAGTTGTCATTTAATGATAGCATGTAACCTTTTAGCATTCATTGGACTAAAGAAGAAAGAGGTGCATTTGGTGGACCATCTTCCTTCTTTTCATCACAAAAACTAAAAATGAGATGTATTTTTTTAGGTTATTGGTCTTTTCATATAACCATCTTAAAACAAATGAGAAGAATCTCATTTATTGGCTTCTTTATGATTGATTAAGGAAGGATGTGATGCATTGGATGCACTTCACTTCTTTCTTTGATGCTTAACCGAAATTGAGAGAAAAAATACAAGGGGTTGTTGAATTTTTATCTCTCTCTCTCCCCTTTTTTGCGTAAATTAGCCGAAAATTGCATGAGAGGTGTCTCATATTTGGCTTCTTTCTCCTAATGCAAAATCTCTTCAAGTTTTCTTCTCCTTTCCCACCAAAAGATCTTGTTAACCAAGTTGTTTAAGGAGAACAAGTGGTAGATTGGATTAGTCAAGGATACAATAACGAGAAGAAGATACATTACCTAGGGGAGGATACATTGCCGAGGATAGAATAGCACAGCGAGGAGTTAAAGCTGTAGCAAAGGAGTCGATAGAATTTTCTTTTTTCTTTTTTCTTTTTATTTTCATCATTACTGTTATGTTTTTATTGTATTTTTTTTCTTCATTAGTAATATTTGGTATAGGACAATGTATAACTTGACTATAGGAAGGTAACTAATTTTTTATGATCTTTAGCATGTTTTACCTTAGTATTAATTTTATACCAAATAGTTTAATAGGCAATAATTCTAGGAATTTTTAAAATGGAATAAGAATAACTAATATGTTTCATTATAATTTTAATTATATTGTGATTCAATTAATTTAGGCAAATAGATGGAGAATTTAAAACTTAGTTAGTTTTAATATGATCCAATGATTTGAAAATGGACCCCTAATGTGAATAATGACATCATTTTATAAAACTTAAGCATCTTTTTTAGTTTTTCAAGCATTTTAGCTTATTCCACAAAAATTAAACATATATATTGATAAAAAAAATTATATGAATAAGTTATTATAAATAATTTCCCTCTACTTAATTTAACCTAAATAAAAAGGATTAAATTTAAAGAGTGGTGCTAATGTCATTTAAATTAAGTACCTAAATTACTAGGAGTATTCATGACAAGTTTATTTTTATAACAAACTTTAGGTAAATTTTTAAGAAAGCATTTAATGTTCATTTGTTACTTTAATAATAAGAAAGTTTAGTATTTTATTCATTCCAATTATTAATATATTTAAAAATGAAAGTTTCTTACTTATTTATGTCTACTTTATATATTAGATTGAATTATATGAATTAAGTAAATCTTTGTAGGATTGTTAGATTGAATTAAATTGATTTATGATAAACTGTAGGCATCTAAATTCCTAACAAGGTTACAAATAATTCAATTGAGTGACTAACAGATAGTCTTGATTTCTCTAATTGATTTATGGTTTCTTTCTTAGAATTGCCACTTATTTAACTCAAGAAAAATTTAAATTAATTTGTTTAAGGATCAAAAAAAGGTTTAGGATAGGAGTATTTGATGTTTATGAAAAATGTTCACATATTTTCCTAGTATTTTAGTTTATTTTTATTTCAAATTAACTTGTTTAACTTATTTTATTTATTTATTCGTTAATTATGATAAATTAACCTTAAGATGAGATTATTCAAGAATCGAAGAATATTTAAAGAAAAAATATAAAACGAAACCACAAGTTTTAAGGGAGCATTGTTTGGCCAATGGGTTTAGAATAAGGCTTAAAGAGAGACATGTGGTATTGAATGAAATCTATAAAGAAACATGACTTGGGCCATAATTACGCTAGGGGTTATGAGATAATTTCGAGATAAATATGAGTGTTAACAATTTAGGGGCATTAACAAGCTATGTATCATTTTTAATTATAAGAGAAATATGAAGATCAACATTCTAAGACGTGTAATTAGGCTAAAGATGGTGTCTCTTATCTATAGAAAGTAAAAGGATCAACAACTTGCACCACAGCTGTGGCTTATATCATATATGAGTTTTTGATAACGTATTTAAAGAAAGGAAAGACTAAAATTTTGAATACTTCTCACTCTAGACATATGTTTTTCCTCTAAAGATTAATTTATCTTTTTGGAGATCTAAGAACCATTAGGAGGCTAATCACAAGCTTATTTTTATCAAAGAGTTAAGATCCACACACCATCCCAATTGAATAAGTTGTTTTGACTATATATATAACTAATTTTTTTATTGTTTAGATAGCTAAAACCATAGTTTTTAGGGATTAATTCATTTTATAATATGAAATGGGATATATTTATATAAATATCCTTTGATTGATCTTAATGTATCATCTAGTTGCGCCAAAGACTGAATATGATTTAAATTTACTTGTGTATTCCTTGAGAAAACTTACATGTGAGTGGATTACAACTTAGGTAATAGGGTTAAATATGGTACTTAAGAGAGACCTACGTGATCTTTCTAGTCTTATAATGACACCTTATATGGAATTTCTTAGATATTAGTGCATTCAAAGGAGTGTTAGGATAGTAGAGTTATGGATTAACCATTGTGATAGTAGATGGTTATAGCTAAAAAAATGCAAATTTAGTGTCTAGGAGATCTTACTAGTCTAGTTAATATATCCATTCACAGTAAGTTAAATCATAAAACCAAAAGTAATAATAGGGAAAGTAATAGTCTAAACATTGATATTAGATTGAATTCTCTTTCGATAATTTTCTTTTTCTTGATTTTTTTACTACATTTTATTCTTTGTTTTCTTTTATATTTAATTAATTAAAATCTATCAAGATCACTCTTTTATTTATTTGCTTTAGGCCTATTAATGGTTTTATGTTTTTTACTATATACTACTTCCTCAATGGCTTTTATAACTTTATAGGGTTATAACTTGATACGCAAGGTTCATTTTCGTTAAAAATAATGATAAATGTCAAATTCTAATTTAATTTTATACTTCTCATCCATTAAGGTTTCAACCTTTATATGGATTTGTTTTAAAACATGTTAAACTTTATATTCATTTTTAAATTTTATTCATATCCATATCGTAATAATAAGTTTTTATGTATTTCAAAATTAAAGAATATTATTTAAGATTTTCTATGTTTTTCAGTTTTTACAAGTTTTTTGATGAATATAAGGGCATAAATCCTAGGGCCGAAGGGGTGTCTGAGAACTTGCCTCCTAGAGAGAGGTAGAAAATCAAGATTTCCATTCCAAATTGGGCAAAGAGCACACCAACTCCATATTTTCCATATTTGGGCAAAAAAGAGGAGGAACTTGCTTCATTTAGTTCTTATTTAATTTTTCTCGTCTAGCATCTTTATTATGGATTTTCTAGTTGTTGGGGATGTTAATGAAATTATGAGTAGCTGAGTCATTTGTAGAGATTACTTTTCAACTACTTATTGAAATCCTACTTTGTTGATTTGAATGGATGATGCTTTTGATGAATGTTGAGCATATACCTTGCAATATATTGAGAAATTGAGTTGGGTAAAATGTGTAGGGTTGTATAACGAGAATTGGCACTCTATTATTATGCGAAACCATTAGTATAACCTCCTTCTCATTCAGATAGGCCTCTTTCTCTTTAAAATGAAATGAATCAAACTCATAATCATTATAGGTCTCTTTATAAGCATAAAGGCGTGACAATTGTGCCCGTTTAATATCAATGCTTATGAGAAAGAAAAAAAGGATCACATTTTCTCTAAATCACCATAGGTCATATTTTCATGAAAAGACTATATCATATGCTAATCATTTATTAGACTATATTATCATATAAAGAGAACTCCAAGAACCAAGTTTGTATGGGTGCCTAGAATTGATTTTTTTTCTAGTAGGACCAATTATCGACACTCTTCAACACAGAACACGACTTGCAAGAAAGACAATAAACAATTAACTAGTTTTTGATAAGTTTTGAGTTGAGCATAGGTATAGATATTTATAAAGAACAAGTGTTCAAAAAGAAAAATGTCTAGGACATAGTTGTAATAAGTCCCTGATAGGCACTCAAAATTCGTTTAACTTGGAGTTGGATTGCTCACTTTGACCTATTTATGTTCCTATTGAGCAAATATATGAACTAGGAATCTCCAATGATGTATAGAGAAATTAAATTACTTACTCATCATAAAAAGAATGTTGTAGTGGAATTTCTCCTATTACCTCTCGATTCGTTAATCTAATTGAGAAAAGAAGATACCATTAATAAATTTTGCAAAATTTAATTTATTTGTATTTCCCCACTAGTTTAAATCAAAACTTTTTAAGTAATATTTAAAATTGTTAATTGAATTATTTTAACTTCCTTCATTTAAGAAAGTCCTTAATGTATGACATTTATTCCCATCGTTAACTTTTTTGGTGAGTGATATGAATAATATACTACAAATAAAAAAGATAAGAATGTATGAACTAGCTAAAATAAAAGCCATATCTATTCTAACTAAGTCCTATAAAGAATTAGATATTCTAGCTATACAAAAGGGTAATAATATTAAAACAAGTTCTTTAATAGAAAAATCAAAAGTGAATAAAAAGTCTAGAGTTATATAGTTTGTTAAAATTAATTGCCATCAAGAATTAAGATGTAGTTTTATAGGTTCTAGTTAGATGCTTGGCTTTGGTTGAGAACTCAATTTTTTTATCCATTTAGTTTCTATTATCCACTAAACTATCATATGTTAAAGTTCTTGCAAATTCTTGTTTTGTTTATTAGAATTCATGTTAGTTCTTTCTTTCCATATGTAATAAACAAAATAGCTAAGTGTCAACTAAATCAAGTTTCCTAATTCCTAGTTCCTATTGATTTTACTTATTTTAATATAAGTAAAATAAGTAGGGACTTAGTTAATTGTAATTTAGCACTTCTATGACATATTTTATAGGACAATATATGATATTCTCTTTATTTTGATTCATTGTCTTGTAGATGATGATTTTGAAGAAATGTCACTAATTTGATCATATCTTTCTCCTAGTTATATGTTTAACGTGAAATTAGAGTCATTTGAAAGCTATCTAAAAGAGAAAAAAACTTTGTGAAATACATAAGAGATTAATTTTAGCTTAAAGATGTCAAAAAATTAGAGAAAATAAGAAAAATGGTTAGACACAGGACTAGCTTGGGTCAATGTTTGAACCATATTGTTCATATTTTTTTCTAGAAAAAAGATGGAATTTAAAATGAAGTGGAATCAAAGTCAGAATCTTCACATTACATTTGAAAAGTTTCAAAACAAAATTTCTACCATTCTATAACTGTAACAAGCATTGATTCTTATAACAAACACTTTGAGGACATGTAAAATTACAATTCTAATCACCTTAGAAATCATTTATATATCTCTAACTTATGAATATTCTTAATAAAATTTTTCGTAAAGGAATTTGAAGGCTGATGATGACATCAATTATCGCTAAGTTGTTAGGTTTAGGACTTCATGGCGTTAAGGAGGGATTTCGAATAAGATTTGGAGGAGTCTATGACAACTCTTCTAGTTCTTTCTTTCTCTTATTCCCTTTATATTAAGATTGACTTATTTTATTCTTTTAATTATGTTCAGTAGTTAAAACTCCAATTAAGATTATTGATATACATTATGATGGATTTTTAAATTATTAATGCTTCATTTGATGGTTTGTTGGTTGAATTTATTCTCTCCACTCTTAATTATTGAATTTATGCCTAATTAACATTGATTCAATCTTAAGGATTGCATGAAGGACTAAAAGGAGAAGCATGATTCTACACTAGGAGAATAAATACCTTAAATCTAAAGAACATAAGTAACCTAGAATATTCTTTTGATGTATATTTTGGATATTTCTTGAACTACCTTCAAAGGCTTAATACGAAGTAACCTAGATTATTGTGATATGAAAAGGATTAACTAGGCTTATTGAGTTTGATTAGGTTGAATTGCACTCCGAGAGGTGGTAGTTACTTAATTGGACATAACCAAGTGTCTCAAGACATTGATACTTTAGGTTAATTATTATTTCGACCTGCATAACCGATCTTACATGATTATTGGAATTTCATATAAGTGAACCTCAAAACCCTAACATTTGTTATCTTGATTTCTCTTATCTATTTAATTACCATATTTTAGTTATATTCATAATTTAATTACTTTTCTTAATGTCATGTTTTTTTATTTTCTTTGTTTGGCTAGGATTAATAAACATAATAGTGTTGTCCTTATGGGATTGATACTTTGTAGTTACATAGGCGCTTTCAATTGATTTTACTTATTTTAATAAAATATTTATTAAAAATTCTATGATGTTAGAAGTTTAAGTTTTTATTAATCATTTATGAAATTGTTGTAATATAAATTGTTATCTAACTAATTATTAGGTACATGATTAATTTAAAGGTCATTCTAAATATTTTATTTCAATTCCTATGATATAACTTCAAACATTTTCTCAATTTTAAAGCCCTAATATTCATTCTAGGGGATTCCATTTCATTTTAGTTTAGTTTTAAGCCCTAAGAACTTCCTATAGGCAATTCATTTTCCATTTCAAATCTTATGGAACTACTCTAGGCATTTTCTTTAGATTCCAATAGCTAATATTCATTTTAGGCATTAACTAAGTCTTACCAATATCCTTAAGAGACATTTCATCAAACAATTCATAGACAAACCAAATCCAGCTCTAACTAATAACAAAACCACTATATTTTTCCATTATTCACCAACATAAACACATTCAAATAAAAAATGAGCCAACCACAGTTTAAAAAAATGCAGAATACTCAAACCACATAAAAAATTGAAATTCATATAAGCATTTAACAACAAAATTTCTTGCAAAAAAATAAACCTGGGAGCAAAACATAGACGACTAACCTTGACTTAACTGAAGATGATGTATGATGGATGAGAACAAAGCATGGAAGATGGACGATGGATGATGGAAGAAAGAAGACCGACAGTAATAAAGAAGAAAATCAAGAAAACATGTTGCAGGGGAGGGAGGGGGGCTTCGGGTAGGTTTAAGTTCAAACAAAAACAAAATCGCTTAGTGTTAAACCAAATTGTGTCACTTTCTTTTGATTAAAAACATTGACTAAGAAGATCTAAAAGAAAATGTTTAACTTTAAACTGTACCAATGGAATGATAGTTTTGTTGGTAACTTACTGACGGACATTGCTTTCATTGGTACACCTCAACGCTTATTTTTGCAGCCAACCATTGCCGCTTATTTTTATGATAACCGTCACTATTCTGTCACTATATTCCATTAACAAAATTATGGGGATAATTTACCTCCACTTTTACCAACGAATATTTTGTCCGTCAGAAAATACCATTTTTTGACAATTTTACCCACAAAAATCAATTTCTATCTCTAATTTACTATAGGATTTTTCTATCGGTAATTTGTAATTTTCTTGTTGTGAGAAGAGAGAATAGAAGGCTTATAAGTCAAAGAACAAAGATGGAATTTGATGTGGCAGCTTAGAGATCTCGGGAAATCATATGATTCTCCTTGAAAATCCACCCAAAAATTAGGTTTTTATACCCCTTTGGGTGGTTAAACTGACTTGGATGTATATGGAGCAAGCTGGAGTTGCCAACTAGAAGGTTGGAAAATTCTAGCTTTGACCTAGGTACATGTGATTTTCCAGCCTGATTTTCTTCTTTTGTTTCTAATTTGATACCAACAACAAGTTGATATGCAAGTAAGTTGATAATCAATATAAATAAGATCCAAATCATGCCCAAACATTGACATACAACCATGCAGAATGTATGAACATCAAAACATATAAGAAGCAAGAAAAACCTAAGCTTAAAAACCTTCATTTATAAGCTAAAATACAAATTATCATATAAACATGCAAGTTATATGAAAATAAGACAAAAACAGGTTAACCATCCTAGTATATATACTAAATATACACACATAAAATGACTTAGACAATTCTATAACAATTATCACTTATCACTAATAAGAGAAATTTTAACAATATTCCATATGAAATTTTATCGTAAAGATCGAGAAGTTGAGTCTCGGATCGTTAATTTGACGTCCTTAATGATCGGACTATTTTGACCTTGATTAAAGTACTTATTAACGATCTTTGATGTTTGGGATATCAGATAAGCTAGGCTTAGCCCGATCTATTTTATTAAAAAATGTCTTTTTCTTTGATTTTATAGTGATAGCATGGTTGGATAAGGAAGGGGATGTCATCGTAAGGTTGGACATTTGCGACTTGAGTCAGAGGAACATAGCACTGAAGCAATCACAAAACCAGATGTTGCTAGCTCTTTGGCTCATAGGCAGCCTTACACTGCAACACCATCGACGGTGGCATAGTCGGATTTACCACCGGTGCTAAGGGAGGCTCTACAGCAGGTGATGAAATGGTGCGCATAGTACACTGAACAGCAGCAGCAGCTTGGGGTTAGAGCACTATAGATGCCACCACAAGTACCACCACCACAACAACTAATAGTGGTACCTAGTCCTGCACTAAGGCAACATCTGATGCTTAAAATCTAAGGGTATTTCAAAGAGGTAAGGAATCTAGAGTGTGGTACCTTTTATGGGTGCGGTGATGTTATCGAGACCAAAATTTGGATGAGGTAGACCGTAGAGACATTTCAGGATATGAGGCTGTTTGATGAGATGAAGCTGAAGGTAGTTACCCGATTGGTAGAGGGAGATGCTAGAGTCTAGTAGGAAAAAGTCCAGGGATGTTATCGTAATAAGATGACCTGGAGAGATTTTATCAGCGAATTCAACGAATAATACTATACCAGATTTGATCGAGATAAGAAGAAGGCTACCTTCTTTACACTCAACACAGGGGAATAGGTCAGTGCAGGAGTTTGAGATAAAGTTGAGAGAGCTCGCCACCTATGTCCCTGAATACGTGGTAGATGAAGAGAATCTGTGTGATCGGTTTAAGACTGGACTGCATTTGGCAATCCAGTAGAGGATGATGGTTACCCCTACTACCACGTTCAAGGAGATGGTATAGTCGGCCAAGAGAGCTGAGAAGTTGGTGAAAGAGCGTAGAAGACAATGGGAAAAAAAGAACTGAAAAAGGAAGGGAGGAGGTTCCTTCAACCAACAGTCTAAGAAGAGCCGTGACAGTTTATCTACAGATAGTATTGGAGGTGCTACATCATTAGCTGTCCACTTATGATCACCACGTCTAGGAGGTCAGAGCATTGCCCCTACTACTAGCTCTACTTCTCAAGCTTAATCATACCAGTCTTAGTAGTGTAAAAACTACTACATTCAGGCAAGTGTATAGAGACAAGAAAATGTTTTCAATATGGATAAATAAGGCACATGAGGAGAGATTGTCTATAGCTAGCCTTGACTTCAACTCAAGGAGGAGATAGGTCGATACAGTCAGTGAGACACAAAGGGGAGACTGCCAGGGTAGGTGCTCAATCTTCTGGATCCATACAGAGGACTGGTGTAGGCAGTAGTACACCTCCAGCAGGTCAGCAACATCCTATTTCATGAGCTTAAGCACTAGTTTATGCAATGACGAAGGAGGACATTCGATCCAATCTAGACACAATTATAGGTATTTTTTTAGATAAACATTTCTTTGTTGTTGTATTGTTATATGTTGATGCATGTTTTGTATAGTATCGGTAAATTCTTCAATAATATAAGTGCTAACCTGTAGTGTTATAAGATGTTATGTGTATTCTCGGTAGAGATGCTAAAGTTTTGATCGACAATCATCCCCTGAAGCCGTTAAATCCCCCTCTCATTGTAGTTACTCCTCTTGGAGAACAAGTGGCTTATAATGAAGTATAAATAGCCTGTGAGATAATGATCGGTGATGCTATATTAGAGGTAGATCTTATTTCCCTCGATCTTTGAGATTTCGAGGTGATATTATGAATTGGCTAGTTAGAGAGGTATCGCGCCAAGGTTGATTGTTTTAAGAAAAAGGTGGAGTTTGACACTCAGGTTGCAGTCCCGATTAAATTTGCTGGTGATCGACGGATATTCCTGAGTTGTTTGATATCGGTGATCAAGTCTAAAAGGTTGATTCATCAAGGTTGTCAAGCATACCTTGCACATATGATTGACACTTCAGCACAGAGGGTCAAATTGAGAGATGTTCCTATTGTGTGCATGTTTCTCAAAGTCTTTCTAGAGGAGTTACTAGGACTGCCACCTAATCGGGAGTTTGATTTTACTATTGACTTAGTCCTGGGGATAACACCAATATCTATACCACTGTATCGCATGGCACCAATATAATTGAAAGAACTAAAGATTCAATTACAAGAGTTATTAGACAAGGGCTTCATCAGACCAAGTCATTCACCGTAGGGAGCACCGGTATTATTTACCAAAAAGAAGGATGGGACCTTTCGCTTATGTGTTGATTATCAACAATTAAACAGGGTTACCATCAAGAATATATATCTACCTCCAAGGGTTGATGATTTTTTTGATTAGTTAAGAGGAACTACAGTATTCTCAAAAATAGATCTAAGGTCTGGGTACCATCAATTAAAGATTGATGAGAATGTTGTGCATAAGATTGCTTTTTGGACTAGGTATTGACACTATAGATTCTTGGTGATGTCGTTTGGATTGACAAATGCACCTGCAGTATTTATAGATTTCAGGAATATGGTGTTCCATCCTTATTTAGATTAGTTTATCATAGACTTCATTGATGATCTACTGATTTATTTTAAGGATGAAGAGGAGCATGCTAGACTCTCTAGATTGTGTTGCAAATTCTTCACGAAAGATAGTTACATGTGAAGTTCTCAAAGTGTGAATTTTGGCTGAGGGAGATAGGATTCCTTGGGCATGTGGTATCAGAGAGATGTATTTTTGTAGATTCAAAGAAAGTGGAAGCTATACTTGAGTTGGAACAACCCAAGAATGTGACAGAACTCTGCAACTTTCTAGGATTAGCTAGTTATTATCGGAGATTTGTTGAGGGTTTCTCAATACTTGCAACCCCTTTATTGATGCTTACCCAGAAGGGGATAAAATTTCAGTGGGATGATAAATGTGAGACGAGTTTCTAAGAGCTAAAAAGGCGATTGACTTCTACACCAGTGCTCGCTCTACCTACCTAAAGGGTTGGGTATGAGGTATACAGTGATGCCAGTTGCCAGGGACTTGGTTGTACACTTATGCTGGATGGGCGAGTGATCACACATGCTTCTAGACAGCTGAAGAAAAATGAGCTAAAATATCCTACATATGATTTGGAGCTCACAGCAGTAGTGTTTGCACTCGAGATCTGGAGACACTATCTTTATGGGGAGACTTGTCTTATATACACTGACCACAAGAGTTTGAAGTACCTAATGACGGAAAAGGAGCTAAACCTCAGACAAAGAAGATGGCTAGAATTGATTAAGGATTATGACTTAATAATCAACTGTCACTCGGGAAAAGCAAATGTGGTAGCCGATGCACTAAGTCGTAAATCCTGTTCGGAAGTAACTATTAGGAAAAATCCTTATATGATGCATTTGATGAGTGTGCGAAGCCTTAAGGTTAGACTCTCAATGGCAGAGGATGACAGAACATTGCTAGCATAGTTTGAAGTTTGACTGACTTAATTTGATGAGGTCAGGAGATCGTAGGCCGACAATCTCAAGTTAAGAGCCATTCGAGAGAAATTGCCATCTGAAGAGAGTGAAGGGTTTAGACTGGGAGAAGACGGGTTGTTAGTCTTCAGAGACAAAGTTTATGTGTTGAATGACTAGGATCTCAGGTGAGCTATTTTGGAGGAAGCTCATAGTTCGGCTTATGCTATGCATCCTGGTAGCACCAAGATGTATCGAACTCTTAAAGAGACTTATTGGTGGCCAGGGATGAAGAAAGAGATAACATAATTTATGGCTAGATGCCTTCCCTATTAACAAATTAAGGCAGAGCATCAGAAGCCAACAGGTATGTTACAATCTTTGCCTATTCTGGAATGGAAGTAGGAGACATGTGACAATGAATTTTGTAGTTGGACTATCTCGTGCATCAAAGGGTCACGATGCTATTTGGGTTATAGTGGATAGATTGACGACGTCTACTCTTTTTCTACCTATCCACACAACCTACTCAATGGAGAGATTGGCAAAGCTGTATATCGATGAAATTGTGAAGCTGCACTGGGTGCTAGTTTCTATAATATCAGATAGGAATCTGAGATTCACCTCACGAGTTTGGCCAAATTTCCAAGAATCTTTAGGCACTAAACAGAAGTTTAGTACTGCCTTCCACCCCTAGACCGATGGTCAGTCAGAGAAAACCATTCAAACACTGGAGGACATGCTGAGAGCATGTGTGATGGAATTTCAAGGGAGTTGGGACCGACACTTGCCTTTGATAGAGTTTGCTTATAACAATAATTATCAGATAAGTATCGTTATGCCACCATATGAAGCACTTTATGAGAGGAAGTGCAGGACACATTTGTATTGGGATGAGATTCGTACGACCAAAATCAAAGGAGTTGAATTGATAGAAGTCACCACTCAAAAGATAAAAATCATTCGAGAGAAGATGAAAGTCACTTAGGATCGTCAAAAGAGTTACACAGATAAGAGGCGATGACCATTAGAGCTTGCAGTTGGTGACATGGTTTTTCTTCGAATATCGTCATGGAAAGTTATTATTAGATTTCAGAGCTGAGGGAAGCTAAACCCTCGATATATCAGACCTTTCCACATCCTGAAGTGTGTCAAGACTGTGGTGTATCGGTTGGAATTGCCACTAGACTTGGATAGGATCCATAATGTATTCCATGTCTCGATGCTTAAAAAGTTCTTACCAGATCCATCTCAAGTTTTGGAGACATCTCTAGTAGAGCTAAGAGAAAAAATGAGTTTTGAGGTGAAACCAGTTCAGATTTTGGATCGATAGATAAAGAGATTACGTAGCAAGGAGGTATCCACGGTCAAAGATCTTTGGAAGAGCGACAGGGTTGAGGAGATGACATGGTAGCTTGAGCATACAATGAGACATCAGTACCCCGATTTATTTTAGCTTGAGCATACAATAAGACGTCAGTACCCCCATTTATTTTTCTCCTCGACTTAGG
>JAOTIZ010000202.1:6708619-6734372 GCA_027123425.1 Erythroxylum panamense | reverse complement strand
ATGAATGCATGTGCCTACAAGTGCATGTGCCAATTGACTCATTCCTCTAAAATTAGAGGTCAAAATGAATGTTCAATTACAGTATGCAATGCAAACCACTAGCCTGTCCCAATTGACCAATTTACCCTTCCCCTCGGGGATGGGATGTTACATAGTGACACGAGGATAAATCAGATAATAAATGTGGACAAATAAAACAATGGCATGTCACTAAATATGTGACATGGCACTGAGTAGGATGATATATGGCTTGGATATTGATGAAGTGGTAGATGATGTGTATGATATATGGTAGTTGACATGTGTGTTGATGTTGCATTATAAGACTTTTGCCTTCTAGGACTAAACGACGTCGGTTGCTTGGAAGTTAAATGATGTCGTTTAGATTGTCTGCTTCCTCCCAGTAGCTGCAACTAGGTTTTTAAGACTTCAGCAGCTTCTCGTAGTGTGTGAGGGCATATGAGGTGGCATCTAGTGGTTTTGGTTGAAGTCTACTTGGATAGAGGAGCAATTTGGTATATGGTGAATGATTTTTGGAGTAGATTGAGAAGCTAAAATGTGTGGAAAGAAGACTACAAAAGAAAAGTTGAAGAAAGAACCCCATATTTTTACTTCTTTTTACAAAGGAGGCTTTGATACCATGTAGAAACTAATACTAGATAAAGAATGATGAAGAGGCTTCTATATTTTTATGTATATGATTCAATGTACAAGGGGGAAATTATATGCAATTAGTCTAACTAAATATCCCTAATTTTATGCTTTACAATCATATCAATTAGTTAGAATTGAAAAAAAAAATATCGATGATAAGATAAGAGTAAATATTATAATGATAAGATTATGGTCACGGTGGCCATGACGTGTCGATCCACTCTCATTTTGTTTTCGATTATGGAGTTATCTTGTCAAGTGAGATAAAGAATTAAAAAAATGAGTACGAGGTCAGTGCAAAGTTTCATCTTTTTCTTGTAAGAATTTGTTAATTTGTGCTTCATTGTGTTGTCAAATTCATAAGGAAGCTAAAAAGTTTGCTTACTTGACTTGATTGAAAATTGTTTTGGCTTATAAAGGGCACCCATTACCCGTCTGTTCTCCGTAACTGATCTCTAGTTCTTTATTGCTTTAATGCTTTGATCTTGAAACATTCCATTGCATGCATGCATCATGGGTTATTTGGTGTTAGGACTTACTCTTTGTTAACATATTACAATTTTCATTTGTTAGTTTTTTTATACTGTCTATCACATGTCATTTTGATTGATGTTTTATGATTACATCAGCCAAGGATTGTTGGAACTTTTTTGTGCAGATACTTGAGCTTATATAATATAGTTACTATCATTAACGTGGAAAGGATATCTTATTGGACCAATAGAAGTTGACAAATTAAATCCTTCTATGTTTTGATAATAATAAAACTTAAAGAATTGGTTAAGAAATAATTTCAGGTATTTGGATTAAAATAGTGGTACACTAGTCGATTAATGATGGCACAAGTTGACTATTATGTTGTTGATGATTTTCAAGTCAGATGAAATTTAAATAAAGTTGATTTGTGAAAATCAAGATTGCAATAATGAGTATTATAATTAAACAACGTGTATTTCATGAGACGCTCTTGTATAAAGAATTCAAATAAGCATCTTAACAATCAAAGATTGGAGATTGTGTGAGATCTGTCAGTTGGAGCTTGGGACAAGTCGATCATCATGTTGCGAGTCGACTATTAACAATCAGACCTGTCAGTTGGTTAAATGGACTAGTCGACTATCATCATATTGGTCGACTATTCGAAGAGCGAAATTGAACATTTTATGAAAAACATTAGTGCTAGTCGACTAATTCTTGAAGACAAGTTGACTATAATGTACTAGTCGACTATTACACACCGACTAGTCGACTATCAGTTGTAGCTGAACATAATTTGACTGTATCAATTGATTTCAAATGAGAGAAAATCTTCATACAACAGTTAGGAGCGTTCTACAACGGCTAGAAGAGTTCTACAACGTCTAAAAATGTCTTGAAGCCTGCAAATAAAGGACGGAACTTCAGAGGATTGATTACAGAAGTCCAAAGTGAAACATACTTACCATAGTTCGAAATTATCTTCACATCGCTCTCAATTTGCTCTTAGCATATTCTAATTGTATTAAGTTGTACTGAGCTTTACTACTTCATTTCTATCATTTTTATTATTGTAAGCTGAGTAATTAAAGAAGAATCACTTGGGAGGTAGGATTTGTGCTGGGAAAATAAATCGTTTGTAAGATGTAGCTTGAGCCGGAAATCAATTTGAGTTGGAAGAGTTCACACTGAACTAAAAAGTGTGTAGTAAAGAGCTTTGACAAAATCCTAAGTGGGAGCTTAGGTAGAGGACGTAGGTCTTAGCACCGAACCTCTATAAACACTGTGTTTGCGTCTCTTCTCTACTCTTTTACATTTCGATTTGCTTGTTTATTTCGTGTGTTTTAATTCTCTATTTTGTAGTAGTTTGCGAAAAGATTAAAAAATCTATTCAACCCCCCTTCTAGATCGTTTTCAAATTCCTTATGAATTATTCCAAGAAGAGCTCCGACTGTATTGACTTGGATATTCTGAAGTCTTTGATAGTCGGTATTAGTGAAACGAGATGTAAACTTAGACAAAATATTCAGTAAAGGATTATTCGGTCGGGTCATTTGTAGATCTATCCATGCACCAAATTCATGTAATCGATCTCTTCATTTCTTTAGTGGTAGATCGTCAAAAATGAACCAAGGTCCTGAAGTAGGTTTGGTTTGAGCCTGTGTAGCTGGCTGAGCTGGTGTTGCTTGTGGTGTTGGTTCAGGTCTAGAAGGTTCATTACCGGTTGATTCTGCTTCACTTATTTCTAGTTCAACTTAGTAGGTTCAGGCAACGTCATCAGAATTTGAGATAATTCTGATAGGTCAGCTAGCTATGCTGTGGAATCGGAAGACGGTTAAGAGATCTGTTCAGATGAACTCAGAGATTATTGCAGAGACTTTAGATGTTAGGATAGAGGCTTCAAAATAAGCTTCTGTATTATCTGATTGAGCAAAGTAATCTTCTGCAGCATCTGTAGATGCAAGAGTATTGTCCTTCCCAGTAGATGAGGTAGAAGGTTGAACTTTTGGTGGAGAAGTTAAAGGTGTATTGATTTGTAATGGTTTACTCCATTGATTAACTGGTTCAGATTTAGTGTACAAGGTGATGGCTCAAGAACCCTTAATGTCTCATAAACTCGTTGCTCAAGAATTCTGTTAAGCTTTAGCTTTGACTTTGACCTTAAAGGTTTTTCTTGAGCTTTTTGAGGATGAAAGTATTGTCTAATCAAAAGATAGTTGAACTTGAAGACCTTTGAATAATCAATTTCTTCTGGATATGTCTGATATATAGGAGACGGGTATGTTGGCTGAATATTTGGAAATAACAAAGACGATGAGCCATATACTGTCCTTGACTGTGCAGATTGTATATCAGCTTCTATTTGTTGCACAATTCCTTGTATCTTCTGGATTTCTCTAACTTTGGCATCGAAGTCAGGTCCAATATAATGTGCAGCAATGTAATATCGAAGATCAGCATGAAGTTGCTGAATCTGAGCTTTATAAGACGGATACATTTGTTGGATCTGCTTAGAGACGGCATCGACTTTATGTTGCGTAACATGAGTCATTGACTGATTCCATCCAGCTTAGAATCAATTCTTCGAAAAACTTTATTATGTGCTACTGCATTTGATATTTGCTAATTAAGAACTTCATTAGAAGGATTTGATACAAGTGTTCCTTCTGAAGTGATTCACGTCGCTCAAATATAAGGGTTATAGACAACCCTTGTCAGTACTCCTGTGTAAAGAAGGAAAGTCTTTCTCTTATGGCTTAACCATCATGTAGGGTATATGAGTAGGAGTCATAACAGGAACTACTGGCTTAAATTGACAAGTAGAAGATTTCAGCATCTGTCGAAAAGATCTGGGTCTGAAGCTTTTTGTTTATAGACCAATGAATTTGTTAGAATCTTCTAGATCTGGATCATCCTTGTGTGGATGATACTGTTGAGAAGGCATACAACGAGGTTGTGACTTTTTCTTCTCCCTTCTCCTTTTGGCATATCGATCATCATCATCATCATCATCATCAATATTTGACTCAAGATTGAGACAGACTTCACAGTCAGGTTTGCACATATATGGGTTGACATCCCATATAAAATGTCCACGACGATGGTTGACATAAACTGAATCTCTATTAGATTTGAAATAATAGATAGGAGGACCAGATTTACATTCTGTATGTGAAAATACGAGCTAGATCAGAAATATAGCCCCAGATGTAGAAGGTCCAGATGGATCTTCATTGGTCTTCGCATAGATGGACTTCATCGTTCCATCTTTTAATGTCTTCATAATCGACGGAGTTGTGGTATGAAAAGAGTGTCAATGAGGTGAGCTTATATGCTGATAGTTGCTTCGGGATCTTGATCATAGTAGTCTGATCATTAGAAAGATTAGCAACCATATAAAGGATATCTGAAGTAGAATTTGGAAAGTTAAGGTCCAAAGCATGATTTTATAGACGATAGATCATCTGGTGATATAAGTAACCATGATGGTTGTAGGATCTTGATTTGCTCCAGTGATCTAGATCTGAACTTGCAGATATTCAGACAAAGTAGGTTCATCCAACTTGATGTTGAAATCAAGTATTATTGTCAGAATGGTACTTTTATTATTAAGCGTTGTCAGCAAGGTACCAATCAAAGCATTCTGGTACGTTGTATAAGCAATGTCTATAAGAGATATCCTGGCTGTAGCAGATATTCCCTTTCTTCCATAAAGTGTAAGAACAAGACGTATAGCTCAAACATAAAGATGTGCATGATTGAACAATAGATCGAGTTTTAATCTAGGTTTTAGGATATTGTTCAAAATTGAATTCATTCAATCAAAACTTTTTTAATTCGTGTACTCTTAGGTTATGTTTAGTTGGACGTAAGATTTATAATGGAATAAAATTGTTTATAATGGAATGGAATGTTGTTTGGAATGGATGAAAAGGTTCATAATTTAATATAGCGAAATGTTGTTTGGATAAAGGGATTACAATATAATATAATATAAAGTTGTTTATTATTTTACATTTTATCCAAAATTTCTCAAATAGGAGGTTTTTCATTTTTACTGTTTAAAATTAAATGAAATGTATTATGAAACCCTCATCTTTTTATCTCATTTCATTTCATTCCATATAAACCCTTTTTTCAAATAATATAATAATATTATATTATATTGTATTACATTCTATTAATAAACCCCCAACCAAACATAACTTTATTGAATTTATTGTAGAGATAATCAATCTTAAAGTACCTAATTTTTAACTTTTTAATCCAATGAATAAATTTTAAAAATTTTCGTTACCAACTTTTTAAAACCTTATTACATTTTAATTCAAAATGTTAGTTCTGTTAATAATTTGTTGATTTGACTAACAAAATCTTTATTGTTTATAACATATCATGATTATATTAGAATAAAGAGAATTTTTAAAGTAAACACCAATATATCATGAACAACAAAAATTTCTTTAACCAAATCAACAAATTACTATTGGAACTAATATTTGGATCGAATATAGTTAAGCATTTAAAACATTGATTACTTAAATAAAAAATTTTAAAACTTGGATACTAGATTGAAAAAATTTTAAAAGGTTAGACACTTTAAGATTAGTTATCACCTTATTATAATAAATTAAATGTAAAAATGATCAATTTTAATTCTAATTAATATTGAATACTCATTTAAATTGAATTTAATTTGCCATTGTACTTTAAATCAAATCTAAAGCTTACTTTGAAAAGAATGGATCAAAGTGAACACATGCTAAAAAGAATGGATCAAAGTGAACACGTGCTAGAATTGGTGGCAGCAGGGACGCTGAATGGATCAAAGTTTTTTGAGTTTACTTTGAAAAAGAATGGATCAAATTGAACACATGCTAGAATTAATGGCAGTAGGGACGCTGAATGGATCAAAGTTTTTTTATGTCTTCCAACACAAGTCTTTGAGGCGACTAGAGAATACATTCAAACCCAATTTTTGTATATAAGTGACTAGCAAGAACTCACTAATCACAAAACAAACATGGCTTCGAAAAGGCTTTTACGTTTCTGGGGAGTTCTCTTAATGGTCATTCTCCTTCTGCTCTCAACAATGGCGTCTAGGGATCTTCCAAGAAGTGTCAAACCTATTCTTCACACCGCCGGTTAGTATACGTACGATGTAGAATTTTTTTTAATTAAAAAGGTTTAGAAAAAATCTTTTTCAATCCTTCTGATTTTTTTATTTTATAGAAAATGATTTTCTTTTAGACTTCAAACATTTTTATACACGATCTTAATCTTTGATAAAGATTCAATTCTTTATATCACTTGAAAAGTACATATGCTGAAAACTTATGTGGCAGCTACCTTGAAGTTTATTAACGAAAATTTTCATTAACTTAAGAGTTACAAAGAAAAGAACCTTTCTTGATTCATACGACTTAATAATGTCACGAATTTAAATAGATAGCTACGTAATTGAATAATTTCGGTCATTCTCGTAATCCCCTGACAAAGGGTTCAAAAATGGAGTAACACTGAAAATTAACCACAAATTATTTTCCTCCTTTAAAACCTTTAACTTCAGTTTGTGATTTGCAGACGGGCTCGGGACCATGGAGAGCTTTCGTCATCTAGCAGAACAAGTAGAAGATAATCCTTGGCCAGTCCATTACAAAAGCCCGCCCCCCAGGCCCCCACCACGGGCCCCTCCCCCCTGCCACCCCACCAAACATTGCTGATTTCCAATGAATATGAAGCGAGAGAGCGATTTTCTCCATCCAAAATTATGTTGTTGAGTATTATAATAACCTTATTTGACAATCAGTTGATGGTACTAATTGTTAACTGATTTGATCAGCTGTTACTTGATTGTTGATTATATCAGCTGATTTAATTAGTTGATTGTATCAGCTGCTTGCCATTTAATGTTTGGTAAAATTAGTTATTTAGTATTAATTGTTTATATTTAAAATGACTTATAAGGATATGATTTTTAAAAAAAATTATAAGAGTATGAATATTATATATCTTAGTATTTCATTCAATATTCCTATAGGAATTTAGATTTTAGATATTAAATTATACAAAAATTAAGTTTATAACTCTAGTAAAAAACATAGAACATATAATAATAATAATAATAATAATAATAATAATAATAATAATAATAATAATAATCATCATCATCATCATCATCATCATCATACTATCAGACCTTCTCAGACTCCGCTTCAATTTGGGACTTCAGATTGGGTGTGATAATGATGATAATGATGATCATCGTAGAAAAAAGCTTAAGCTAAATCCCTAAAAGGTAAGTACTACATATTTAAAAGTTTAGACTAACTATAAGAGAAAAATGTTAAAAGACTTATGAGAACGACAAGGATCTCTTTACGAGAGATCCTTTATCTGTACCCTAATATGCCAAAGTTTTCTATCACGGGTCATCTCCTCGGTAAGTTTTAGTAGTGTCATATCATTCTTGAACACCTCCCCCTAATTTTTCTAGTCCTTCCTTTTTTTCTCTTATACTCTCTAATTACAATCTTCTCGCATTTTCTTATTGGAGCTTCTAAGTGCTTCCTTTTAACACATCTAAACTACCTAAGCCTTGTCTCTCAATTTTTCAATAATATTAGTCACCTTTAATTTGTTCCTTACCATTACATTCTTGACCTTATCTTTTCTAATAAGGTTGCACATCTAACGTCACATCCTCATCTCTGTCACTATTAGCTTGATAGATCCTAGATACTTAAAACACTCATTTTGTGGTATAAATTTTGAACCAAGCTTTACTTTCACGTCAGTATCCACCCTATGCCCTTAAAAGTTACATTCCACATACTCAGTCTTAGTCATACATAATGTAAAGCCCTAAGACTCTAACATGTCCCCTTTAAAGTTTAAACTTGATATTAACACCCCCTTTTGTCTCATCTACTAAAACAATGTTATCAGTAAACAACATACACTAGGGCACATCCTCTTGGATATTCTTGGTAAGCTCATCAATCACTACTGCAAACAAAAAGGGGGCTAAAAAAGGAGCCTTTGTTCAGCATAATATCAATAGCAAAATACTTTGTATCTCCTCTTATTGTCCTTACTCTAGTTTTTATACCTTCATACATATCCCTAATAACTCAAGTATAAGTCACAAAACTCCCTTAACTTCTAAACACCTCTATATGATTTCCTTAAGTACTCTATTGTACGCCTTCTCTAAATAATAAAAACTATGTGTAGGTTATGTTGTCTTTCCCTATAATATCCCATTAAGGAGATGTAAAACTTCTATTATGGACCTTCTAACTAGTTATCTAAGGCAAAAGTATCCTTTCTCATTCTCTCCCCAATCACCTTCTCCCATAGCTTCATAATGTGACTAGGTAATTTGATGACGCTATAGATGTTATAGCTTTGGATGTCCCTTTTGCTCTTATATAAAGTAATTAATATACTAAATCTCCACTCATTCGATGTAACATCCCATCACCGATGGGAAGGGTAAAATAGTAAATTTGGAACGTGTTATGAGTGTGTACACGTATCTCGGCATATTCATGCATAATATGGCCTCTATATAGATATGAATGGTAATTTTTGCACATGCACATGATTGTACATGCATTCACGACATTTCCCGGCATATGTGTCTATAAGTGTAATTTTTTGTGAAAGATGTGAAATATGTGTTTGAAAAAAATTGAATTGAAGTAATTTATGTGTATTTTACATAAAATTGCTAAGTGGCGTACCGATGGGATTTTCGGTACTGGAAATGACTGTCCAATGACACTACAAATTAAAGACATGATTTTAGGAATTTGTATCATGAGCCATTGAAATTTGGAGAGGATTATGAAAGTCAAAGTAAATGAATTGATTGAAATGGAAAAGTCAAAGTAAATGAATTGATTGAAATGGAAGTTGATAGGCATGAAAGAAATAATGAAAGTGTGAGAATTTGATGAATTAAGAAAGTTGACTTTTTGAGGATAGAGTGTTAACTTTTTGATTTAGGCAGAATTTGAGACATTGATCTTCATGAAACTTGTAGAATATGTTGAAAGCTTTCTATCGCTATAGAGTTTAATATTTTTTGATATCGGGATTGGAAGTAATGATTTTCTGAAAGTTAAGGCTATATTACTTTGTTATTAAAAGTGTTTGAGTGGGATATTTTCTGAACATGCTTGGGTATTTTGGTGATATCTTGATCTATAGAGATCCAATTAAGTTGATTTTTATTTCTAAATAAACTAGAGGCATGGGTCTGCCAGTTATCTGAAGAAATCGAATTTCAATTCAGTCCCTAAGAATTGTTTTTTTTTTAAATTCTGAAATTGAAGTGTTAAGTTATAAGAATTTGTATAAGGGCAAATCGGGCATGACACTTAAGTTTTTAAGACTTAAGGTTTATAGGAAGGGGTAGAATGGACATTGCACCCTTATAAAGGGTATAAAAAGAAGAAGTTAGGGTTTTTGCTTAAGAATGGAGGAAGAAGTCGTGGAAGAAGAAGAGAAGAAGAGAAAGACTTGGTTTTTCTTGGGGAAATCTTGAAGAGTTTGAAGAGTTTGAAGTCAAATCAAGTAAGTTAAGCATCATTCCTCTTGATTAGATGAATGATACATGTTTGATTGTTAGAAGTTATGGAATGGGTTAATCATATGTTTGGTTTTTAGGGTTTTTGATCAAAGATAAATTTTGATGTTTTGTGAATGATATTGGTTTGAAATGAGTTTGAAAATGAAGTATGAGAGATGATTTAGGGTAAAGATGTATTATGTTTTGAGAGATGGGAAGAATATGATTGAAGAATGTTGAAAAATCAGGTTTCGAGAGGTTTTTGGGCTCGCACGTCGCGACGTGCTCATGCGCACGTTGCGACGCACGCAAGCGTGCACGTCGTGGCGCACAAGCAAGGGACCACGCCGCGATGCACGCTAATGCCCTCGTCTTGGCGAGCTTCTTTCTGCCCCGGTGAGGACCCATTTTCTTGCACGAACATGTTTTGGTATTTTAGCCATAAATTTTGACGTAGATGTCCAAATGGGGTAATTTTTGATTTGTTGTAAACTAAAGACAAAGTTCTACACGTTTTATGAAGAAGGGAAGTTTTGAATCAGTCTTTAAAGTTCTCAATTTTTGGATGGAAGTTGAGTACAGAATATAGTTTCGACATAAGGATAGTCCATATAGGTTTAGAGTATAACTTTCGGATTTCTGAAACAAATTGAATATTTTTGGTGTCTATTGAGTTTCTAATATAGAGGAAAGGTTGTGAAGGGAATTTTTGGGTTAGTGTCGGGAATGTCATGAAAGTGCATTGCACATATTTTGCTACATGTGCATTATTAAATATTTCTGATTGGACGATGTGTAAAATAAGTGTGTTTGACTTGTGATAGAGGCGCATTTGGAACGTCAGCCCACCGACGTTGCCGAGACTTCCAGGCGTTAGCGCGGAAGCTATTGTGAGTGACCTAGATGGCTTCTCAATTATATTTTGCTTATAATTCTTTGATTATGATTCTGTGGAGAATAATGGTGGGATTGTATTTGAATGTGGATTCCGGACTGAAGGTCCTGTGTATCGGAGTAATATGACATAGAAGTGTTATGGGTACGTGAATTTGTGAACTACTTGCCTATGATATGACTAATTAGGATTAATGTGATTGATTGTGATGCATAAACGTAAATTGTGCCATTCATAGGCTAATCGATTGTGATATATGCATACGTGCATAATGATGTGCTGAATCGTGGCATATGCATGTCATACATGAACGCATGAACAAAAAAATGATAGTTGTGACCGGAGCAGCCACCGATCAGAGCTTTTAGCTCAACGTTTATATTGGGCCTCGAGCCCCACAGTGACTCAAAGCCTCTGACTCAACGATTAATGTGCCCTTAGTGGGACAGTTTCAGAGCCTCTGGCTCAACGATTAAAGTGCCCTTACTGGGACAGTTCAAGCGCTCGGTCACAACGCCGTAATAATTGGAACAGTGTCACATGAACATTTCATATGCATTTGATCTTATGCTTATGCTTCTGTGAAATAAATGTGTTTTGAATGCGCATTATATGAGTGATAAGTGCCGAACTTCAGTCCGATGACAAATGGGTATTGATTGTGCAATTGCATATGTATGGGATAGATTTCTCAACTCCACTGTTGAGTGCCGGACTACGGTCCGATAACTTGTGATAGTGAGTGTATGGGATTGTTGCATTTTATTACATAAGTGTATGAAATATAATGGCTGTTGTGACCAGAGTCGCCACCGATCAGAGCTTTAAGCTCAATGAATGAAAATGAGCTTCTAGCTCAAAGTGATTCAGAGCCTCAGACTCAATGTTTAATGAGCCCTGTATCCTCCAAACGGATAAGGGACAGTTATTAATGAGCCCTACATCGGACAGTTCAGGCACTCGGTCACAAAAAAATAATAAATGAAAAGTGAGTCGCATGTGCATTGTATATGCATAATAAGAATGATTGAGTGTATCGAATGTGACTAATGAGAATATGAATGTAAATTTCTATAAATATGTGAATGTGACATTTTGTGAAAGTGCATTATGAAATAAAGTTAAATGTATGCAAATTGTGAAATGAGCAAATATGCAACTGAATATATGTTATGTGAATCGATATTGTTGCATGACTTGAGTGGACCATTGATGATGGTCACTCATTGAGTTCGCAAAACTCACGTAAAAATTTGTAATTATTTTTCAGGACTCAGAAGAATACCTCGTTAGGCAACGGGTGTATAGCGACAGCTTGTGAGTGAGAGACGAGGTCGGGATCAGTTGTGTCTGCATTAGTATCTGATAATTTTTGTTATAAATGTTTCGGTTAATTTGCAAAGGCACCGGACTAAATTTATTTTTATTTATAAGAGGGCCCTCGTGGTCTTTGTATTTACGGGTCTTGTTATGTAATTTGTTTTCCGCATAAAATGTAACGTATGTGTTTGTTTCAATGAAAAAAAAATTATACTGTGATTTGACTAAATGATGTAGCACGCCATTCTCGTAGGGCATGGACTCGGATATCACTATTGATGTCGGGTTCGGGTCTTAAGGGAGTGGGGTGTTACATTTCCTTAATGATATATTACACATATTGATTGGAGCCACCGATAAAGTAAACACGCGCAAGAAGTGGGTAAATTGTGTATGACAAAAAAATTTTCGCAAGTTACTTTCAATTCATACAAAACAGGGGCATGTTAAAAAATAAGACAATAGGAGCCTGTCAAACAATAGTAGCCTGTTAAATGATAGGAGCCTACTAAAGTATAAGTCCTGTTGAAACAATAAAAAAGAAGGTGCTTGTTAAAAAGATAGGAACCTGCACCAAGTCGAAAATAGAAGGAACCTATTAAAAAAGTGAAGGAGCCTCTTGCTAAAATGAAGACACATAATATAATACGAAAATATAAAAAATAGAGAGAGAGAGAGAGACAAGAAGGATGCAATCGATTTATATTAATTCGGCTTATAAATTAAGCCTACGTCTAGTCCCCAAGTATTCAACTTTAATGTTTCACTATAAAATCAACTAGTAATTTGATAAGCCTCTCTAAACTTACAAGTTAATATTTTTCAAGGTTCTTCAACCTTCCACATTAGTAATATTTTACTAGCCTCTATAAGCTCTCAAATAAAATGAGGTTTACTCGATATGAGCTTCAGTAATCTATCTCAATAGAATTTCACTTTTTAAAACACAAAAGAATTTTTTACAAAGATATATAATTTTTAGAGAGAGAAGTAACGAGAGGAAAGAAAAAAAACAAATTTATATGAAAAGAAGACAACCATAGAAGGCAACAACTTTATGAATGGTTATTAAAGCCAACAACTTTATAAGAATGATGAACTATAAGTGTTCCGATCAATTTTTGGGTAGATTATGGGTGGTATATTTTGATGGTATATTAAGATATAGTAAGATTACGAAAGATCACATATTATATCTTTAATAATATTTAATAGTTTTAAGGCAAGGAAAATTTTATATCAACTTAAAGACGTGTTCTTTCAAGAAACCAAGTGATGTACGTTTTGATTTTATTATATCTTACCGAGGAGTGGAGATAGATCTTAAGAAGATTATGATCATCCTTCATTGGCCTATTTTAAAGGACACATGAGATACGGAATTTTCATGACCTAGCAATATTTTATAGGTTATTTATTCGTAATTTTAGTGTCATAAGGACACTCATAATTGAATTTATGAAGAAAAAAAACTTCTTAGTCAAATACAACAATTAAGGCCTTCAAACAAATAAGAAAAATATGATCGAATCTCTTGTTCTGTAACTTCCAGATTTTCTAAAATATTTAAAGTTACTTATGATGCATATCATGTAGGAATTAAAGGCATACTTAGCTAATAAGGACATGTAATTGCTTACTTCATTGAGAAGTTAAGTGAGGAAAAACAATGATATTTGACATGCACAAAGAATTTTATGCAGTGGTATGTTCTCTTTCCAATTGGCATCATTATTTCTCGTAAAAGGAGTTTATTCTATATTTGGAACATAAACCTTTTAAACACTTCATAAAAGAACTTGAATAAAAGACAGGTCTTATGGAGTGATCTTTATAACAATTTAACTTTATTATTGAACATTGAATAAGAGTAAGAATAAGGAAATAAATACATCAGAAAAGTTATTTGTTTAACACTTTAGCAGTAAAAGTTGATGGATTTGAAAATTAAAAATAAAATATGTTTTAGACTAATATTTTGAGATAATATATTCAAAAATTAATTTGTCCAACCACTGCCCATTTATGATCCATGACACCTATCTTTTTGTAGGAATTGACTTTGCCTATATGATATATCTATGAGAGAATATAAGATTTAAAAATCGTATGGAGGGTTAACGTGTCACTTTGGAAGGGATAAAACCATATCAATGGTTGAAGTTTTTAACCCTCTTTAAAGTAAGACATGTCTAAGGTTATATCACAATGTAGAACATATCGATTAGTTAAATGAAAAAAAAAAGTGAAATTATAGATTAAACATACCGTTTGCTATGCCTCATGAAATATGATATGATATAATTATGGGTTTTATCTTGAGAGTGCCAAATTCTATAAGAGGCCACGATTCCATTTTTATGGCGGTCGATCAGCTTTCAAAAGATGTCACATTTCATCATGTATTCCAAAAATTAAGATTTTATGCATATTGTTAAACTCTTCTTTAAGCAAGTTGTAAGTCTTTATAGATTACCTTTAACCATTATCTCTAATTGTGACGCGAAATTTATAAGATCTTTATTAAAAGATATTGAACAATAAGCTTTAGTTTTCAAGTTCCTTCCATCCACAAACCCATAGGTAAATGGAGATGATGAATAAAAGCCTAAAGGTGTGGGGTTGAGATGTTTAGTCGGGGATAGTATGAACAATTTAAGACCTAATTCTCCCTATTACAAAATTTACATATAAAAATTTCTATAATTAAAAAATAAATCAGATTGACCTTTTCAGCTGTGAAAACGTTGAATTGTCTAATTTTTGGGTTTAGTTTCTAAATTTTTGGATCAATTTATTTTGATAACTCTTTTTGTTAAAAATCGATCAGTTTATTAATTAATCGTTCAATTTTTATAAATTAATAAATTAAAATAAATTAGTTAATTTCATTTACCAAACTCTTTTTTAATTGAACCTCAAATTTTTTTATAGGTAAGAATAATCTCTTTCAATCATATTTTAAATCTTTTAATTTTATTTAATGTTTAACCAATTTTACGACAATCCATCGATTGAACTTTGAAACCTTAAACATATTTTCTTACCGGTTAAACTCTCATTCTAATTTTTAAAACATCAGAAAAACTATATATAGCGCAATTGACAAAATCCTTTTAAGATAATTTTTAGAATTCAACTAATGAAACCTATTAATTTGGTTTCTTTACCATAAATAATAAGAGTTAAGAGTTAAAATTGATTGTTTTGCGAAACACAAGATAAATATCTTTTATAAGGTATAACAAAAGATAACAACTAGCAACTTTATTTATGAAGAATATAATTGCCAATATCGTTGATTAATATATACTTAATCTTTCAATAAAGAAAAATCTAATGTTTGCTTTAAACCTGATTTTTTTAATTAAAAAGTGTGATGCTTATTTTACGAGTAATTCTTAGATTTTTAAGTTTTACGAGTGATCTATTATTTTCATATCTCTCTCTCTGTCCTTTTTTTTTCCTTGTTTCTAAGTTTAACTTCTAATCTTATTACATCCGGCTACGTTGGAGAGATAATTTGAGATTTTGTTATTTACTTTTTTAACCTTGTGGCTAGTAAACGTAGTTTGCAAAACGCTCCTTGGTCTAGACACAACAGCTACGGCGTAAGGCCCCTTACAGCCTTGGTTTTCAGGCCTTACTCCGAACGCATTCTGGTTCTGCCAGGTTTTGGCTGAACGGTGCGTTTCCGTTAAAGTCCATCGTCTTCTACCTTCTGTGATGGACACAGTGTGAAGTTACCTACAAAACAACGAAGGCACGTCGGGGGTTATGTCCCGATTAGCCCCTCCGACGCTCAAGTTAGTTTTCTGGTGAGGCTAAGGCTGCGGAATACAGAGAGAAAAACTAGGTTATGATCATCGTACCTGAGTTATGGGAGAGTGATACCTTATATACGGTTCTGCAATTAGGTTTAGGTCTTCAACGTAGAATTCTATCTCTGCATGGAAAGTTCTCATGCTGACGAGTCGTGAGGAGTGTGTATCGGACTTGGACCTGGCACGAAAGTGGGAATGGATCGATCGGCTCATAGATAGTATCGATTGGACATGGGCCCGATGAGGCCGACCCAACCACATTCTTTTGTAGCTTTACATGGTGGTTTCTAATTGGAGCTGTAGCAAATAATATTTGAGGTCTTGTTAAAAGTTTTTTTTTATTTAGAATGAAAATGGCGAAATTGTAAATTGGAGTCGGATTTTGGTTGTTGATATTGAAGAAGATAACATAGCAGATAAGGTGGTTGACACTTCTTTCTTTTGCTACTCTCGTCTTCTCCACACTCCTCTTCCCTGTCTGTGCGTGTTGAGGAAGAAGCAGAGGAAAAAGAAAACAACTGAATTCAAGAAAAAAGCTACCAACACACCTAAGTCATTTAGCTTGTATATCCTCAGAAACAAAGGAAAAAAGAAATGTTAATTAGCGTAGCAGCTTCAGTTGGAGTGAGAGTGGGAACAGGGTCATCCGCTGCCAGCGCACATCAACATCAACATCCTCATCTTGCTAATGGTAAAGTCCTAGCTGTGCCAACTGTTGGTGGTGGATTCAAGGGGCCGTCACTCCCGACGGCCCACCTTAGTTCATCCTCCTTCAAGACCGCTGTAGCCGCAGTCGACTCCTCCTCCTCCTCCTCCACTCATAATAATCAGGTTCTTCTTCCTTTTACATCAGTATATTAATGCCTTCTTCCTAGGCCTTCTAAATTTCATGTCTTTTATTTTCTTACGACATGTCAACACCTGCACAGAACAGTCACATTTGTTCAATATTAAGATGCCTGCCTCATCACTTCTTCAGATTTCATGCGAAATTGGTATCGATTTCCTACAAATCCATTAGCCCCATCCCGTGTTTTTACCTATGACTACTGCATGCACGAATTGCAAACTTTTCGTGTGGCTACTCCTTGAAATCCTAATTTTAGGTCCCGCTAGAGTCAGTCAGGTTAGAGAAGTAACCCTTTAAACTTGCTTCTAAACCATGTTAAATATTGGCTTCTTTAATCTTGGCATTTCGTTAAACATTCCAAATTTACTTACTGTTTTATCAATTACAGCCCCAGAGCAACAAATATTATTTTGTTGTTGCAAATGCCAAATTCATGCTAGACGAAGAGGAGCACTTCCAGGAGCAGCTATTTGAGCGTCTTCGTCACTATGGAGAACGTAATAAAGAACAGGACTTTTGGCTTGTGATTGAGCCAAAATTCTTGGACAAGTTCCCGAACATTGCCAGCAGATTAAAGAGACCTGCTGTTGCCCTTGTCTCAACCAATGGTCCCTGGATCACGTATGTTTGACTTGATTTTCATAATATTACAACACCCTCATCCTCTCTGCAATTAATTTTGGCATTTTTTTATGATCCCATTTTCATTTTACTTCTTGTCTGAGATGTTTTCTGTAGAAGAGATGAATGCACACCATTGACAGAAGCACGGTTCATCTAATACTCCTATAGCCTTCAAGTATAACTGCTACTGAATTTTAGTCAACGTATGTTGTCATTGCATAGTAGATCACCCCACTTCACTTTCACTTAATATGGAAACTGGTGATTAGATTTGAAGGCAGATCTATTATCTTGAAATTTTAATTTCAGAAAGGTAAATTGGGATGTTTATATTAATGAGCTGAGCTCAAACTATGATAAACTGCCCCTCACATCCTTTGACGAGAAGAGCTGTGGCTAACCTACATGTTCACCTCTAACAATGAAGAACCATGCCAGTTCTGTAGTTGCCCTATAATCTGCAGCACTGCAATCCCTTCTCATACAGCAGTAGTAGTGCTACTTTTGTACTTGTGCATTACATCTGTTGATATTTATTGCACGGCTTGGCAGGTTCATGAAATTAAGACTGGACCGAGTTTTGTCAGCCAGCTTTGAAGCAGCCTCTCTCGAAGAAGCATTAGCCTCCAATCCTACCAATCTGGATTTTGAGAAGCCTGAAAAGTGGGTAGCACCTTACCCAAAATATGAGTTTGGTTGGTGGGAGAAATTCTTGCCTCCTGTATCCATAGAATCAAAAGTGTAGACAACTTCACCCTTTTTCCTAATGCCGGCTTGTTTGTCAATTTTCTTCACCAGCTGCGAGTAACTTTTGGATTGTATAAGCTAAATTGGAGTTGAAACTGCTGTTATCCTCGTACACTTTGTGAGTTGTTGAGGCAATTTTAACTTAGTGAGCAAATTTGGTATGATACTCCATGGCCTTTGGAACTTAAAAGTCCTAAAAGTTTCTATTTAGATTGTTGAAGACAAAATGCAACAATATCTGAAAACAAATCTGATTCTGGTAGAATGCGGCATCTAGGGTATTAGGGAATAAATTCTGGGAAGTAGTTTTTATGACTTGATTAGTCACCTTCCAAATCTGTAGGCACTTCAGCATCAACCAGTCAAAACACTAAACTAGGGGTAAAACTAATTGATGAAATCATTACAGAAGAGATTACAGGGTTGAAAACTTTGTACTCTTTCAAAGTGTGGCGTCATAAGCCAGCTCTTATGAAGAAGAGAAAACTGTACTTGGCTGAAGTTGTTTGTTAACTGTTATTTCAGACCCCATAATTAGGTTTGAGTGCTTCTAAGGCAGATGTTTCGAATTTAAACCAGAAATGGTATATGAAGATGGAAAGAAATATTGTTCTGGTTGTGAGATAAATGAGATTACATTGGTTGATTTTATGCTTGCTAAAAGGTTAGGGTATGGAGAAGCATGGGATTTTACCTATAAATTCCCATATGAGTCCTCTGAAGATGGTTTGAGGCCACTACAGAATGATAATGATGTATGGAGCTTGATAGGTGCAATTGAAGAAAGAAAAATGATGATAGTATAGGTGTTTATAGATGTAGCGAAATACACCAAGTTAAGCAAACTTACTAATCTTGATGTTGATGTTAAAATTGAGGTAACTGGCAATGATGATAAGGAGATAGGTTTAGTTGAAGCCATAAATCCACCAATTCTAGCAACCACAGATACACCAATTCTAATACCCATAGATGTACCCTCAAATCCACCCATTCCAGCAGCATCTAAAGTTGAACATAGAGCATCAAATGATTCAAATGACATATCATATAATGAAAGGCAATCAATAGATATCAGTGATATAGGACATTTAAGTAAATATTTTTTTATGACATAGACATATGTGGGTCTGCTATGGAATAGAGTTACTTGCCTTAAGTGAATGATGTACCAATGAAAATATTGACTTAGGTGATGATGAGTTTGACATTGACGATGATGATATTAATAGTCTAGAAGGAAGTTTTAATTAGGAGAGGAAGAAGAAGCCTAAATATGCACACCTTTTCTCTTCTAGTTTTAGATGATAGGATAGTTGTTTAGAAGCAAGGAATAATATTTGATTATGTTGACACATTTAAGAAGGTTTTAAAGAACATGAGTATTCAAATGGGATTTGGCTATGTTTATTAAAAGAATGAAAGGCCAAGAGATACTTTAGAGTGTAAGAATAAATGTGAATGAAGAATATAAGCAAGCCTAACATAAGATAGGAATGCATTTTAGATTAAGACATTCCAGGTCTCTTATTCTTGTAGGAGATCATTTGATAGTATAAAAGTTGATTACTAATGGATTACTTGCAGGTATTTAGCACTGTAGAAACTGTCCTCGCTGGCATATATTTGAGTTCAAGGTGGCTATTTTAAGATATTACCAGCAAGAGATTATAGAGATCAAAGTGTATAAAGCTATGAGGTATGCCTTGTATTTGTTGGTTGGAGATGAAGGGGCACAATATGAAAAATTGAGAGGGTACTTCTTGGCAGTGATGCAATGCAACAGGACCAATTCATTATACATCAAATCCCCTAAATGTATGTTTGAACCATGCTACATATGCCTTGAATAAGTAAAATTTGGGTTTGTTAAAGTTATATGCATTGATGGTTGTAAATGATGATATAGTTTCATTGGCTTAGGATGTTATAAGAGATGATAACAAAAGAAAGCTAGGAATGGTTTTTAGGATGCCTACTTAATAATATTGTCAATGATAGACAGAAGATAACATAATGAAATATTTGAAGTGTAAGTTTCGTAGTTCCCCTCATTTCTTACTTATCATATCTTAATCATGTGATACATGGTCTACAAAAACTGTTTGACCATGAGTACGCACATTTTGACCATCATTATTGCTTTTGTAAGCCAACTTACAAAGTAATTATAAATTTTCAACCATCTATAAAGACCAATACTACTTTAAGGAGGTATATATGAAGTGTTATTGGAATGGAATAAATCAAGTACTAAGTGAAAAGTTCTAGCTAAAACCTAGAGAAGAACATGGACAGAAGATCAATTATCCTCCTTATAACAAAAATGCTAGAAGGTTGAAGAAGAAGAAAATTAGGGAAGTTAGTTAAAGTAAGAAGGGCGAGATTATTTGACAAGGACTTATGGCCATTTAACTTGCAAGAAATGAAAGCAAAATTTACATAATTATAGAACTTGTAAGATGCCAACACCTAGGTTAATCGTCATAAACAAAAAAAATGGTAATCTTATTTATTTCATATTAAAGAAAGAATGTATGTGATAATAAAAATTAATATTATTTGTTCAATACAAGGTTAAGTTTAGATGCCTTCTCACGAAAGCATTGTAGTAGTTGCATCCTAAAAAAGGGAAAGGAACCTGTTCAAGCAACTGGAGAAGTTGGAAGGTCTAACATCTTAATAAGGTTAAGGGAAAGAGAAGAGTTAGAACAACAAAAAGAACTATTATTAAAGGACATGTATAGCTTGTGGTCCTTTGTATTTTTTAAAACTCATGAAGACTTTTTAGTCTTATGTAATTATAAACAACTCACTTTTATTTATGAACAACTCATGTGGTCGTATGTGTAGATTCACTTTTGTTTTTTTTATGTATCCAATTATAATACCATGTGCATGGCACCATATGCAGGGAATCATTTTGTTAATCTTTTAAATTTATTATCTAATTTTGAATTTATAGACTGAATCGTGTGTATGTAATTACAACACCATATACAAAGAATCATTTTTTTATCTTTTGATTTTAATTAAAAGGCATATATTTTTACATATGTGCATGAAATAAAATCATAATCCACTTTCATTAAGTTAATACATTATGTCATACAATTTGTCATAATTTAAAAGAGGTCAAATATAGTTAATATCATCCTCATTGCTTGTCTATACAAATACCAATTATTGCACTAGACATAATAAGACAATATCATCTAATCCTTTACCCAACTAAGTTTATTATCCATCTAAGTAAGTTGACCTTCTCTTTTTTGTTTATTTCATGTCATGGTCTTCTCTCTTAACATATCTATGACTTCTACACCTTTTGGAGTAAATTTCTCATCTAGCCACTCAAAGAAAGTGCAATATTCCTTTCCCTACAATAAACAAGATAAACATTCCTTTCCAAAAATTTAACCTCAAAGTTAGTGTTACTGACATCATTCACACGCATAACTACTCTATCCATCCTTATCCCAAACTGTGAGAACTTTTAACCATATTTGATATCAATTGTCTAGTATGATTCCATATGTCTGGTCACTTAAGATGTTTTATTTACCAAAGCTCCTCCATTTGTTGTATCTATCATGCTCATATCCATTGGAAATGGCCCTTTATAGAAGTACTAAATCAAAAATTGATCAGGAATTTGACGATGTGGGTAGCTGGCACATAACTCTTTAAATCTCTCTTAATATTTATATAATATTTCTTCAGTGAATTGTCTTATTCCACATACTCCTTTCTAATATTGGTAATCGTGATATATAAAAGAACTTCTCCAAGAATAACCTTTTCATCTCATTCCATGTTGTCACTAGGATAGAGAGAAGATAATATAACTGATCGTTTGCCTTATCTTCAATAAGAATGGAAAGGCTTTAAGATTAATTTATTCTTCGGTCATTCACTGTGGCTTCATTCTAAAGTAATCAAGAAGAAATTCCTTCTAATGTTTATGTAGATCTTCATTTGCAAAACTGTGAAAAATAAGGATTAAATGAATATAACCACATTTCAATTCGAAATTTATATCAACATTTAGAAATCGTATAAATAAGGGTTATTGATTCAAAATTTGATTCCACTAACTCCCTCAATGTTATAGTGTTAAGATTTGTCATCTTTTCTTTAACTTCTTAGAAATTAGAATCTTCGTCAATAATTAAATCTATCTCAACTTTCACTTTTAGGAGTGAATAACCTTTTCCTTACTCAATCATTTTCCTTAAACAACACATTATCTTCTTAATTTTTGGATTATATTGCAACTACCTATCTGAGAAGGACGGGTCATGCAAGATAAGAGATTAGTAGTAAACTGTAAAATAATGCAAAGAAACTAAGAAACTAAAATTGCTCCTCGACAACAGTGTCAAAATTTTGATCAGGTTATTGAAGCACTCAAAATTAATTATGATTCACTAAACTCTAGTGATAGTCGTAGAACTAGATCGAATCCCAAGAAAACTAACAACTAGTTTCTTAATTTCAATGATTCTAATAAAGTGAGGGGTTTATAATTAATTAACTAATGAACTAAGATTAATAAAGAATTAAAATAATTAATTGAAAATAAATATTGAAAATTTCAATTTTAAGTAACTTCGAGTTAAGGGAAGTATCTTATCCAATTGTAACAATGATCATTAGTTTAAAAAGAATAATGTTCACAATTCAAATAGTTTATCCAAAACATATTAAGACAGTCATAATAAGATTCAAATTTTCCTAAATTAATTAGTTCAAATCCAACATTCAAACCAGAACTTACCATCAATTGATTAGGTATGATATCATTCCATATCAATTAAATGATAAAAATAAATTTAGTGAAAAAGCATAAACCCTAAATTAAATAATTAATAGCTACATTTATTAAATTTAGTTTTCTTATTTGTCATAAGTTAAATATGTAAATCCATAAATAAGCTATTTTTTACTTGTATCAATCCTTCATGACAACTATAGATCAGTGAATTCATGGATAACTATAGAATAATCAACATCAAATTAATTTGTCAGTTTAATCAATATTAATTATTTATGAAATATAAGAACATAAAACAAGAAATACTTGAATTAAAACAATAATCTAAGTTTAGAAAAACCTTAAAAAGTTACAACTAAAATTTTGAATACTTTTAAATCAGAATATTCATATTAGCCATTCATGTCTTTAATTCCAACACTAAAAAAATGAAAGATGAAGAGACAACTATCAACAAACAAAAGAGAATGATGTGTAGAAGTATTGGATATGTTTTTCTCCTGTGTTCTTAATCAAAATCTAGCCTCCATCCATTTTATAAAGATTTCTATCTAAAAAATTTGAAACTCCTATACAATAGGGATGGAAGTAAGTTTCTTAATTGATTTCAAACTTTTGAGGTGAATTCGGAATTAGGCATGATCTTACCTTATCCACTACAATAATCTTTTCACTTTTTCCAAAATTTGTGATTTTGACCAATAGTGCTCCAATTTGATGCAATCTTCACTTGTCATCTCCTAAAATAAATAATAATAATTTCTAATTTAAGCACCAAAATATAGTCAAAACAAAAGAGATAATTTCAATTAACATAACCAAATAACATCTTATCAAATTTTCCCACACTGGAATCATATTTTTCATCAAGCATACATCAATTTAATGTAACAATAATCCTCATAACAATCTCTCATCTTCTTTCATGTCAAGAAAATGCATATTAAAGGTCTAGGATAAAATAACAATTGAAAGAACAAGCATTCATAGGACATATTGTTAAGAATAAAAATATGGCATCTCATCAATTCTATTAAAATCAAATGAAACAAGACTTGACTCCCTCTCATGGATTTCAATCTATACACTCAAAGTGTTTCAAGTTCTCAAATCAAAGCATAGTGAGTTATTTACATAAGCTTGCTCATAAATCACATCTCCACCATTTAACAAAAATGAACTTAATGCATAAAACAAAGGGAATTAATAAGGGTTCCAACGTGGCTTAGGTAAAGTATGACATAAAGAAGTTTTTAGGTTAAACAAATTAAAGGAAATCATACAAACTTATCAACATAAGTTTTAACTCAATTTAGTCTAAAACTCACTTGATTCAAATAGTATCCTTTCAATCAACTCATTATTTTTCTTTTTCTTTTCTTTATTTTTCTTTTTTTAGCAAGACCATCAAAGAGGAGATTTCTTTTTTTCCCTTATACTTCTTCCCTATTCTATAAAAAATGAGGAATCAAAATAATGAAACTTGAATCAACTAATTTTCTTTCAATAGAATTAGTCAAAATCCTATGCAAATAAGCTTAATAAAATTCCTTCAATTTAAGCGTTTAAAATTATTAAGGACATCAACAAAAAGAAGCTTAAATTTGGCTTGTAACAAGGTTAATATAAGGAAAGAAAGGTTAAGGCTGAACTTGGTTTTCTAATATTATATATTCAAAAGCAAGTTCAAGCATAAGTAAGTTATTTTTGATAATATATAATAAAAAGAAATGTATAAACACAATTGTGATGAATAGGCACAAAGCTCATAAAGGTATCAAAATGCATCAAGTCTTGCACAATTTCATTCAACAAAACCAATGAGATACTTAAAGTAATTTAATGAAAAACACTAATCATGCTTGTCTCTCTCATTTACTAAAACTTAAACAAAAATGTGTCCTAACATAAGGATTGTTTATAAATAACAATGAGAACATTATAAGGCTATCATGAATATATGAATCATAGTATTATGAGTTTAAGCATAATTCAAAAAGTTTATCATAATATATACTCTCGCTCCCCCACTCCTAAATTATATTGTTCCCAATGTATGCACAAGATAGTCACATGTTGCAAAAATAATCAATGTAAAATAAAACATATAGTATAATACTCTTTTGAGTTGTAAGAACCTAAATGGGATATACTATGCTGTTAGTAAATATAGGGGTATCACCCTTATAAATTGGAGCAGAGCATTTAAATTCTTCCCCAGTTTAGAGATTTTACATTCCAACCTCTCCAACAGAAAATGATGTTCATGTCAGATTGGTGAAGTTGAAAGATACAAAGGTTATGGAACATCATGATCCTTTTATTGAGTTAAGGATGAACCTTTCAAGGGAATCACGTGGTACAAAATAAAATGTTCTCCTTTGTTGCTCGACCAACCTCATCCTACTTAAACAAGCCCTATCCAACGGTTCCATCTTACAGACTATATACATATTAGTGTTAGCCATAATTGAGATTAACATCCAAATGAGTAATAAGGAAACCAAGACATAAGTTCTTGTTAGAGACGATAACAGTGTTAAATTGCGTAACTAACCAAGCACCAAAATTTGACATGTACTATATGTACCATACCCAAATAAAAAAAAACAACTCAACTTTAATGTTAAGTACACGTCATAACCTTCCTTTCTATACAATTAAAAATTAAGAAATGTTACATATAAATCCATTCAAGCTCATTGAGATCATTATCCTTATATTTATTTGGATGATAAACTAATGGGTCAGGAGATATAGATTTCCACACACTCATCATCATCATCATCATCATACCCCGAAGTCCCGCAATGAAGCAGGGTCTGGGGGGGTCTGATAGTACGCAGCCTTACCCTTATATCGTAGAGAGGCTGTTTCCAGTAGACCCACATGCAAATGTGACAAGATAATAGTGATGAAAAAATAAAAATAAATAAAAATAAATAAGTAATAATAATGATAAAAATAATATTAATAATAATAGTAGAACTTCTAAAAAAAGAGTAAA
>JAOTIZ010000202.1:6667075-6680188 GCA_027123425.1 Erythroxylum panamense | reverse complement strand
ATTGATGATATAAAGTAAAATTTATCTTAATTGATAATAAAAAATTATTATCTACAACAATAAGTATTTAATTCATATAAAATGATTACAACTATGATATTCATTTGGTGAATGTAGATGCTCTGAATGTTGTGTAAGGTGCTATCCTTCCCCTTCAACTCATTCATCTCATTACGGAGCTGGGTTATGTACTCCATCGATTGTTGTAATTGAGTTGTCAATGGTTGTAATATACTCCGAAGCTCGTGGACTTCATTGGATGCGGATCGTCTACTAGATGCTACTATATTGAATGTGGTGGATTGCGAATAATATGTATTCACAAATGAACATAAGCCGAAGATCATTCCACGACGATTCCTACCACCCACTGTATGAAGATACGTTTGACTGTCATCAGCATCTTCAGACTGCTGAGACTGTAGTTGAATGCTTTCTTATATTTAGTCCTATCAGAAGGCAATGTTTATGTTAATAATTGATAATTATTAATCATTAACATTAAAACATAAATTTCACATACATTTAGTTCTCTACATCTAATGTTGACGAAAGTCACACTGTCATGCTTCTTAATATGAGTGTGTAAAAAGAGCTGATGGGATATAGGCTCCTACTCATAGACTTTTTCCGCATCAGAATAAAATGTTATAAATGAATTACAATTTATAAAAATTACGGTAGAATTTTCTTTATTTTTATGATATTTATCCCATGTTAAATAAAGAAAGTAACTTACAACACAACTGTACATGGCACCAACCATTTATAATATTATCATTCTCCATAATACACATATTTTCATCTCTAAATTCACATATTAAATCAAATTGAAATACATCAAAGTAAAAAAGCATAATATAAGTGTAAATTGTAGATACTTATAAGTCTTTCTGTATGCTTGTGGTGGGTAATAGATGCTCCAGTGTGTACGGGAAGACTCTCTCCCCCCAATCTTCCACGTCTGTTGGTAGAACTACGTGAAATGGATATTTCCTCGAGTAATGTCCAATACCGTTGCCAACGACTCCATATTTCTTCATAAATATAAGGAGGTCGTACACCAATCTTGTGTATCACACCAACAAAGTCTCTATAATGTGTACGAGCTCGTCTATCCCATACTTTATAAATAACCGCATCAAATTCATAATCTCAAAAAAATTCTTTCTAAAAAAAGAAAAAATATGCGATAAGTACTTATAACTGACAATATTTATCTAATTAATGTATAAAAATTAATTACAAAATACAAAAATATATTTTTTATACCTCAAACTCCTGATAATAAAAATCCTTTGTCACCTAAGAGATATTCTTCCATATCTAATCCTCAAGATCAATCTTCTCCTTGAGCTTCGATGTCATGTTTCTTGAGCACGGTCCAGACGGAATCAACCTAATATAAAAACAAATTTATATCAATTTTAAATTTAAAATTATAACTTAATTATAAGCATATGGTGTTTCATGTATTTTCACTTACAGATTATTGACAATTGTGATGTAAGTTCTTCCATCAACTTCCTCAACTCTAGGATAGAGGCTGCCTCCTTCATTAACAACATTTACCCCTGATATCTCTGTCAGTATATATGATGCCCCAATACCCCTGGGAGGATACGGGGTGCCACATCGGACTCTCAAACAGAAACAAATAACAGACCAATACGGAAGCATTTAAAAAAAGATACTAAACATTCATTACATGTATTTTTAGAAACTGAAGCAACATACATTACAAATCATTCCAAACTTGTTCAAAACATACATATGGTATATCTACAAATTTGTTCCAAAAAAACCAGCTTGAAACATAGTTATTACAAAAACTTACAACAATTCGGAATTAGACAATTTATATACAAGCCAAAATATACTCAAAATACATTTTTATCAAAACAAGACTTAAACTCTATTGCCCATTGCAATTGACTCGTCCCAGTTTTTATAATCCTCGTTTTGAACCTACATGAGGCAAATCCACTGTGCTAAGCATATAGCTTAGTGAATAATAACTAATCTATATATAAAGTGATAACTCATCATACTGAATCATGTAATAGCATAAGCATGCATTAACATATTGTTTAAACAATAAATCAGACATAATGCATTTCAGAACATATTTTATAGTTAACAAAGCTGAATATCCAAAGAGGGTATAAACCCTTCAAAATCAGAACACAATGTTATTTATGTTAGAAACAAACATATATTAGAACACAAAATCAGATGATTGCTAAGCCATTTACAAAAATGGGTAACAGGATTTATACAAAAGAGACCAAAGTCACGACATCGAAATGTTACAGGAGAGACCGAAATCTCGACACCAGAGTATCACAGGAGCAGCTGCAGACCCTTCTAGGCATGCCTATTTATCCACAACTAGGACTCAATAGTTTTAAAACAAAATAAAGTCATTTCAGACATTTCATTTGCAAAGCAAGTAGTCAATCATATTTACTTGCAAGTAGCACTTCCAATGATATAATCACGCATCAAACGCCTCGGACAATCATTGTCCATAATTCAGAACACAATCAGCATAAATAAAATTCAACAAGCATAACAAAGTAAGATGTAACCATCTAAGATTACTCACCAAAAGCTCCCTTATTGTTTATTGCTTCGAAGTCCTAGCAATATCTAGAAGTGGTCGCTCTATGCGTTCCTCTATAACAATTAACACATATACATATTACTACTGTGCACAATTAAGAATTTGTTTATGTATAATGGATATATATGATGAATGTTCATGACAACTTCTCGGGTATATTTCCTTACTAAAATGATGTAAACATCAATTGTACTTCAAAACTTCCAAAATTCATACATTCAATTACTATTCCAACTTTTGCTGGAAGCACCTCATTCGGGTCAACTTTGCATAATCAATAAGATTAAGAAAATGATATATTTCTGTAACACTCTCTTCTAGACAATTGTTCCTCAGTGTCTTAAGTTTCTAATGATATCAAGATCATACAATTTGGTTTATTATTCAATGGTTTATGCTCATAATACCACAAACTATGTACATTAGAAATTTTGGCTAGAGCATGATCATGCATTCAAGTTTTACAACCCATATCTCTCAATTCCAATATCCAAAAAGTACAAACTTTATACCAATTTAAAGCTAAGAGAAAAACCTACAACTTTGGTGAAGACATCTTAGTCTAATTTTGCCTACATCAATACAGTTTCTTTGATAACCTCATGATATAATTTCTGTCAATCTCAGTTAGTACTATAGCCTCAATCAAGACTCAATTTCAAACCAGATTTTGAAAGTCTTAGAGATAAAGTGTGTCTTGCAAAAATGGGTTGTGTAGGTTAAAAGTCCGCATACAGGCATTTCCAGAATTTAGAAGTAAATGCTAATCTGGAGCGTATAGTGAGTAGACCTAGATGGTCTCATTTCATTGTTTGTTTTGGTTGAATTATATAAATGTGATTGATTATGTTGAATTTCAGACAGAAGGTTCGATGATTATGAAATGTGGATGAGACATTGAAGTGTTACTTGTATGTAAATGTGACGAACTAAATGTTTCATGATATGATTGATTGAAAATGCGAGATGCATTCCATACATGAATGCATGATCAGATAATGGATGATGTGACCAGTGTAGCCACCGATCAGAGCTTAAAGCTCAAAGTGTGAAAAGAGTCTCGAGCCCAGAAAGTGATTAAGAGCCTAAGGCTCACTATGTAAAATGAGCCCTGTATCCCTATCGAATAAGGGACAATTAGAAATGAGCCCGGTATCTAATGGACACGGGACAGTTTAGGCACTTGGTCACAAAAAAGTAATAAATAGAAAGTAGGTCTCATGTGCAGTGTATATGCATAATACGAATTATTAAAAAGTATTGAGTGTGAAATGTGAAATGATGTGAATGTGAATGTGAATAATGTGTTATATGACTGGGTGAGCCATCGATGATGATCACTCATTGAGTTCGCAAAACTTACCCAAAATTTGCAAATATTTTTTAGGATCAGAAGAATACCCCGTTAGACAAACGAGAGTATACCTTCAACATACAAGTAAGGGATAAAGGTCGGGATCAGCTCGCGTTTGCATCGTACTTCTTTATTTTCATATTGAATCGTATACAAATGTATTTATGTATTCAAAAAATTTTGCACAATATGTATACAAATGTATTTATGTTGTAATGTAAAGACATTATGACTAAAGTGTTTTGTATTTGTAATGGGCCCCAAATGACTATTGAAATTATATGATTGTATTGTTATGATTGAAAAAGTTTGCGAATAAAGCGGGCTCAATTTGGTTATGGATTTTCACATACTATGTTGTGGTTTTTAAAAAAAAATTGTACTAAGTTTTGATTAATTGAGTATTCTAACACGCTACCTTTGCGGGGCACAGACTTAGATATCACATAGGATGTCGGGTACGTGTCTTGCAAGAATGGGATGCTACAAAAATATGTAATAAAAGGTTATTCTAGCTAACAATATTTAAAATTAAATTGCTTGACGTTGCTTTAAAATAATAAATGTAATAAGATTGGTTGTTAATTAATGATATATGAATAAATGTATTTTCCCAATATTGAGAAAGTTATAGTCTTAAAGTATTTTAAATATGAATTAGAGCAATAAACTAGAAAACTAGTACAAGTTTATAGAACTAAATGCAAATTTGGAACTGTAATATGCATTTTTGAGTTGAGATTATAACAAGTTTTAAATAATGTAAAATACAAATGATACGATATAAAATTTTAAGTTATAATGAACTAGCCTACATGGAAGTTGCTCTTGAGTTTAGCATAAAATCTAAATATAAATCTGGCACTCCTTTCAAATTGATTCTGTTAAGATATATATTGATATCTTATTATTTAATTTTGGACATTATTTGATAATTGGACCTAATGGGTTTATGTGAGACTCTTTTAAGATAAGTTTAATAAGGTTTAAAATCCTAATTAATATAGGATTCAAATATATAGTATTTTTTTGGGATTATAGTTATCCAAGGATTCAAATTTTCTAGGAATTTTGAATTGATTATGGTAGATGTAATATGGCTAGGATTCACATGTGTAGTGGACTGAATGTTCTCATTTTTAGAAAGAAAAAATGACAGATATTGGATGACTTGGTAGTTAGGATTTTAAGGGTGATTTTCGATAATGTTTAGTTGTTGTTTGTGTTAAAATAAAACTCTACCTGTTACAAATGTTTCGGGAGTATCATGCAACCTAAACTCTATCGTTGGAGCTAGATTTTTTAGGTGGATCACGACCACCAGGCTATGTTATTGGTGTTGCATTTTTTTTTTGTGTTGTCGTTAATTGTGGGTGTGCAACAGCTGTGATTTTCTTTTCTGGGCTTTTATGTGTTTTTGGCTAGGTGATTCGTGACTTTCTGTAACTGGATATTCTTCTACTATTCAACGACAATTGAGGGGCTCTTTAGGAGTTTTGTAGCTGATTTATTTTCTAGTTTATTGGATGTGATGTTCGAAAATTCTAGCAGCTGAATACTACAGTATCATTGACGAACAACTTTTTGATTTGTCATTGAAGGAGTTGAATTAATTAGGGAAGTTATTTGTTCTTATCTCAAGTTTATTTGATTATGTTCGTTATTATTTTTAATCACTTGAGTTGTTAGTTTATTATCTTTATCATTAAAAGTTTTTGAGAAAATCCTCTGTTAAGGTTAGCATGAGTCAGTCATGTTATTGGGTGCAAAATACTTTTACAGGTTATGGGGACAAGGGATAGTGTCGAGAGTTAAGTGAGTCGACTCGGTAAGGCCTTGTATAAAACTATTGTCATTAGTAAAAGTATTAAGTTGGGAAGGTATGTCGAACTATGTTAACAAATTTTGAGTGTTGATTTTTTTATTTTGTATTTAATTTTTCTGTTTTTGTTTGTGCTAAAAGATTGACAGTATATAGCTCAAAGCAACTGCAGTATAACCAGAAGTTTGTGAAACTATATCCTTCGGGCTTTACATATTCCTTTATAAGCCTTTCATTAAATAAAAATGAACAAGAACAATATTGAATTAATCATTAAAAGACAAAATAGATAAATGATCTTTAATTAAGCAAGATAATTATTTTTTTTCTCTAACTTTAATTTTCCTATTCAAGACTTCCAATATAAAAGATTCATATTGTAATCCTTCCTCTCAATTTTGTAACTCAATCAAATACTTTTGTCAGTCTTTGTCAATACGGCATGCCTAAAATATAATATTAAGTAAACATGCTATTTTCTACTAAGCCTTTCTAAACATATGAATAAAATTAAAAAATGAAGAAAAACTTAAGTTAACCATAAATAATATTTCAAAAATAAAAATCCTAACCTAAAGCTAAAAACCAAAACTTTCTATTTGTTTTACCTTAAAGTGTCACTAATGTCCTTGGTTGATCTAATTTCTTTGCTTATAAGAAATTTATCAATGTTAAAACTACAAATGCACGGTTTAGAAGTAGCTAGCACAGGGAAGTACCAGTCGATCCCATAAGGACTATAAGTACTAGTACCCTTTTTTCTATTATCTAACTATCAAATTAGATTATGGATTTAATTAAAAATTAAACTAAATAACTAACTATGATTGAGACAATAATGAACTTAAGACAAAGAAAACTTTTGGAAAAGTCTAGATCAAATAAACAGTACCTAGGTGGTGAATCCTTATAAGAATCCTTAAATATTAATTGTTTATCATGCAATTGTATATTTGATTATTAGACCGTGAAAATTTCTATCTTGTATTAATATTTTTCTCAAGACTATAAATAATTAATCCATCAGTTAATTAATATAAATCTTTCTAGTTAAAACCCCTAAGATTGTATTATCGATTTATGAATTTCACTATTAAATTTGACCCTAATCTAGAGGAGTTATGTCGATCTATCTCTAAGTTTACATGCAACTCCTTCCAATTATAGTAGATTTATCCACACAAAAGGATTTCTTAATTTCAATCACGTGAAATCAAATCGTGAACTAATGCTATGGATATCTTAGAACAAGAATAAAACACATAATTGAATCTCAATAAATCAATTAATAAAATCACATTAAATAAAAGATCAAATCATATTGTTATATCAATGTAGGGTTCATCACACCTAGGCACTAAAAAAATTTAGTTCCTACTCATAAAAAAAACAAAGATAAATAAGCAGAAGAACTAAAGAAATCATAATTCTAAATCTCCTTTTTTCTTCTAATGGATCTTCATGCAAGTTGGATTGGATGTTGTTATCTATCAAATTTTTGATGTGTTTTTCATATTTTCCTCGCCCTCTGACCAAAATTGTCACGTGTTTATTTTTATTATGACTAAAAATTACTTCTAAACTTGCCCCCTCTATATTTGCCTCTATCTATGTCCTTTATAGTAAAAACTTGGATTTTCAGGACATACGCGGTTACGTACATGGTCATGTAAGTGACCATATGGCTCCAAAAACACCTAAAATCTTAACTTTACATGGTTAACAGAGTTAGATAAGCATATACACGGTTGTGTATCTCCAAGTGGCTTTAAATCTTTGTTTTATGCCACGATTTCATCCAAATTCTTCTTATTTTAGTCTAAGAAGGCAATTATCACCTACAAACACACTTATAGTGAATTAAGGGCCAAAAATACTATAAAACTATTAAATAACAAACAAAACATATTAAACATGGGTATGAAATTATAGTAAAATAAGCATTTATTAGTCCTTCTTCACATCCACTACCAAAAATGATAATTTCTCTTTCTAACCATAAGAGTCAATGTGAATCTCAAGGATGATCATCAATTTCCCTTTTCAACTACAAAAACCACTATGAATCTCAACAGAACAATCATTTTCCAAAAATCTTGGCAAAAATGAATCTTGACTTTTGTATTAGTTAATCAATTTTTGTCTTAGAGGTTTTATGTTTATGTTATGCAAAATAATCATAAGTGTTATTAGTTTCTAGGTAATTTTTTATTACTTAATTTCTAAGACTTTTTATTTTTTATTTTTCTTTGTTTAGTCTCTCTCTTTCTCTTTTCTTGAAGATGGAGGATATCATATAGTATTGAGATTCTTCCTTCTATTTTTCAATTACCATAGGTTGGAATTTACAAATAATTGGGTTAGTTAGCTTCCTACTTTGTTTATATTTGCCCTTGTTGCTATTTCCTTTGACATTGAAGGTATTGAACTCTATCTTTGACTTCAATCTTACCATCTTAAGTGTGTTATGATTTGAGAGCGAATCAAATAACTGGTTTCTTATAGCCTTTTTGCATCTGGCCTCTATTTTAGTTTAAGAGTGCTGTGATATTAGATATTCAAAATATGTCACTTTTTTACATATAGCTTGTTAATAAGTATATCAAATATTTGTGTCTTTTATGAATTTGTTAGGATGGATTAGGATGGATAATGAACATACACCATGGTGAGTTACTCAAAGGGAATCCACTTATTGAATATATTGGTGGCATAGTGGACTACCTTAAACTTGTTAATGTAGATAATTTTTTTGGGAAGTGAAGGGCAATATTAAAGACATAAAAAATGTGATTGCATAAAGCATATATTTTTAAAATTCTATTAATCAAACTTAAAGTCTAGATTAAGGATTTCAAAAAATGACAATACCACCATAAAAATGCTAAGTTGGCTAAATAGTTGCATGATTAAAATGAGGGTGTTAAAAAGATGGAGGGTTACGTTGCTATTTGGATAAAGGAAAAGGTAACTTTACTAAAAAGTTGAAGTTGATGAGGCAATGAGTCATTTTCAAGTATAATAGGTACTATTACAATAAGCAACAACCAATTTATAATGTTTCTATTAGTAAACTCTTAAAAGGTGAAAATTCTCAAAAAATAATATTAGATGTGGTTGGCGTAATTTCATAAGATAATGATAAAGATGGTGATGGTGCTCATAATTAGTCGAAAGAGTTATAAGTAGGAGATGAAGAAGATTGTAAGGATGAACTTGGTAAAGAATATTTATTTTTAAAGGTGGTAGTGAAGTATTTATTAGAGGATAAGAAGTATAGAGAGGCAAGCTCATAAATTCATCAATTTTATTTTACTAGGCTTAGAAAGACCCTTGTTGAATTTGAAGCATCAAAGATAAGAAGTGAATAACTAAATTATCAAGAACATAGTATCAAATTGAAAGGCATTCAATTTTATAGGTTGATGAAGATGAAAAGAACATTTTATTCAAGCCAGATGAAAAAGACAATCATCTATTTGGATATGATTTTAAATTTAATGATAGTCAGATGTAATCAGACAAAAAGGTTAGAACCAATATCATGATCCTAAATATTTATGTTTAGAATTTGTAACCGTTATCATGATCCTAAATATTTATATTTAGAATTTGTATCGTATATGAAAGTTAAAGGAGCAAAGCCATTCAAAAAGGCTTCAAATAAGTATTTAATAAAGTTTATATGATCACAAGACTTTAAAACAATAAGGATAATCACAATAAGAGGATATATGGGATATGTTATAATATTAGGAATAAGTTGAATATAAACCAAGAAGAGAGTTTTTCTTTCTTTGAAAGTGGCTTGGAAAGAGGTAAGTGACTTTGAAGTTAGCAAATGTGATAGGTATAAGGTGCTTTTGAACAAAAAAAACTTACTTATATAAAACTTAGAACATGTTAAGCATTCCATATTGTCATGTCATAATAGGTACATTGTTTTGGGGTAGAAACTAGAAGATTACTTAGTACACCAATTACAACAACCAAAATACTCAATAAATTATCTAAAAATGATGCAACATATATAAGGATAAAAAATTTTATCCCAAACTATTCAAGAATCATTCTTACCTCATATTATTAAGAAAATATTTGGTAGGTCAAGGACAAAAAAAAGAGAGGAGAGAGAAATAACACCCCTTTCTAAAACAACATCAAGTTATGACTATAAAATGCTAACTATGTAAAACAAGGTCACATGAGAATTCAATATCCTTTTAAGAAAAAGGTCCAAGGTTATGATCCTAGTAAGCTTTACAAAAAAAGAAGAATAAGATTAAAGTTCCCTCAAGATATGAAGTTTATGACAATGAAGAGATTGGGTTGCTCATTTAAAATATAAGTTCTTCATTACATTCAATTATATATTGATTATATGGAGTTTACTACGTAAATATTGTTCCTCATAATGCTTACAGGAAGAAAGGAAAGGCATTGATCTTAACGTAAGAGTTATAAAGAAGGTCAATCGGTAATTATTGGATGGAGCATGAACTATATAGAGGTAATTGTGTGATCAAGATAGGAATCATCATCTTAAAGTAATTAAGGAGAATGTTTCGTCATTGTAGATTAGTATTGATTCGAAAAATCCTTATCCAAGGTATAATGATACTTTGTAAATAGTTTGCAAATGTCATTAATTAAATTGATGGCCAATGGCGAAGAACTAATATGATTGGACTAAGAAAAGTAAACATTAATTCCATGCTCTGTTTAATCGGAATGTTATATGATGAAATTATTAAATTATATAGAAAAATCATGTATAGAAATTGTTTAATTAGAGAATTAAAGATAAATTAAAAGAAGTTTTAATTTATCTAATTCTAATTATGAATTATAATTATAACTTGTAATCATTGTCAACATATTTGGAAACCTAATAGGCATCATATATAGAATGTGTTGAAGAGAGCAAATTTAATTTAATCAAGTTAGACTTGATTGTAAAGTTTCAGAAACTTTATGATTAAATGTGAGATATTTAATAAATAATGATCAATATGAGATATTAAATCTTATTTGCGCATAATTGGTATTTATTTAGAATTATTTGTAATTCTAATTGAAGTTTATTTGAAGTTAGAATTTAATTTTAATTAAATTACTAAAACATCCAAAACTTAATATAAATAGACTTAAGCTCTATGGAGCTAGCACTGTTTACTTAACACTTTTTATAAGAATTACAGAGTTCTCTCAACCTATTCTATGGATACCATTAAAAGCTGGACATTTGTGTGGCTATAGTGGTTGAGATAGATCGATTTTGGAAAATATTTGAGGAATACAACAAGATAAAGATCAAACTTTGAAATAAGATATGAATTTAGATTCACTCTTTATTATAATTCAATGTTAAACATTTTATAGAATTAAAATGATCTTAATTTTTGAAAAACTAATTTGCGAAAAAGTTTAATAATTATTCCGCTATAGTCGAGATTATATTCTGTCCTAGTTTCTCAACGGTGGTATCAAAGTCAAATTTTATTTTTATAATTTGATTAAAATATTTTTGATTGTTATTTATTATAATTTTGAAATTGAATAACAAAAATTTTGCAAATTAAATATAAATAGGTTTCGGATGAAACCGAATTATATTCTAGTATGAAATCTAATCTATTCATATTAAATACCGAAACCCAGAAATGGTAAAATCTTAACCTAGAACAATTTTGAAAAGGTTTTACAACACAAATCTAGGAGTTCGTTTATTTTGTGTGTAGATTTGTTTGTGGAATATGCCTTGGTACGGTCACCAAATGTTGGCGATTGGAATAAGGTTATACTGCATGTGGAGAATGGGCGTGTAATCTAGATCTGAGTTTATTTTCTGGACTGTAATTTGCGTATTTTTATTATGTGAGTCTTGCTTGGGAATTGGTAGTCTGGCTCCTAGAGATTGATGGCTAGAAAGCGTTTGGGTTTTGTGTTTGTGTTATTGAAACGCATGACCTAATATGCTTGGCTTTGTTCTTTTAAAAAAACTAGATTGTGCTTTTGAAAATTTTTGCCCATATGTTTTTGGAAAATTAAATGTGTGTTTTGAATGTTGATTCTTGAAAATTTATTGAAAGCATAAAAGTTGTATACGCTTTGTTGCATGCCTCGGCCCCTCCAATAAATTGTTGGCTATTGATTGCATGTTTTGGCCTCCTCTACTTAGTCAAAAATAGATGGCCACCGTTTAGAATTTGTCGTAGATACATTATTTTCTTTGTGCGTATGAAATTGTTGTCAATTGCTGAGATTGCGCACAAATTGAAGAAATTTTGGACAGAAGCTTGGGACTTCAGTTATAAATAGAAGGCATGATTTAAGACATAAACACACCATTTCCTTCCTCTCTTTCAGTCACTAAACTAGCACAAATCCTCTCATCCTTTCTTCAGATATTTTCTGTATATTTGATGAGTTTTAAAAGCCTTTTGTTCTAGCCTTTGTACTTGTATACATTCTCCACATATTAGTAAAATTGCAGGTCATATTAACCAAACCACGTAAATCTTTGTATTCTGTCCCATTTATTTTGTCTATCTTTATTTTCGTTAATATTTTTCAGGCTATTAAATTCAACCAGTATCCGATCCAAGGGCATTTTCCTTAACAAACTGGTATCAGAGCTTCTCCTGTTGGTCTAACTTACCATATGCTCTGTGGTTGCCACTAAGGTGGACCCTCCATATTAGAAAGTAACTTAGATTTTTATTGTGAGTCTAAACGGGGCCCACTACCTCGGATTTATCTTGTGAGGTCCACTGTCTCGGTTTTGTAAACAAAGTTAAGCTTTCTTATGGAGCCCACGTCTCAACTTTGCCTGTGGGGTTCGCTGTCTCGATTTTACATATGGGCCCCACTTGTCAAAAAATAGTCAGAATATCAATTTTTTAGCCATTACCGAAGCGTTAATTTCGATATGTGGTAGGTTAAGATGTAAGTCATTTTAATATAAGATGGGTGTGAGATTACAGTGGAGAAAAAGCCAGCAGATATGACGTCAAATAAATTCATTGATCTAGATAAAAAGGCTAAATCATCCATCATATTGAATCTCTCTGATGAGGTTTTGCAGAGGGTTGCTGGTGAAAGCACAGCTAAAGGTATGTGAGACAAGTTGAAATCTATAGACATGAAGAAGATGGTGAAAAATCAGCTTTATTTGAAATAGAAGTTGTACATGCTGAGGATGACAGAAGGTACATCTATTCTTTCACATCTAGATAAATTTGATTCTCTTATTTTGGATTTGAAGAATGTAGATGTAAAAATTGAGGATGAAGATCAAGCCATATTGTT
>JAOTIZ010000202.1:6610610-6645076 GCA_027123425.1 Erythroxylum panamense | reverse complement strand
TTTGATGTCGACGTCGTTTCAGTCTCATGTAATAATGAACAAACTAATTATGGATTATAGCATGAAAAAGACCACAAGAAAGGGCATTCACTTGATTCTTTTGGTGGAGCAAAAACAAAATGGGCTTAGTCTTAAGGAATTATTATTTATGCAAGCTCAAAAATATGTAGACTTTGGGCCCTTCTTCCAAAATTCGTGGAAGATTTGTCGACTTGGCACGAGGTCAACTATTTCTTATAACAAAAATAAGATGCCTACTCTTTTTGGAGGTGGTCCAAGTCCAACTCCAACTCCATCTTAAAGTTTTTAATCTTTATTCTCTAATTAAAGACAGATTTTAATTCAATATCTAAAAGCATCAAATCAATTTTCAGGGTGCAAGTGAGTTAATAATGAACTTTTTTAACGTAAGTGAGGTCGCAGGTTCAAACCCCCTCATATATGCAGCTGTTTAAAAATTGAGGTTAGAGCTTTGCCTCCCGCAAAGAACCTATCAAAAAGGTACCTTCTTATAGTTAAGACCCGCTTAGAACACCTCATAGGCAACCAAAAAAAAAACATCAAAACAATTAACAATTTGATTGTTTGCTTCCACCATACCACAAAATTATGTTTTCTTCCTCCATATTTGGTTATAACACTATTCCTTCCTCTTTTGGATTTGAATAAAATGTAAATTTTATGTTTATTTTGTTATTTTGTTTTGCATGCATTGACCTTGTTAAATTAACTTGGTGTTCTTGATTACGGCTAAGCCTAGTGCACAATGTAATTGAAAAAGTCAACCGTCTGGAAACTAATCCAAATCAAACTGTAAAAACTTGCAATGACTTCTTGTAATCTGGAAATTTCCAAACAAAAATATGTACCACATGCATCTAAATCAATAAATAGAAGAAGATACCAAAATCTGGTCTCTGGAAACTGTTGTCCTAGACTTTTCTTGTGATCCTACACAGTGTTCGTCTGGTCCAAACTTTTCTCTGCCACATCTCACTGTCATGGGAATCCAATGCTCCCCTTAAAAATCATTCATAATACCAACCAAGTACTGACAAAAAGACAACATTATAAATTAAAGTGTTGATGATTTCCAGTTAGTTAATTGCCTAATCATCGTATGTATCGCACTAATTAAGGAAACCTGAATTAATAAAATGGAAATGGTGGTGACAGTTGTATCTAATGGAGGACTAGGTTTACTGGTCAGGTCCAGATGGTGCCAACAAAGCAAGAAATGAAGTGCAATGGAAATTGCACTTAACCAAGGTCCAACTATAAATTAAAACAAAGTGCATATTAATTTGATTGGTAATTAAAACTAACTGGACGGAATGAAAGAAGCCGTGTGTGTCAGCTGGCCGCCTGACTTGCTCACTAAAACCGTCGACTTGTGTTATGTTTCGGTCTACTCCTAGCTAAATGACAGCTCAGATAGCGGCGGCATATGTCTTAAAACAGCATCAACAGACACCTCATCATACTAAACCCAAAACCCACCTAAAATATATCAACTACATGTATATACCAACACCATTCTGTTTTTTCATTTTACACTGAAAAGGCCAAGGGACGTTTAATTGCAGACCACATATGAGTTTAGAAAGGGTACAAAGGAAAAGGCAGAAGGGGACAGACAGGACATAGAATCCATCCATCCAACGACAGATAACAGTTGTTAGTTGGGACTTTTGTCCAAATCTAAACCTCTAAATATTGAATTTTTTATTTTCATCCACGAGATATCATAGGAAAATTCTAATTATAGAAAAAAAAATCTTTAAATCATCTACACCTAAATTAATCTCCGCTCGAACCGGATAGGTCTCTTGCAGGAGGTAAAATTCTGACTTCAAATTTTAAACGATTACATATATAAGAGTAGTTTGAATCCGCGACCTCACTTAAGCTAGAAAAATCTCTTACCAACTCATCTGCACCTTAGAGTTATTGGACATTTTTATTATATCAATATATATATATATATATATATATATTCTGACTAATTAATAAAAAGATTTGATTGTGTTACCGTATTTTTGTTTTCCTTTCCGCTGTAGGTTCACTATAGCAAGTAATCATATAGAGTGAGATGGAACTACGTAGAGGGTAGGTCTGGGTCAGGTCTTCCACAATTACCTTACTGATGAGAATTCAGTTTGTAACCTTTTTACAGAAAGGAAACGGACAGAAAGTGGTAAGTGCGTAAACGAGAATCTGAAACAGAGCGTGACGCAGTGGCTGACTCTTTTTTCTTTTTTAAATGCCAGATTACTGTATCCGTATCACCAACTGAAAGATAAATAGCTACCACGGTAGTGAGCTTTTCCGGTACAAATCACATGTGTTTTCCTATCCTATGTTCTTCAACTCTCCTAACAGTGAGATAAGAGGGATAGATGGTGTTCAATCATTCTCTTCCCAATCACTGTCAGCTCTCATTTACAAGTTTTATAGCCCCAAACTTGCCAGTTCCTTTTCTTGATTTCCATGTTTTCCATTTTCTATTTGAACAATAACTCTTGGTCATGTGTCTCTCTGTCAGTCACGTATATAGGTGGGTGTGTGTATGCATATATAAATATGTATGGACATGATGGATCGTATTTGATACAGTGTGTAAAAACTTTTCATGACACAGAGTGGCCAACAAAGTATACATTAAAACCTCGCATCAGCCTGCGCTGTATATTAAAACCCCCAACCCTCTCTTCATCACAAAGTCCCACTCTCTCCATTTATTACTTTCTTTCTTTCTTTTTTTTCCTTTTTGCGGTTTCTCTCTTCTTCACCTTTGTCACCCTCTTCCTGATTTCCTTTCCGGTGCTCCTTATCATTTCTCTCTGTGTTTGACTTTGCTCTTTCACAATCACCATCATCTCGCTTCCTTCTGTATACCATAGAATTTTTACAACACCGTATTTATAACTATGTCAGGGTTATACTCACATAATTATTCACCAGCAAGAGCTCCATCTCCACATATAAGAGCAACCCCTGAGGTTGATAGGTATGTAAAACACAACTCTTTATCTTGCTTTTACTTTTAAAGGATATAGAATTCATTCATGTAAATTTTGGATTTCGATCCTTGTCTGCGTTTCTGTTTTCAGTGGTCAGTATTTGACAGAGCTTTTAGAAGAACGTCAAAAGCTTGCACCTTTCGTACAAATCCTTCCCGTATGCAGCCGTCTTCTGAATCAAGGTTTGTTCTTTTCTCCTTTGATTTTTAGTTTTTCATATAATTACTGTTTAACATCACTGTTCTGTTCTTCTATTCATCTATCCAGTTGTGCTGAGATAAACCTGAAAGTCCTATTTGACGATTATGCAAAATGATATTTCTTTAGATTATGCATCAAATGAACGAATATTGAATTCTAGCTATGCTTCCTTTTCTTCCCAAAATCCACCTTTGTAGAGTGCTTAATATAAGCTTGTCATGGTTCTGCTCTACAATAATGTGTATGTATGCTTTACTCGGAATTTAGGAATTCTTGCTGATGATGGGATGGTCTTTCTTACAGTTCGTATTTGCAATTTAACTAATCAAATATTTATGTGTTTTGGAGATGATGGTTGCAAATACATCCACGTACTCCATTTGTGAAGGAAACTTGGGATTTTATTTCTAGCGTTTACGTACATGTAGTCTCAATTGATAGCTTCCAGTAAGATTTATCTGCAAAATTTACATCATTATATAAATACTTAGTCAAGAACCGATAGCACATCATCATTTTCAATCAGAGTATCTACTATATACTTATTTATGACGAGTGAATAGAAGTTTTTAATCAAGAATCAGTGGAATGTAAATTTTGTCTACGGAAGTACAGCCAAGTACATCTTCAATCTACTTTTGCATTAAACGCCACCTTCTTTGTCAAAAAATAAAAATATCAAGGAACTGTCTCAATGATTATGGATTAAAATCTCTCTACAAGTCTACAAGTCTTCATGATTCCTAGATTTGTGTAGAATCCTGCTTCAAAGAGCCCCATATTCTGGAAAGGCGAAAATAGACATGATCTTTGAGTCTAATTACGTGAACAGATCAAACAATGACAATTGGCTAGAAGCACGGTCAAGCACCAATATTTTATTGCAAATTCCCCTCTTTAAATTGTTTCCAGTTCTGTTGGATAATTTTAGTTAAGTGTTTCATCAAATAGCTTAGAAGGCGATGTGCAGCCACTTCTTGTATTGAGTTTTAAGAGATTTTAACTTCTGATTGAGCATTTTCATTGACTCCACCTGAAATCAACCGTAACTTTTAACTTTTATTGTCAAAACTTAAACTAGAACTTGAAAATTTCTTATTTCCGGCATTTGGAGAAAGCAAGAAAAGATACTGAAATAAACTGCCTTTGTGTTGGCAGAGATATTAAGAGTTTCTGGTATGATCTCCAGCCAGCAGGGATTATCCGACTTTGGTAGACTGCAACGGGGAAGCCTAAGTCCTATGGCTTCAGATATATTGCCAAATAACGCAGGAATGGACTTCACTGGATGGAGCGGAGTGACACAAGAGGTGAGCACTCGGAATTCTTATTTAAAAAAGATGCCTCGGACTTGTTATCTGTAAATAGCACTTAGAACAAATTTAATATTGCATCATGTCAAGTCTCATAACAGGGATATTGGTTAATCTGGACCAGGAGGCTACTTGAAATTTATTTTCTATTTTTAGTCAGCCCCAAGAATCTTGCTTTTGTTGCGGAGTTGAATGAGTTTTGCTTCACGGCATTTGCTTTTCTTTCTCTTGTTTTAATTAATCAAAGAAATCCCTGCCATTCTCCTTTCATATACATTCTTTTTGTTAATTCCAACATAAATAGTGTTTGTTTCAGAGGTTAGGATCACATTCACAGGGACTTAACACGGAGTGGCAAGTAGCAGCATCAAGCCCGGGTTCTTATATCATAAAGAAAATTTTGCGATTGGATATCCCTATCAACAATTATCCAAATGTAAGATGCGTACTTTACTAAGATCCTTAGACATAACATGATTCAGTATGATCTCTAATATTTCTTTTTATGGACCTTAGTTCAATTTTGTAGGTCGTCTTCTAGGTCCTAGGGGCAATTCATTGAAGAGAGTTGAAGCTTCTACAGGTTGCCGTGTTTATATTAGAGGAAAAGGATCAATAAAAGACCCTGAGAAGGTAGTATCTTCCTCAGTTGACGCGAAGTTCACCCTACAAAAAATTAACACTAAGAAATGAATTTGGTCAATTGAATATTTGAGCCACTCGATGAGTTCTTCTTTAGGCTAGTTTCATCTATCCAGACCACTCTGTTGATGCAGTTTTACTTTCCTTTCTGTGTTGTGAAGGAGGAGTCGTTAAGAGGGAAGCCAGGTTACGAACATCTCAATGATCCTCTACACATTCTTATTGAGGCCGAGTTACCTTCCAGTATTATTGATATCCGATTGAGGCAAGCACAGGAAATCATTGCAGAAGTACTCAAACCTGTGGTATTTTCTACTCTCTTTTATTTTTCTTCACAATAACTGGCTCTTTAGTACTTTGTCGGAGCATTATTGACAGAGACCACTTCGGTCTACGCAAGTACATCACCAACTTAACTTCAGTGAACTACGGATGGATAAGAAAGTTTTGAATTCAGGAATTAACAAGACCGACAATGATGTTGTTCTTATCAGAACAAAGAATTTTACTCCATCTTCCTACGTTCAGGATGAGTCACAAGATATCTATAAGAGGCAACAGCTGAGAGAACTTGCTATGCTGAATTCAAGTTACAGGGAAGAGAGCCCTCGACCAATTGGCAGTGTGTCCCCTTTCACTTCAAATGGAATGAAGCGTGCTAAAACTGGTCAATAGTCCTTGTTTTCGGCCAAGAACCAATCCCTTGAACAATATTGCCGCTCAATGGTTGCTGTTTCATTCCAATTCTGTATAGCTACGAAAAACTGTTTCTTGACCTTGATGCATGACAGGTTTCAACTCCTTTAAAGTTATTCTTTGGTAGCATAAGATAAAAGAGTACTAACGGGCAATGAAAGGGGATATAGAAATTCATTTGTTATACCCTTTATGGTTCTTGTTTCTCTCATTTTATATTCTTTTTATTGGTAATTTGATTACTTTCACTTGTAACTGGCAAGATTATTGTTAATTGTGTAATTACTTGCGTCCTTGACAGTGAAGATTTATAGTCCTTAGCTTTATCTTTATTCGTGTGAATAGTCCTGTCATCGCCTGTTTTATCAAGGATTGGTCCATATGATAGGACAAGTACAAAGACTTAAAATACTAGTGTTGCTTATTGAGATTTAGTTAACCGGTCCTTCCTTTTCTGTTGGAACACGTTTAAGGTAGATTCTGCATTATTGGACAGTCACATTGCTAATCTGTTTATATCTTTCCTGTTGTGATATGTAAACCATCTCAGTTACTTATTTTAAACATATCCTAGGACCGAAAAGTTAATTTCTGATCTTGTTATATTGACCCAAAAACGTATTCAATCAGTCAATAGGAAGATAACACAATCATATGTAGGAATTCTTTGATCATCTTAGGTCATCGATATCTGAAAGAGCATCGACAACAATAATTGCCTAGACAATAACAAAGCTTTGAATCAATTTTATTAAGGAAAAGATTACGTTGTTATTTGTATTGTGATTATCTTTATCTTATTTAGATGATTTGTTTTGTGTAAATAGCTATCAGTTAGGAGAAATTATAGGAGTAGATTGTTATCAACTTTGTATAAATATTTGTGCCGTCAATGAAGAAAACGTACTTCTTGGATATTTTTATTCACCATTCTTTATTTGAGTAATTTCTTGCTGTTACATACATGGTTTGCTCAATTCATTGCTTTTTTTCGTTTTTGGTCATTTAGGACTGTCAAATATGTCGAAATACTCTCTCTGAGTTCACATACATATAAATGTTAAACATACACGAACTTTATCTATAACCCTATGATTAATTATGAATTTATATAAATGTGAAAATTTATATATTTTGCTATCCACTTCTTGAGGAACACGTTACTCGATATATAAATAAGTTGTTGAAACTAGGGATAATAATGGACTGACCCATAAGTCTAGATTAAGATGTTTTTAATGGGTTGACCTATAGATCGGGCTCAAGCTCAGATCAACCTGAATCTCAACCATTCTAAATAAAATAATATCGTTTATTTAGAAGAATTAAGCCTGGATGGGCCTAGACTCAATTAATAAAACCTATAATAGAAACATTTGATCAACCTTTATAAAATTATATAACTTTATGGCATGAACGTGGTTCTACATTTTACTTAATGTGTAAGCTTCTTAATGAATCAGAAAAACTGTAAATTCATAACTTTAATAGTTATTTTAAAAAATAAGTATTTCCATTACAGGTCAATAAACATTCGGCTCACATTAATTAAAATTCAATTTTTTCATTAGACTTCAATTTTTTAACTAATTCTTATTGAACTTTTTTAATATATTTAATTCAAATTAAATTTTATTTCTTAATCTTAATTTTATAAGTCAAAGTCAATGTATCCAGTATGCAAGACTCTCTGCTTTACAGAAGTTAGAAGATGATCTAATGTAACTTTCCCTTTTTATTTTTACAAAAAAGACTGTTTCTGTAATTTAAACCTGTGATTTTATGGTCACAAAGGAGCACTTTAGAGTTCCCCTCTTTAATCATAATTTTACAAAAACTCATAATTAATAATTGTCAAATTAAATTTAAAAATCTTAACAGCAAAATCCATTAACATAGATCAGAGCTGGCACTTGTGTCTGCATATTAATGTGTTCGTAATGTGGCAAAATTACTGAGATGTTAGACGCCCTGGATTTTCCAGGTTTACATGTTTAGAGTATCATCTTCAGTTTCTTGTGAAAACCATGATTCAGATATTACTCAAAAAGAGGAGACAAGCAGATTATTTACATTCCAGGAAGTCAAAGGTCACGTCATGAACAAGTTATATAACTTTATGGCATGAACAAGTGGTCGAACCAATCTGATTTGACCGGTTCGATCGGTCAATTGACTGATTTTGACCGGTTCTCATTGATTCAATTGAGAACCGGTTTTAAAGGATAAATCGGACCGGATAGTCGATCGGTCACCGGTCGAATAGGTCGGACCGGCCGGTCCGGTCCAATTTTCAAAACAGTGCCCGTAACGAATGTAGGAAAGGAGAAGGTCAAACAAATGGTGGAGGCTGAAAACACGCATGTGAAAATAGCACAAGGGAGGTGGTGCTTTCGTGTTGTATGTAGGGATGGGAATGAGTTTTTAACCCGATTAACATCTGTACTACCCAATCTAAAAAAATGGATATGGAGACTAAAAAATGGATTTTAAATGGATGTTGAAAAATTGATGTGAATATGGATTTGGATATGGGTCTACTGATAACCCGAACTATGGATACCCATATCTTACCCGTTTTTTATTAACTCTATTTTTGTTTTTTTAAATATTTATGGTTAAATATAATAAAATATTAATATTTTATGAAAAAAAATAACTTTAAAATCTTCACTTTACTCTTCAGTACTCACATTTTTCATCATATTTTATTTTCTTATAGGATGATAATAATGTAAATGATATGGAAATGGAGTTTTCAATATTATGGAGTTCTCGTAAAGACAATTTGAAGCTTTGTTTATTTCAATCTTTATTCCAGTTCTAAATTATGAAAAATGTATGTTATTTTTGTACTAGACATTATGATTTTTATCTTATTTTTGTACTAAACATTATGATTTTTATCATTCCAATTTTATAGTTTTTAATACATATAAATCAAAATCTTAACTTATTATTGTTAAAGTAATTTTGATTTGGAGCGTTCGTAAAATCTCCTCTTTATATTTTCTATTTAGAAGTTATATTTTTATGTGTTACACAACCTGATAAATATCCAAAAACTCAAACAACCCAATAAATTTAGATATGGGTAGTAAATCATAAAAACTAATGGATATGAATATGGATATGGGTTGAGTCATAAAAATTAGATATGAATATAGGTTTAGCAAAACACGAACCGAACCCTACCTATTGTCAACCCTCGTTCTATTTTTATCACTTTATCTCGGACTCCCATATTAGACTGCCCTCGTAACAGTTGACTCGATTATACTTTTGACGTCGATGCATTAATTTAATCGTATCTCCTTTTTTTTTTTTTCATTTTTCTTCACACCGATTTCAATTGTTTTCACGCTGCTCATTCTGATTACAACATATTTGCTGAAAAAGAGGATGTTAATCTAGGGATCGCTTGATTTGCACTTTTGTGGTTCTTTTCCATGTTTTTTTTTAAGTAAAAACACGTTTAGTTGGATACTCGTTTAAAAAATTAAAAACAAAATTAATATTTTATTTTATTTTATAATTGATTATTTAAATTATTAAATACAATAATAATAAATTAGCAAGCCGGGTGGGGGTCAAGTACTCTAGTGCTTGAGTTTGTAAACTTGAGGCAAAAGAAGACTTACGGTGATTAGACGGAAGTTAATCCTATTAACGTCTCCTATATAAATTTTATTCACAAGATTTAACAAAATAATACCATAGAAGAAGATTAATAAAGAAACAATAAGACAACCGTGACAGGGTTTTTTCTTTTTATCATTATGATCAAATTGGGATTAATACACTTATTAATCATACAACTGTATCATTAATTTCGTCTTCACTCGTCAGTCAATATTGTAGTTTGGACCCAGGGCCTAAGAATCCCAAAACCTTACTTCTTTAATATGTCCTCGTTGAAACACCGATTTGGTGTAGTTGTTAACGTGATCAAGTCCATCCGAATAGTTTCAAGGAGACATAAATCATAGGCCACATGATTCTTGAAACATCTCAAATCACATACATCAGCTGTTCACAAATCTTAAACATAACAATTGAATAACATGGTAGAACTTGTAGTCCTAGATAAAATCCTCGGAAGTGCTTTGGATAACACTTCCAAATCAAAATTTCATCGTCAATAAAGCCTACGCGGCAGCATGTAAGAAGGCCCGTCCTGCAGATCTAACATTGAGGGGTCCATGGCATCCAAGAAGCTGAAGAGAATAAGCAGTAGGTTAGTTTCAGCATGCGTTATACCAAGAAAACAAGAGGCCCAAGATATATACAACATCAATAGCAACAGCAACACACAGCTTTCACATTATATTGCAATGACTGGCCAAAGCTACAAAACTAACCTTGGCATTGACACCATCTGGAACAATTCTGCCCTCAGCCTTCAGCTTCACATAATCAGTACGGCTGAACTTAGTGAAGCCCCTGAACATCAAAGGTGTCGGACAGGTCAGAAATATGAACGTTTTTGTAGTTCAAACTAGAACAAACTCAGCTCAAGAAAGCATTGATCTAAGTAAATAGCCCTTTCGAAACATGTCATACAGATTGACAAATCTATGCTAAATTTGTGCAAGATTTTGCACAAACTAGGTTATAGTATAGCCCAAGTACAGCAGAAAGTTTCAAGTTGCAAGGCAAAGTGACAGAAATAACCTGGGAAATCACTGCCAACAATAACAAACAATAGAAGTAGGTGCCATAATAAATAAACAAGAGCAAGATGATTGCTTAGTAAACCTCAAGCCCAAAGGGCAAATACAACCTACAGTTTAAGGTGATATCAATCAAAAAGCATACCACTTCCGGCTGACAATGATCTTTTGACGTCCAGGGAACTTGAATTTCGCACGGCGAAGAGCCTCCTGGGCATGCTGGCTGTTGCTGTCCTTGCACCTGACTGACAAAAGAACCTGACCAATGGCCACTCTAGCACAAGTACCCTGTGGTTTTCCAAAAGCACCCCTCATACCAGTTTGGAGCCTATCAGCCCCAGCACAGGAAAGCATCTTGTTGATACGCAAGACATGGAAGGGGTGAACCCTAACCCTCAAATGGAAAGCATCCTTTCCAGCAAATTTGGCCATATACTTGTTGCAAGCAATTCTCGCAGCCTCAAGGGCCTCACTGGAGACATTTTCTTTCTCCCAAGATACCAAGTGAACGCAGAATGGAAATTCGTCAACTCCCTTCTTCTTCATTCCAACATCATAAATCCTAATCTTGGGATCGGGCACACCACGACAAAAGCGTGATTTAGGATATGGTTTGTTTTTTATCTGACGATAGCACCTTGCTGGTCCTGTAAACAATACAAGAGATCGATGCATATTTTTAATAAATAGGTTTGAATGAACCTACTGCAACTCAATAAAGGCCCCAAAGCATCTAGACATTGCATTTACTCCAAAAAGTTATCCATCAAGCAAGCCTTAACACCTTTCATTAGAAAAAATTCAACCAAAGATTGTTGTGAAATGAGATAGTTGAAACAAAGGAAAAAAAACCACACTTCGCCCACAATTATGTGCCAAGAATAAAACGAAAGCCAGGAAGACAGATAAAATAGATAGCTCTGAGGTGGGGAAAACATCCAAAATACAGATTAAAACACAACAAAGGAAGAAACTTGCCGGAACCAAACAAGCCAAAACTGAATTCAAATCAACAAAATCTAAAGACAATAGCTAACGAAAGAAATCAATTCGCATAACAACAATAACGTGTCTTTATGTAATGGTTATGCATAAACAGATAGCAATAGCACGACTTACTTCGCCCCATAGCGGCAGCAACGGTAGGTGCAGGCTTAGGGTTCTAACTTTGTGGGTTCGGTAAAATGAGATGACCAACTTCTGGGTTTTATTTATACACGGAGGAGAAGCCTTTAATTGGTAATTTAAAGGACGAAGAAGCCCTAAAACCGACCTTTCGCTCCTTTATATTCAACACGTATTCTAGTTCTGTACGTGTGTGCTTGCGTCGGTACCAAACCTAAACTTCTAATTTCAGGCCTTTTCTATATAATAAAGCAAAGCCCACTACGATGGACTTTTGTGATTTAAGATTCCCTCTTTCATTATTTTCTTAAACTGATACACACTTTTTATATTAAAAAAAAGTTACAGAGTTATCAACAAAATCCGGAAAAGGTTAACCTTTTATTTTTATTTTTATAAAGAAGCTATTTTTGTACTTTAAACCTATTAATTTATATTTTTATAAAGAGATTATTTATGTAACTTATACCTGTTAACAAAAGTCTTATAGTGTGAGTTTTTTCACTATTTATAAAGATTGAAGGTATTTTCATTCTCCCGATACAAAAGCCAAAGAAGAACAAAAACTAATAAAAAGTCTGATGCCGTTTGACACCCATGATAGGTCAAATGGTCATCATCTGGCATGAATAACTACCATCGGTAGTTATTCATAGATGAAGTATATATAGTCAAAAACAACGATTTGAAGAACAGATGTATGTTTGGTCTGTTCGACGCTGTTGTTTTGGAAAACTTCTGAGAGGATAACTCTACTTCTTTAATCGGTGGAATCATAACAGGATCCAAGTATGTGATTTCTGTTTTTATCTACGCATATACAATCGATCCTTGGAAGATGCATAATCTGTGTGGTTATGATTTGTTATGATCTGTTCATATGTTTCTAACAAAGTCTAACATGGTATTTGGAATGACATAAATTAAATTTAACTGCAGCATTGAATTCAATTTAAGAATTTGGAAACAGAAGAAAATGGATGAATTCAATTTACACGTGAATTGAACCCCCATCATCCTCTATAAATTGAATTCACTTGAAAAAGTATCATAATTGAATTACGAATTGAGACTTCAATTCTTTTTTTGAATGTTGAAAATATCCTTCCAATAATACCCATCTAACTCTACCATATATCTCTTCACCTTAAGCAGCTCATCCCACCTCAAACATCCCCTCCCACCAAGAAACAGAACAACGACACTTTCTTCACGAATCAACACCTTCCACCATATCCAAGTTTTTCATTTTCCTTGTTCACGATTGTCTTTTTCTTTTTTGTTTTTTTGTCTATGATCATCGTTCTCTTTTAGTTTTCTATTGCCTTCATAGCTCGGTCTAGCTTAATGTCATTTGTAATCAATTTTTTTTCATTTTAATAATGAAGTTTTTTTAATGATATAACTTATAATAAAATTGATGTTTATAACTTATTCTAAGTAAGTGTAAATGTTTATTATTTAATAAGATTATTTTTTAGTCAAGAATAAAAATGTCAAATGAAATAATTAAATTCATTTTGATTGTGTTTCAAACAGTATAATTGAATTCAATTATAATATTACTGGGTTAGTTTCAAACAGTGTAAATTGAATACAATTCAATCTTATTAATGTAATTGAATATAATTTATTATTGAATTCAATTCGAAAATTTCCAAACGACTCGTAAAAGTTATTTTTTCTGTACAAGCTACCATAAACATGTTACCAAACAAAAATGTGGATATTTGCTAGCTACTATTTTACAACAACCAAGAAAGGGAAAACAAAAAACCCCAACACAACGTAAAACTATAGACAAATCTTCAAACAAAATGTTGGTATTAGTACATTGCAAATTTCAAAATCTACTGGACAAGTTTGTAACATCAAAAGTGATCTATTTTATCTGGGAGTAATGGTTGGAATGACACCACTGACTAGGTCACTGCCGGAAACATCCGATGAGACATATGGGTGCTTTACTGCAGTAGATGATGACGGGGGTGATACTTCCTTCACTGTATCAATTTCCACCTTCTCAGCAGTTCCGGCGTCAGATTCCGGCATCATGGCCCAAATAATTTCGAGTTCTCTTACCACGTCTGCCATTGAAGGTCTCATATCCGTCTCATCTTGACAACATTTCAGTGCAAGGTTTAAAAACTTCTCTACACAGTCGGAAGGATATGACCCCATTCTTCCATCAATCACTGAGAAGATCTTCCCAGACTGATATGCAATATTAACCTAATGATCCAAGAAAAATATCATCATATATATGGACCTGCTGATTAGATGACACATATATAATTCATGTCCTATGCATTGCTACGAGTTTCCAGCACTTACAAGACATAGATTAGATATTTTACTAGGGATGCAATCTCAGTGATGCCAATAATCAAGAGAATTCAACTCTCTCATATTTGATGGTTTGATTTTCGTCTTTCTTTCTTTCTTTCTTTTTTTTTATGGGTTTACTCCAGGTCTAACCTTGTTTGGTCCAGTGGCTTGGGCTAGCCAACCTGAACATATCACTCTGATTTCATAAAGAATGATTCTCAGAACCCCACATTAACAATCTCATTCTAAGAGATAGACATTGCCTCATTGAAAACCGTCCATTGCAGGCACCATCCGAATGAATTCTCTTATAATTCAGCTGTTTAGTCAGTTCAGTTACAAGAATCCCCCACCATGAACCTATTCAATCTTGAATGTTGTCTTGTTTTAGCCTCTTGGCATGATGAGCGCAAAAGGAAAACAACAGATAACTACTATCTCTAGGCATCAAATCGAGATTGGAAAGCATGAAAAAGGCTCATATTTTGCGGAGATCCTAATCCTGAAGCATGTATTGCAACTATGAGATGTCATGACATGTTTCTATTGTATATAGAAATTAAAAGGATGTAGGGAAACCTCTGCTTCAAGTAAAGAGGAGGTTTTGGGCCATAGCATTACCTCTCTAACAATGTTTTTTCCATGTGAGATTGGCTGCATCCCAGTCAACAGCTCCAGAAATACAACACCAAGACTGTATACATCACTCTTGTCGGTCAATTTATGTGTTAAGAAATATTCTGGATCAAGGTAACCCTGCAAAGGCGATACAAAGGCATCATCCACAATATCATCTAAACCATTCTTAATCATATTGATGTTTATACTTTACATTAGTTACCAGCTAGCATTGATTTTTTTCAATCCTACATTTATAGTACATGTGGATACAAGTTTCTAAATTAAAATCCACAATTCAGGTAAGTTCTCCCCAAGTAATCAAAATATGAAAATGCAACCAGTGTTATTCTTCTCAGTAACAAATCAATAATGAAACACAATCATTTTTATGACTGAAGATGTAGACTAGATCATGTTCTATCCATCAAAAGTAATGGCTCATTTTATAACAGTGACAACTAATACAGCTTATTCACTTTATTAGAAGTGTAGCGAATTTGGCTATGCGCTCTGACTGGATAATGTTACGAGGGAACAAAGAAGATCAAAACCAACTTCCCTGAGAGAAAAAACTTTAAAATCCACTTCAGAACATCAAACTAGACTTACAGGAGTGCCTTTTACAACTGTGGATACATGAGCTGGTGCAATTCCTTCAATATCAGGAACTGGGGCTAGTCTTGAAAGTCCAAAATCAGCAACCTTTGCAGTAAAATAGACATCCAATAATATGTTGCTTGCTTTAATATCTCGGTGGAAAATAGGAGGGTTAGCTTCTGTATGTAGGTAGAGGATGCCCTTAGCTGAAGCCAAGGCAATTCTCAATCTTGAAGAAAAACTCAGGGGTTCTTTAGCGTTTGCTGTGTACCACATACAAAGTCGATCAATTTACATTTCATTGGACAAGTAAAATTACAAAGAGATTGTGCATGCCTTATCTATAGATTGAAAACAATACAGGATTGCTTTATGAATATTCTCAACACAATCTAGATTGTGGAACACTGAACAAAGGGTAAAGGGAAAACGTGAAATTTACCAGAGAGATGATCTCTGAGAGTGCCATTTGACATAAACTCATAAACCAGCATCTGCATAACAAATGGCAGCATACATCAAACTATTGCCATAAGATGATGATATGCTTTAACACCATCATTATAGTCAAAGAGAGCAAACCAAGGAACTGTAATTTTGCTCATAACACATTTTTCTGTTTATGTGCAGATAGTAAACAGAAAAAAGAGTTCTAATTAAGCATGTCAGTCTTCAATCTTGCATGAATTTGAGATGCAGACAGAATAGTACACTTTAGAAAGTTATTAGGTATGTTAATTTCAGATTTTTTTTCCCGTTCTCTATTTCAATCTTCTACTCCATTATTTAGCTAGGATAGGTCCTACTGATTAAAATCACCATTTAATAACACTCCTAATCAAGAATATCCACCAAATCATATGATTTAAGGAAAAGAATCGTGAGCAAAGAAATTTTCTTCCAAACAGTTAATTCTTGGTGCTGGTCAGGAATATTATCAGCTAAGATACCGGTAGAACTAATGGACATAACTACAATATGTAAAGATCGTTTCAAAAATATGGGAAAAAGGTGGAAAAGTACCTGTTCACCTTCTTCCTCACAATATCCAATCAAAGACACAAGATTTCGATGATGCAACCTTGACAACAACTCTATTTCAGTCAAAAATTCCTTCTCACCCTGTAAGGATCCCTCTTGAGCACGTTTTATTGCTACAATTGTGCCATCTGCTAGAACTCCTCTATGAACTTTCCCGTACCCTCCTTGACCAACCTGGGTGGAGCTATGAAAATTGTTTGTAGCCGTTGCCATTTCAGAAAAAGTGAAATCCTTTACACCATCAATTTTGAGGGAAGCTCTGGAAGCTGATGGCGAGCAAAGGTACAAAATAGAAACAATGGGATTTAGAAAAGTGAATTTCATCAGATTTGAATTTAATCAAGCATATTTTTAAGTCAGAATATTCTGGCAACAAATTGCACATGTAAACTGAATTAATATTCTGAAAACCAATAAAATCAAATGCATCAAAATTGCAACATTAGACTGAAACTTCAGCCAGTCCACAGTAAGAAAAGTTATTACATGTATAATTTAATCATAATAAAAAGTATACTCACGACGGCGTTTTCTTGAAACTGCATGGTAATCCTTCAAGCGTGCCCTCAAAATAAGAACGGTTACAATTGCGGATAATGTAACTGCACCAGCAATGGTTGCTAGTACTACGCCAGCAAGAGCACCTTTGCTTATACCAGATGATTTTGAGGTAGTAACCGCTGCAATATCCAAATTAATTTGAGATTTTCATCACCTATGTTTGTTGGAGAAAGTAAACAGACAATATTTCATGTATGCTAACAAAATGAAACTAATCCTAATTAAAAGCAGCACTTTTCATCCCAGTAGCTTAAAAACTGGATTGCTAAATTGTAGCATATAACCAAGAACTGAAGTATTCCATGCTTCCAGCTCCATTAAGAGTTAACGTGGCACTATTATAATTATATATAATATATTGCGCATTTCTGAACTAAAGGCATGAATCCCTGACACAAATGCCATGAATTTTAAAGTTGACTTGCAAGCTTTACATACAGGCTACAAGACGGGAGTAACATCTTAAAGCATGAGTAGAATGACATTGTTCACTGTTCTACACTTGAATTTAGCCAAAAGGACTGAATTAATTTTTCAGATGCATTTGTGAACAACAGAACATTGCTGAAAATTCAAATTAGAAGCTGTAAAAGATACAAATCTGAAAGTGGATTTACTCCCAAGTAATTCTGATAAGCCTACAATTTTATTACGATAATTAGGTAAAATATCAATTCAGTCTGTTTCTGATTGATCTAGCAGCTATTATTTGAAAAGGTATTGCCCAAAATCTAAGCGAGCCTCTTTTTTTTTTCCTATTCTCACAATTATCTACCAAATGAAGAAACAAGTAATGTTCTCATTAAAGAGTCCTCAAATATATTTCCATCCAACAATAACTAGATTCCAGGACAAACCTTCTCTGTATGGACCCAATAAATTGATGCCGAGAAGCTCATAAGGTCCAAATATATCACTATCAGGAATATTCCACCCAGTGAACATTTTAAGGATGCGCTGAACCTCAGTCGTGTTGAAGGCATGAGAACTACTGTTGTTGACATCAAAGACAGGATAAAACTTCAACCGCATTTTCAATCGAGGCCCTTCCTCCCATACGAAATATTCAAGGTACAGTTGAGAAAGATTTAATTTTAAACCAGAAGACAAATACACGTCAAACATATCTCTGTAGGGCACAAAATCCCAAAATCCAGGACTTTTCAATCTGTATTCAATAATCAGAGGAACAGCACAGAAACAACGTGTAGAAGATGTTGGCGAATATTCATAAGGAGGTGGGCATGATTGAATTTCACAGCTAGTGCTAGAGTTTGTTGGATTCTGGATCTCCTGACCATCATTCGACTTCCCACAAAACTGGTCTAGAGTAGAATTTGTACATGCAGGATTCCCTTGAAGCCTGAAATTATTTGGGACAAGCATAAAAAAATCTTGATAATTTCTAATACAATATATCATTTCCAAAAGAATATAAATCTAACCACTTGAAATAGCATTCAGTTATTTTTAAAAATTTTCCATCTTTTTCCTGTGGAAAAGAGATAATATGACAAGGGCATGTAATTCATTTCGGATAAAATTTGCCTAATATCAAAAGAAACTCATCATAATTATCTAGATCATTCATAGTAAACAGGTCCAGAAACAAACCGGAGGGTGACATTTTGAGGGAGACTTATATTGCCAGAAATATTTGAAAATTTGTTGTTCTCAAAATCCCTGCAAGATCCAAGAAAGACAAACTATTAATATATACAAGAAACCATCAAATGCTGGAAACTAAAGCCTGGCCTTACAAGAAGACGTCTGATCTAGAAAACACACCAAAAAATACACAAAACATGTGTGACTTTTTATATAGAACAACAGATTCTTCAAAGAAGAATGCAACAAGAATACATTTTTGCATTTGTATTTGAGCCGGTATAAGACTTCGATAAAGTAGAAAGGCAAAAGCATCATTGAGGTCTTACAAGATAAGAATTTCTGATCCATTAACAGTCCTGTTTTGCCAAATAGTTGATGGAACAGACCCATTCAGGGAATTGTTTGCAAGTGACCTGCCATCAAAACATGGCCAAGTTATGATATCATACTGCAAAGTTCAGTTATGTGCTTATGTTGCATCACCATCATCTTCAACAAGTAAACATGGTGCCAAAACGATCATTGCAGCATAAGTTTGATGAATGGCCAATGTTGAAGGAACCTTGAAACTAAACAAAACAGAACAAAAGAGCTAGTGGGATAACTCTTACAACTTCTGAAGGCGGGGAAGACCGGAAAAATAGTTAGGTATTGTCCCTGTAAGATTGTTGTTGGATAAATCTCTACAAAAATCATAAATACAAAGTGTCAACATGTGAGTGAATCACAATTAAGAGATTCCAGTAATTAAGATATTTGAGTGATTATATTCAAAAAAAAGTTGATTTTTTCTCTAACAAAGTTTAACATCAATATACTTGCAGACACTAGAACATTAACAAGAAAGAAAACTTACATTGTTGTCATGTTCTCAGAAAGCTTACCCGAAGGTATTGACCCATTTAAGTGATTTGAAGCCAGGTCTCTGAAAGTAATCGGAAATTTCCCTTTAAATGAAAAGGCCACTAACAATATCTAATGATAGAAATAAAGAAGCTGAATAAAGCCATTCCCTTATTTCACATTAATGAGACAGAAAAGTTAGTCAAATAGATGAACTTACAGATAGCCAAGGTTGGGAATCCTACTAAGGTCAGGCATTGGACCTTGCAAGTTACAGTTCCGCAAGCTCCTAAAAATCCCAACAAAAAGGCAGAGATAACTTAAAGATCTATGCGAAGAAATTAAGGAACAAAGAAACAAGGAATAACGGAAGATATCATATCTGTTTAAAACAGAAATAGATTTTGTGCGCCAAAAGGGAAAGTAACATGACTATCAAACCATATGATCTTTATGCTGTATGATGCAGTCATAACTTCTGACACATGAACATGCACAACAATTTTTTTTTCCTATTTCAGTCCTCAATGCACTGAAAATGTGTTTGTCTCAACCTTTAATATTGAAAAAGAGTAAAGAGAGATTGACGGCTTTCTTCCAAAATCATCAATTCCTACAAGTGCATAATTCATGATAGCTGTCTGCACCATATTGAACACTTCCAATAACTATTTAGCAGCTCCAAACTGCATTTTGTACTTACAACTTCAACAACTTCGTCATGTTGCCATAAGAATCAGGAATTGTGCCACCATCAAAGTTGTTGTTATCAAGTTGGCTGTAAAGAAAGAAAAAAGAAAAGGCAGGGGTTGTCAGACAATGAAATAGAAAATGTATCTGTTGAAGTAAAACGAACAAAAACCATTAATCATGCTTCACGGTGTCCAGCTAGGTAAGAAAAACCGTACAGTATGAGCAAGTTTGGTAATTCAGAGAACTTTGGTGGAAGATATCCTGATAAGTTGTTGTTGTCCAAAAGACTGCAAGATTCATCACATATTATGGTATTAAAAAAAAAAAACCGAGGATGTTGAGAGTCGTTTGGTCATATTTTATGTAAACAGTTAAGGAATGGCACACTTCTAACACGGAAAATTAACAAAAAGACAACTTACAAGTGGACAAGATTTGGTAATCTGGACAGCTCAGGTGGGATTTGACCACTAATTGAATTGTTGTTCATGTGACTGTCCAGAAGCAGAAGAGTTGCAACATTAGGTAGATTACATGACTCAATTGAAATATTTCAGCAGCGAAGTAAGGCTAAATAGCATCATAGACCCTCACAAGTGCTTTGTTTTGTTCAAGTAAGCGAATGATTTAGGTAGTGGTCCAGATATATAGTTCTGGTCAATCTGTATTCTGTCCAGGACTGGCAGATTACCAAGCTCTTCAGGCAGGGGACCTGTCAAGTGATTTCCATTTAGAAGCCTGAAAATAGAAGTTCCAGACATAGGGTAAGAAAGCAACCAAAATGAAATACATTAGGTGCACAAATACAACAGGAAAAGCATCATCTGTAGGAATCATGTCATTTTCAATATCATGGACGGTTGCCATCACGGGCACTATTTATGTGAAGGTATGAAGTGAGGAAGTAGCTGGACTTACAGGAGTTTCAAAGATTTGATATCACCTATTTCCTTTGGAATACTGCCACTGATCGTGTTCCACATAAAATCCCTGTAAAAAAGATAGATGATAGAATATTAAGGAAATAAACTGTGGAAGATGCTATCTGAATAAGATTTTGATTCGAGTGCAGAAAGCTCTTCAGCTAATCTACACTTACAGTATTTCCAAATGAGAAAAACGTCCAAGTGAAGGTGACAAAGTTCCTGACAAATTCATGCTCAATAGTTGCCTGCATGAGATCAATTTAACTGATTTTCTAAACAACAGTAACAAACACCTGAAATATTTGGTAACTAAGCTTTGAGGAAAGCAATGAAAAAATCCTACACCAATTTGCACAAAAGTACAGCATAAGGCATCTTTCATAAATTCAATAAAGATTTTTCCTATCAGCCATAATATGGAGCAATTTGCAGCATACAGTTCCTGAACTCAGCCATAAACAGTTTTAACTCCAAGAAAAACAGGATTATCTGAATCTAAAAAGAAAAAAATGATGCTGAAAAGCTTTATAACATGATTTAAATTTCCACATTGATTAAAAAAAAGACAGAAGAAAATCTGAAAATTACAATTCTCTAACGTGAAGATAACCATCGTCCTTAGTTGTGTTGAAACATAAAACCCCTGTCCAATTTGCATTGCAAGGATCCCCTCGATTCCAGTTGCTCAAGTTCCCATTGACATCAATCAGGCTGTTCTTTATATCCCGCAATGCTTGCACTACAATTTTAAGCAGAAGGAGATCATCATTTTAATCACTTGGAACGAATTGAAGGTGAAAAAGAGGACAAAGATCACTCTTTTATCCAAATATTCTATCGCCACATGGAGTCACTGGAATTTCGAACGCAATTGATTTGATATTTGTAAATGATGTTAGTTGAGGACAAAGACGTTTAGTCATAAGAAGCAGCGAATTTGGAAGCTACCTAAGTATCACGCTTAATCACTTCTTGATTGGTGATTTATAGGAAAAATTTGTGGAATTGTAGCAAATATCCTAAGGAAGAAGTCAGCCTGCCAAAAATAAAACTTAAAAGAGAAAAACAGATACAGCAGGATCACCTTCTGCAGGATTAGTAATGTCCGCTTCAATAAGTAATGGAGGCCAACACAGCCACACAAGTAAAAGGGCTCCAAAAGTGCAAGTTCTTGATATGGGCATCCCAAAAATGGAAAAACAACCATAATTGTGAAACATTTCCTGCAGCCCAAAACTGAAAATTTCTTGAAGCAATCAAATATTCCCCCTGAAAACAAAACACAAGCAACACATAATTGAAAGCCTGAGCTGTAATTGTAAAACAGACCAAGTACCTCAACAAAACCAATAAATCACCTTGACGGATGACTGTGTAATGAAACCACAATATATAAGGAATAAGAAAATGAAGTCCTGGCTGAACTATTGCATACAAAAAAGAGAAGTGAAGGAGAAGAGGAGAACGGAGAACGGAGAACCTGCGTTGATGGTAGAGTAGAACAACAACAGGGTTGTTGAAGCTTGAACAAGAAAACATAGAAAATTTGGGACTACGGCTTCGTTTGATATCTTTCTGACCAGGTCACCATTACGAAAGTCGCAAAGACTACAATGGATTACGATGATAATATCCATCACCATCCCACTTTCATTTTCTACGCTGTTAAAAATATAAATTAAACGTAAAGAGATATAGGAAAGCAACACAATGTAATAATATAAAAATCAGAACTTCACCAAATGGGTTTGGCCATTTTGACTTTGTTGGGAGGATGAGTACCGAGGGGGAGATTTGAATAGTACTGGCGGTTTTGTCATAAGTGACAAAACAGGAAGGTGATGGGTTTGAGAAAATGGCCAACCACCCTGAAATGCCTGACCTGGTCTTAAGACATGACGACATATATTTTAGACACTAAAAAGACAAACAAAAGGTCCCGGACTAAGCTGTGGATGTTTCAAGATCACCACGTCCGTTTCGTGCTTGTTTGAATATTAAAGATTAAAGCTTTGGGACACAAGGCACACGCTTTTTTCTTTTCACCTGTAACCGTAGGTTGGCATTTAGAATGGCCCTGCTAATGTGATTCAACGTATCCTTAATCAAGTGATGTTTATTCATGGTCATGGATACGAAAATTAATCCACATTAAGCAATTAATTTGTCTCAGGATGATATTTTACACACAGTCTCTCTTAGTTCAAACTATCAAAAACTGGGGTTTGACTTCTGATTCAGCAGGATCGTTTCGCATCATTCGCCACCACTCCAAAAGTCTTCCTGCTGCAGTTAGCTGAACAGAGAAGTGATAGTTACTTGACAACCAAAGTGATGGGAATTGGCTCTTGCTTGTTGTCAGATATTTTATTTTGTAACTTTGACAGGAAAACCAGAGCCGTTGATTTTTCAGGATCATTGAACTATTATAGGATAAGTAAGCAATTACCAACTGATTCACGGAAATGTTAAACATATTTTATTCATAACCAGACTCAATCAAAGACGATAATAAAGTACTAGTAACGTTGGAGGCAGATACTCTGTCCCTTTCATGTAATAGCACAACATGTTTAAGGTAAGCAATAATGACCTTCTTTCATCGTGTTTTGAACCATTCAAAGTCACCAACCCAATTGCACCATTTTCATGATTTACAATTAATTAAACTCCTCTTTTCAACAAAGATTCTTTTCATACATGCAAATTCAAAATTGACTTTTAAAACAAAGGTCCAAAAATCATTAAGATTTTCACCAACTAAACGAAATTCTTAAATTTCTCAAAATTTATGTTGAAACCATAATTTTTTTAATTTACTATCAAATGTTAATTAGAATGTGCAAAATTAACTAATTATTTTGTTCAAAAGTCATGCTGTAATGAATGCACCGCTTAAGAAGGTTAAGCTATCGCCGTTAAACTAGGAACTCAGTTATGAGTAGTAAGCAATTTATTATGCGATGATATGTATCAGAGTCAAGTCAGTTTGTCTCGATCATTTAGGACGGTATCCAGTTATGTCTCTTTGTCTAATATACCTATCAGATGTTCAGTTCTGTTCTGGACTGAGAAGGGTGTGTCAGTAATTTTACATCGAACAACTATAAGATCATTAAACAATTTATAATAGTATGCAACCATCTTCTTCTTAAGCTAACTTTTAGAAATGAGTTAGGCACTTCTAATAGTCCTTGTCCTGGCCGCAACAGCCAACAACCTTACCTTATGTAATGTATGCTTCCTTCCCGTTTTTTGCGTGGCAGTTAAGTCCATTCAATTCAACTTGTTAATATCCAAGAGAATCCACTCCCGAGACAACTTGTTCCAAGCCGGGAACAGATAGGTTAAGGTCCTTCGCGGGCCTTTGAATGGTTCAATTTTGCAGAAAAAACAGAGTCACGATATCCTCACCTGAACCATTGACTAATGATTCATTAATATCACCCCAACCTTTGACTAATGATTCATTAATCCCCGAAGCAACTTCAGCCATTAATTAAATTACGTACATATAAAAAACTCCATTTTTATAATTTATATAAATTATAAAGATTGGAAGAAAATAATATTAAAAAAGAAACAAAAATAAAAATAAAAATTTTAACATAAAATAAAAATAAAAATTACAATAGAACTAAGCATGTCCTAACCTCGGAACAAGGTGTTTTGAATGGGTTTGAGAAAATAGTTGAAAGGTGAGTGTCGTGTAGTTCGCATAATCATATATGAAGAATCATCAAATTAATCATATACGAAGAATCTTCAAATTGAAGAGTTTGATTAATTACAAGAAGATGGGATCCTTGGCGTTCTTCATTCAATAAAATACTAAATGTCCAACCATTAGTACGAGATAGGTAGGTTGGACATGTGTCTATCATGTTTTCTTGAGAAAACGTCTGATGTTAGATAGCCATTGTTTTCTTCTGGGCTTCAAAACTCATAAATGTGTATCACTTCTTCTTTACTCGGCCTGTTTGTGAGAAGGGACATTTTTCGTCACCGTCACCACCGTGCAACTTGCAAGTCCCCGCACTGTACTTTGTCCCCCACCTGCCAATTACTCCTTTTCATGTCTCAATCACACATGCCCTTGTCTACACCTTCTTTTAACCTTTTTTTTTTTTTATTACTTTTTTGATCTCATTGATTCATTAATACACACTAGAGGAAGTAACGTGCACACGTGCAAAAAGTTCCGATTCAAAGAAATAAGAAAAAGGATATAATCGAACTAACCGAATTAAAGCTGATACGCTCGGTTTCAAATTTAACTTCTCTCTAGCAACTTAGATAATAAGTAAAGAATAAATCAAGAAAGTTATTTATGATCAAAATCATGCCACACTATAGGAAGTAAGTTGCAAAATGATTTACAAAACTCTGTTTTTATAATAAGAAAGTGATACAAATGTCAGATTTTGAGTATTAATTAATGGGATGATTGAGGAGAAGGAGTGTGTAACATATGGGGTTGGATTTGTTGCAGAAGACAACTTTGATGTTGAAGATAGGCCACCAAAGGTTAGGCCAACTTAATCTCTAAATGGGCTAGATCCTCTTCAGCTCAGAAAAGCCCAAGATGCATTTCTGCAGGCCTGGCCCGACTCCAGCTTTCATTCTTCTTCAACATCCTAAAAGAGTTCCATTACACCTGCGTTTCGTTAGATTAATTCATTCGTAACAATCTTCTCAGCTGTACAAATAGCTGTCATAGCTATTGTCAGAATTCTATTTTAAATAATAACCATTAAATCAAAACAATAAAAGATCGGTCAAAATCAATACTTGAATTGTGTATAAATGTACATATTTGTCAATGAAATAAATAATCAAGTATTTTACAATTTTATGCTTTTATATACAACTCTTACACAGTATCCGAGCCTTTAAAAACTAACCGTCAAATGACACCCTCAACATCTTCAAATCTACCCTACTATAATGGGGTTTCAAAAATTTAATGTCCGACACATCCCTATTCTACAAGCAACACAGTAGTTCACTATTACTATTTACTACTACTAATATATGTTAATGACATATTAGTAAAAGGGAACTAAAATGCATAAATCAAGTTGATCATATAACAACTAAATAGCATATGTGCTTTAAAAACATTGGGCAGTATTAACCATTTTCTTGGTTTTGAAGCTTATAGGGACAAGATAGGATTATACCTTTTACAAAGGCAATACACCTTGGATCTTCTTGCTCGTGCCAAAATGACAGAATGCTCACTATGTCCAACTCCTCTTGCACTTGGCACCAAACCATTTGTTGATCCTACCTTGTATTGCAGCATTATCGGTGCACTCCAATACTTGTGTCACACATGCACTGACATTAGCTTCACTGTAAATAGGTTAAGTCAATACTTATCGAGACCTCTAGACACACACTAGATTGCTTGTAAGAGAGTACTTCAATACTTAAAATGGTCTATTACACTTGCCCTTCTTTTTCGTCCATCACCACAACCTCTGTCACTACAAACTTATAGTGACTTTGATTGGGCAAGGAATCTAGATGATAGGAAGTCCATAATAGGTGATTGTGTCCTCCTAGGGGGCAATTTGGTATTTTGGAATTTAAAGAAGCAAACTACAGTATCCCACTTCAGTACTGAAGCAGAGCATTAAGTCCTAGCTCAGATTTCTATGGAGGTTCTATGGCTGCATTCACTACTAAGAGAATTAGGGTTTACTTTACAACACACAATAATTCTTTGGTATGACTATAATAGAGCTCAATTATTTGCCCAAAATTCAGTTTTTCATGCTCAAACGAAGCAAATCCAAGTCGATGTACATTTCATACGAGATAAAATAATTAGTGGACAATTAAATGTGAGATATGTAAATCCTGAAGATCAATTCACATACTTACTCACAAAATTGCTCACAGCAGCTAGAACATCAACGTTGATCTCCAAGCTTCATGTCTCGGTTCCTCCTCACTCTCGCTTGACCGGAAATGTTGGAGAAGACAACTTCGATGTTGAAAATAGGCCAGCAAAGGTTAGGCCAACTTAATTTTCAAGTGGGTTGGATCCTCTTCAGCTCATAAAAACCCAATGGTCAATATCAATACTTAAATTGTGTATAAATGTACATATTTATCAATGAAATAAATAATCAAGTATTCTACAATCTTATTCTTTCACATACAGCTCTTACACGATTTTCATAAAATGTTACCCAATCACAATCCTCAGCTCCTAGGTTTCGGCAGCGATGAGAAAGTGACTTCACCGACGTAAAGTTCTCTTCAATTGTATAAAAAACAGAAAAGAAAATGATTGACATCTGATCCTGAAACGAGAGTGGATACAGGTACCCGTAGGATGCCTACGTGTTGAAATGGGATTTGATTGGAGAGATAGAGCCCTGATCGCAAATGTTATCCTTCTAGGCCTTGCCAACATGTGAGTCAAGACAACCGAAGGCAACTGGGATTGTGGATCCAAGTACCTTGGATATTTCTTAGCCACTTGTTTGAGTGGCGGAGACATGTCATAAGCCCACCCGTGACTTAATTGCCCCCAGTTACGTGTCCAATCCAATCATGTACCTTCGTCTCGTCTTTTTTGGGAATGTGGGACCATCCTACTCTGTCTAATTCCATGGAATTCTCCGTTATCATCTTGGGTTGATACCAATTCCACCCAAAGTAAAATCAGGGAGAATAGTTGATCTCAACTTTCAATAATGTGAACTCTACGACGTTTAACTGTTGTGAGACTTTCTTGATCCTACTTAAAAGCACGCATGAAAAAGCACAGCATGATAAGACACTTACAGTGAACAAAAGGAAAAAGAAAAAGATCCCCGTGTGTTTATGTAAAGTGAAGCATGTAATGGTCTATGAAATCGACAAAGGAATTGCCAGTATTTATATTTTGGAAAGATATTTACTGTACAGATAAGCAGATAAAGTAGCCTTTTTATCAAAGGATAAAGAAGGGTTTCTTTATAAGCTCAAATTTTCCGATTGAGTTACTCCCTCTTTGTCAGACCATCTCTTCTTCTCAAAGGCAGATCCAGAGAGTCTTCATATGGCTACTCCTACTAGAAGCAACAGTAGACTCTCCATTGCCATGGAGAGGACAGGCCAATGGTACTCTATTCGCTATATGTCTTGCTCGTGTATAACCTTAGACCACCTTCATTTTGGTTAAGCTTATGTGCATGCGTTTCCAATTCTTTTCCAGGGTGTTTTCTCAAGAGATTCCAACTGATGTTCTAATTGAAGTTGGCGGAGCTACTTTCTCCCTTCACAAGGTAATCAATTAAGTTAAAACTTAGTTATCTAACTACCAAGGTGCAAGTAATTAGAAAATGAATCTTTATTGATTTATCATATCCATAAATGTATGGGTAAGCAGTTCATGCTGGTGGCGAAGAGCAACTACATAAGAAAGTTGATAATGGAATCTGACGAGGCAGACCTGACGAGAATCGATCTGTCGGACGTTCCAGGAGGCCCCGAGATCTTCGAGAAAGCTGCCAAATTCTGCTATGGTGTCAACTTTGAAATCACTGTCCAAAACGTAGCAGCACTCCGCTGCGCAGCTGAGTATCTCCAAATGACCGACGCTTATTGCGACAACAACCTCGTTGGCCGCGCAGAAGATTTCCTCTCCCAAGTTGCGCTCTCTAGCCTCTCTGGCGCCATTGTTGTTTTGAAATCCTGCGAATATCTTCTCCCCGTTGCTGACGATCTCAGAATTGTCCAAAGATGCGTCGATGTCATCAGTGTTAAGGTGCTAAACATACACATACCTGTTGCTAAACATTACTAGTATCACTAATTGTCTCCTAATAGCTTCTTTCATAATCATATATAGGTATGCAACGAGGCAAATTTTCCAAGCAGATCACCACCCAACTGGTGGACAGAGGAGCTGTCAATCTTAGACATAGAATTCGTGGGCAAGATCATTTCCTCTATGAAACAACGGGACGCCAAAGCACCGACTTTGGCAAGTGCTTTCATCACCTACACAGAGAGAAACCTTCGCGATCTGGTTCGAGACCACTCCGGCAACGGCTTCAAGTCTTCCAAATGTCCTAGTGAAGATGATTCAGATATCCACAGAACCCGTCAAAGCGAGCTTCTGCAATCCATAGTCTCGTTGTTGCCTTCAGAAAAGGCGGCTTTCCCAATTCACTTCCTTTGCTGCCTTCTTCGTTCTGCTATCTTTCTCAAAGCTTCCACTTCGTGTAAGAACGAACTCGAGAAGCGAATCTCGGCGATATTGGAGCACGTGACTGTCGATGATCTTCTAGTCCTGTCTTTCACTTATGATGGTGAGAGACTGTTCGATCTGGAGAGCGTTAGGAGAATTATATCGGGGTTTGTAGAGAAAGAGAAGAGCGTGGCCGTCTTCAACGCAGGTGATTTCAAAGAGGCAGTTTCTACGGCGATGCAGAGAGTTGCAAAAACTGTTGACGCTTATCTAGGAGAGATCGCAACACAGTTACAACTCACCATCTCCAAGTTCAACGGAATCGCGATGTTGGTGCCTAAAGCTGCCAGGAAAGTGGACGATGACCTCTATCGGGCCATCGATATCTATCTAAAGGTAAACCCAAATTGACATAAACGATCAGGAAAGTCACCAATATTTTCTACGCACCATGCTAAAAAATTTAAGGATCTTTCAGAAGTAGATATATCTGAACTGGTGCATGTCTTAAAATTTTGCAGGCCCATCCAAATCTTGACGAAATAGAGAGGGAGAAGGTGTGCAGTGTAATGGACCCGCTAAAACTGTCATACGAAGCTAGACTCCATGCATCACAGAACAAACGCCTACCAGTACAGATAGTATTGCATGCGCTTTACTATGATCAACTGAAGCTAAGGAGTGGAGTAGATGATGGCAACACACCAGACGCAGCTACTGCAAGGAACCAATTGCAGGCAGATGTGTCACTGGTTAGAGAAAATGAGGCTTTGCGAGCAGAACTCCTGAAGATGAAGATGTATATATCGGATATAAAGAAGGGTGGTCAGGGAACTACTTCTGGGAAAAGCAGCAGTGGGTCTCGGAAGCCGACGTTCTTCTCTTCCGTGTCCAAGACATTGGGGAAGTTGAATCCTTTCAGACATGGTTCTAAGGATACTTCTCACATTGATGATGGTGTCGATATCACCAAGCCTAGGAGGAGGAGGTTCTCTATTTCTTAATCAGTTTTTTGAATATTTTGTCTAAGACTAAATTTGATGCTGGATGATATCTTTTTCAGTGTTCTGATCCAGGACATTACACCATGTGAGAGTTTGTGAGAAATTCGTTGCTGGTGTTGATATATAGCTTGGATTGTTTAAAGTAGCATCAGCATTAACAGACAATTTTTGCACTAGTATGAACATTGTGTGGACTTTACAAGTAGAAATGTCTGTAAACAAAGATATATGAAATAAGATTTATAATTTATTTTTTTAATAATTTATGTTGAGGTATGGTCTATTTTCCCTCTAACCGAGATTTATAAGTTCGAGTAATACGCTCATAAAATGATTATAAATTAAGGAGAAATCAATTTGTTGTGAGTGAAATTAGGAGAGATATTGGAAATTTATAAATAGAAGTTGGATGGCAAAAATTAAAATAAAATTTTCATTTCATAATCTTAAAATTTTATATTAAAATATAAGGTTTTTGATAGCATAAAGATCCGTTCAAATTTAATTTATTTATTTGTCAATCTCTTAAATTTTATTATAATAACTAAGTTGATGATATACATTTCTAAATTTGATTCATACAATAAATGAATGATTTATAAAGTGAATTAAATGACTTTGAGAGCAAGTTAATTCGATATGTATAAACTCACTTATAAAACAAAGATGTTAAAATTTTATAAATGCATAAATATAAAATAGAATTCATGATGCATTACTTAAAAATTTTAGAATAGAATTACTTGGATTTGGTCCTTTTTTTTCTGCAAGGTCTCAAATTCTACACATTGGACTGACATTGAGAGTTGTGAATTTGGGTAGGATCATGGGTTAACTATGGATGCTTGAGTTTGTTCAAGTGATGGGCTAACATTTAGGTTTACAAGTATAGGTGTAACGTGAAGCCCCATTTTCGATTCCTACAAACCCAACTAAATTTTTTTGTATATATTATGGAAATCACAACCATTAATGACTGAGGTCAGGACCGTCAGGTCCCATGTAGTTTTCAACTTGTATAATACTTTCACATAATTCTTAGCACTCTCTTCTCTTCGCCTCCCATCAACTCGCCGTATATACACGTGTAGGCACACACATATGTCTACGAAAAGACAAGTTCTACCAGACTAAAAAGCTCGACGTGAAATGAAAGTCCAGACCTCGGAGTAGACATCAACACTTACGCTGCGTTTAGTTAGCGTCTGCAGCATGAAAAGATAGGATTAGACAGAACAAGATAAGACAAGACAGAACAAAAATTGAAAACAGGAAGATGTTTGGTTGCGATGGACAGAACAGAGATAATCCTCCTCGTCCGAAGGACAGAAATGTGTTTGGTTGCCGTCTTCAGAAAAGAAGACAGTGACAATGACAGAAATGCCCCTGTAGTGTAATAAAGAGTTGTAGATATGAATAAATGTATTTTTGAGTATTAGTTTGATTATTAATATTGTTAAGTGTATTAGTGTTTACTGTTGTTATAGTTATATTATTAATATTATTATGATAATATTAATTATAATTATAATTAATATTAATATTATAATAATATATTATTATTATGATATTAACGTTTATACTATTAATAATTTTGTTTATATTATGAATTTTATTTTGATTATTCCTATTATTATAATTAGTATAATAACGTATTAATATCATTATGGAAACATTATTAATATTTTCCGAATTATTGCTATTATTATTAATGTATTTAGGTTGTAATAATAATATTGTTATTATTAAAAATTATTATTATTATTATTATTATAAATATTATTATCACCTATTTTTAATATGATTCTATATTATTATTATTACGTTTATTATTATTATTATTATTATTATTACCTAATATGACAAATATTTGTTGTTTTGTTTAATTTTTTAATGATATTTGTTAATGGAATAAAAATGTTATTATAATTATTATTAATTATTGTCATTACTATTACTAAAATTTAGTACTAATTTTGTACTAAAACGTAACTTAATATTTATTACTATTATTAAATTTTGTCATTCGGTCTATTATGAATTACTATATATTAATATGAGGTTTTCCTTATTATGATTGTAATTATGACTATGATTTATCTTCTTACACTTATGATTATTATTATGAAATTAAGGAAGCACAAAATAATTTAACATAACATCTAAACATTAATATAATTAATTACATAATATGTTCGAAAAGCGTCGTCAACCACGAAATTCTAATACATAATTGTTTAAACAACATATAAGCATCCATGGCTTTAAATACGCTGAAGCCTTAAAATGTCTTGAGAATTATGGTAATAATAATGCCGAAAATGACGCCTACAGCAAATACGATTAATGTTTGACTCCATGCCGAAGTTGGGTTCAATGTTGCAGCTGCACTTGGATGTTGAGCTATTGGCAGTGACAATTGAAGTGGGAATAGTAAGGGTTCTGTTGCATGTGGTTGTTGATCTGGTGGCAGTGAAAACGGACCCGTGACTGGTGAGGGTTCAGTTGCATGTGGTTGTTGAGATGTTGGCGGTGTGGATTGAATCGGGATTGGTGAGGGTTCATTGGGCGTTCGTTGAATTTCGTCGTGTGGACTGCTGGTCCTATTTCGATCCATGGCATAAGCAGTTTCAGCTTCAACCAAGGTCCGAAACCCCTTGAACCTAGCATTTGGGAAGCCCTCTGTTAGCAATTTGACGTCATCCCAGCTGGTGAAAATACCTACTTGACGTCCAACAAAGACAACATAGAAGTTGTACCTGGCCATTTTATACCTGTACCTGCAAATTAATCATATCATAACTATTCATAGACGCACAGAAATTGTAAACATTAAATAATATAATACCCTACCATTCGTCATTGATAAACACAACGTACAAATACAGTCCAAAATATCTGACATGATTAGTCCACATCAGTCAAATACTAGCACAAATACGGATAGTTCAACGCATAGTTACCATCATACATGTCCAACTGATAGTTAACATTAGCATACAATTTACGACAACACATTAAAAAGTCAATGATGCATATCTAATAGGCCCCGCACATAATCCTGCCTTTGTGCTGCATTTGCACCCCAGAAAACAGTCCCCACATGAGGATTCAGTGAGAAGATGTGGAGAGCCCTGATAACCTCTTGGTTAGAGAAACCCAATCCCGCAAGCTCGTCACCTAGCTGGGGAACTGGTGGGCCCACGGTAATTGCATCTGCAATTATCTGGGCACTCCGAATTTGCAAGTCAGCTGCGCGGGAAATTGTTGCGGCAATGCTTTCTAACACTTCAGTATCCCTGTGCTTCCTTTTCCCCCTAATTTGTTGGTTGCCCTCTGTGTTGGGGGATGAGGCGACAGATCCAGTTGCATGCATAGAAGCAGTTACAACGGGTGTATCCGCTGGAACTGATTCAAACAACGGCTCAAGAGGAGGTGAACCTGCTGGTGCATCCCCTTGAGTGTCATCTGCTGCAAATTGATCAGCAGCAGCCCCATGGTCCACTGCAGCTGCACCTGTGGCTCTATCTTTCCCAAAGACAAACTCAAGTCTAGGGTACATAGGGAATGGCTTGCCAGGGGTATAGTACCTATTAGGGTGTTTCTGTTCATAATGCAAAGATTGTTGTTAGCATGATACACACTGTCTAATACATGAACATGCGTGTATGAGCAACCTACCCTCATCCATTCCTCAAGAACTTGTTTGCTGTCTACCTCGACACATTGCTTTGTTTCATTCCACCCAAACCCACTGCATTGCAACATGTCATATGCTGTCTGATATTTTTCCTTTAGCCTCTTATGTTTATTTTGTATATGCCTTTTCTCAATTCCACAGCCAGGGAACTTCTCAACCATGAGTGTGGCAATAAGTTGGAAAGTCCCAGGCTTAAATTGTCCATTATCGGCCCTCTTTCCACCAACGACTGCGTCCTCCAAGAAGGTCAGAAATGCGTTTGTCTCGCCATCTGTCCAAACCCGTGACATTGCACCTAAACAATACAATGTCATACCCCAAACCATTACAAACCATGTCCATGAATGAGTCATTTGATTATTGTTTGCATTCATGAAGACAATATATAATTAAACGAAACATGCTGTTTAGTACAAAGAAAACAAAGGAAAACCAATGAAATTCAATCAATGCCTCAAATAAGTTACAATGAAACACAGCCAAATTTAAACCCTCAATTCAATACAAACTGTTTTGAAGTTAGTAAAAGTTGACAACTTAATGGTTTCTCCTCCATTCCTCAAACATGTTGTTAGCTAATTCCGCTCGCCATTGGCCCCATTCGTTACTTGTCTCGACACGATCAAAAAATTCAGGTAACGGTGCATCTTCCCCAATTGGCACTTCGTCAGGTT
>JAOTIZ010000202.1:6558295-6568798 GCA_027123425.1 Erythroxylum panamense | reverse complement strand
ATATTTTAATTAATAATAATATTTTAATTAAATATAATATAATTAATTAAATAATAATATTTTAATTAATTATATTGTAATTAATTAATTAATTACAATATTTTAACTAATGAATAATTATATTTTAATTAATTAATTAATTATAATATTTTCATTAATTATAGTGTAATAATAATATTCTAATTAATGAATAGTTATATTTTAATTAACAATAATATTTTAATTAAATATAATGTAAATAAATAAATAAATAATAATTTAATTAATTATATTGTAATTAATTAATCATAATATTTTAATTAATGAATAATTATATTTTAATTAATTAATTAAATTGTTTTAATTAATTATAGTGTAATTAATTAATTACTCTCATTTTTTCCATTCCTCTCTCCCATTCCTCTAGATTATGAGAGGAATGGGGGATTACCCAAAACCAAGGAATGAAACTCTTAGGTCTTCAATGATAGGTTTATACCAAATATCAATTTTCATTCCATACCCATAACCCTTTACCCATACCCTCCAAACAAGCACCCCCTCACTAGCACTACTTACTAGAAGACACATTTGCCTAAATCAGCTTAGATTAACCAAGATTTTTTCCTGAAGTCAGAAAACGAATTGTTCCTTTAAAAAAATTGAAAGATTTCAACGTACAACTTGAGAGAGTCATGTGTAAATATGCAAACATATTCTATTTGCATCGAAAGATAAAAGTTTTACAAAGCTTTAGTGAGCATTTCAAGTCGCAAATACATTAATACATCAAATCCCAAAACACAAAAGATACATAATCCCTGATTTGCTCAAAATGTAACTAAAGCCTTGCTTTACAAAACTTGCTTCAAACACAAAATAATTAAACTAGGAGTGCTGCCTTGCCTCTTGACCTACTCGATATCCTGCTCATCACCTGAATGTGTGGGAGGAGGATGGGGGTGAGCTTAAAGCCCGTGGGTAATAATTTTATAATTTGTAACAAGCAAAAACATTTATAAGTCATTTTCAATGCAGAAATTCATGTGTATGCAAATCATAAATGCATCGTTCATATCAACTTGTCATGAACACATAAACATATCAAATGGTTTGGGTAAGTCCAAAACATGACGCACTACACATTTCCAATGTAATGGTTCTGTGTAGTCGTGAATTCTTGAGGGAGTCATTGAGGAAACTCCATGCCACTAGCAAGCAGGCGGAAGAAGCCTATATTTGGGTCAATGTGCACGTGACGGTTCTTGAGGGACTACCACAAATCCACGTAACATATAGATTTCAAAATCTTGTAAGCTTGATGCCCAAAAGGGCACATTTTCTTGAAAATTTGCTTTTGACATGCTTGTTATACCTTAAAAACTATTTCCAAAAGTATAGTTTCATAATCATGCAACATTTTAAAGAATCATTTTAAAAACAACTTTTCATCAATCATCACACAAATCATGTGTAAGCATGTAGCACAAATCTTGTAGCATTTCAAAGCATTAAATGCACATAAATGAGGTAGTTACAAAATTTATTGCTGTCATTTTTTGACAGAAGACTTTTATTGGCTTATTGCTTAACTATAAAAGTGAAACCCACTTTGAAATCCTTGATTATGGCTTGTTGAAAAATGCCTCTCCTCTTACTCCTCTAGTCCTTCTTGATTCCCTTTTTTAACATAAATATAATTCCCAAATCAATAGGAATTTCCAAAAGAGAACCCAAAGAAACTAATGTATAAATTGATCCTAAAACACTTAAATCCATGAATTTACTAAGCTCTTGAAACCAAAACCCTTCCAAAAATCCAAAGCCTTAAAATGCTCTTACCTTAAATCTTCACCAAATGAAGAAATGCTTGATTCAAAAGAAAGCTCTTATCTTCCTCTACCTTTTTCCCTTCTTGCACAACACCTAAATCTCTCTAGAAGGCTTAGAAAAGATGGAACCCTAGCTTAACTCTCTTCTTAACTCTCAACCATCGAAACCCCCCTTCTTAACTCTCTTTGGCTTAGAAGACAACACTTCTTTCTCCCCATTTCACCCTTAATGATTGAGAAAAGTCTACCTTTCCCTTCCTTTAATGCCTTATGGTTTTTAAACTTAAGTGATTTGCCAAAATTGGCCTTACACTCTCCCACTACTTTAATAGTTCAATGCCTATAACCTATGCCATTTTATCTTACCCATATTAACATGCTAATTAATTCCAACATAAATTAATATAGCAAGACCCCAAAATTAATCTAATCATGCTTATTTAAAAAAAAATTCAAGAGCCAACAGAACTAACCAAGCTAGCCCTTCATGTAACCAAAACACTTCTGAAATCTAGGTAGATGTAAGATGATCTTAACACTAAGATGATATCATCATTAAAAACTTTCTTGATGCAATAAATTACAAGGATTCCAAGAGAAAATGATCCTAAAAACTCTTGAAGTTGAGAGGAAATGAGAGAGTTTCGGTGGAAAGAGTGAAAAATAGTGAAGAATGAGCAAAACATAAATTACTCGTGCAGAAACTTGCCTCATCCATTACTAGGTGTCTTCAAGTTGAAACAACATATGTCACTATGCATGTTCTTCATTTGTACCATATTAGAGCTGCCAAATGTCATCAATATATTAAACCATTTGTCACACACTTATTGCTGCCACTTGTCAATTTATTAACTATTCATTTATTAATGCATTAACTATGCCAAATGTCACTAACTCATAGGCTTAGTCATTCCAATTTTCATGTTTCAACTTATCTTGCCACTTGAAAATTTTCCTAGTCCAAATTTAATACCTCAATTTTCTAATGGTTTTAATTAATTCCAATTCACTAAGTATGATCCATTAAACCAAAATTCAAGCCATATGGAATTCTCAATCATATCATAATTTTTAATACCTATCATACATAGACTTTCATGAACATGTAATATTCTAACTAGGGTACAATTTGGGGCCTTACAATTCTCTCTCGCTTAAAAGACTTTCATCCATGAAAATCATACCTGATCAAAATAGTTGAGGATACTGAACCCTCATGGTCTCTTCTGGTTCCCATGTTGCTTCCTCGAGTCTATGGTGTTGCCAGAGTACTTTCACCAAAGGTATTTGCTTATTTCGAAATTGCCAGACTTCTCTGGCTAAGACAGATATAAGTCCTTCTTCATAAGTATAATCTAGTTGTTCTTGAATTTCTTGCACATTAATATTATATGTATCATCTGACAAATATATTCTCAACATCGAAACATAAAACACATAATATAACCTGGCCAACTCTCCAGGTAGAGATAACTAATAAGCTACTGGTCCAACACTCTTAAGAATCTCATAAGACCGATGTATCATGGGATGAGCTTACCTTTCTTCCCAAACCGAAGTATGTTCTTCCATGGTGACACTTTTAAAAACACCTTATCACCTGCCTGATACTTAATATCTTTCCTTTTTAAGTCAACATAGGACTTCTGCATATCATTAGCAGCTTTCAACTTTTACTGGATAACTTGAACTTTTTCTTTAGTATCTTTCACAATATTAAGCCCGATCATGTTATTTTCACTTAATTATGTCCAACACACTAGAGTTATGCACTTCCTACCATATAGAGCTTCACATGGCACTATGCCAATGCTAGTATGATAATTTTTGTCATAAGCAAACTCCATCAGTGCAAGATAATTATCCAAACTTCTTGAGAATTCTAACAAATAACCCCGACGTATATCTTCTAGTATCTAGATAACCCGTTCAGATTATCTATCTGTTTAGAGATGAAAAGCAGTACTGAACTTGAAATGAGTACCTAATGCCTTTTGCAGACTTTTCTAGAATCTCGAAGTAAACCGAGGATCACGATCAGAAATAATAGATAGTAGCACCTCATGCAACCTCACTATCTCATTCACATATATATCTACCATCCTATCCAAAGAATAATCAGGAAAAATAGGTAGAAAATGAGCACACTTAGTGAACTTATCCATAATCACCCATACATCATTATGTTTCCTTTGAGTGAGAGGAAGTCCAATGACAAAATCTATAGTAATGTTATCCCATTTCCATTGAGGAATCAAAATAGGATGTAATAAACCAGATGGAACTTAGTGGTCAGCTTTAACTTGCTGACATGTCAAACATTTGGACACATAATCTATAACATAGACCACCAGTAATGCTGCTTCAGATCTTGATACATCTTATTTCCACCAGGATGTATAGTAAACACAGTATTATGGGCCTCAAATAGTTACTTTCTCTTTAATTCATTGTTTACTGACACACATAATCGATCTTTATAATACAAATCACCATCTCCTTTCATAGAAAAATCAGGTTGTTTGCCTTCCCAAGTAGCCAAGATAACTTGTTGAAACTTATCATCATCTCTTTGAGCATCACAAATTTCTTGCTTCAAGGTAGGCCTATCTTTCAACTGAGTTATTAAAGCTTTATCAGATACAAGTCCCCATTCACCCTGTTGTATTGACATTGTTGAAATAGTCTTTCGACTCAAGGCATCAGCCACAACATTAGTCTTACCCGGATGGTAATCCATAATGTAGTCTTACTCTTTAACTAATTTCAAATAAAATCGTTGTCTCAGATTAAGTTCTTTCTAAGTAAGCAGGTACTTCAGACTTTTATGATTAGTAAAAATCCTACACTTTTCACCATAGAAGTAGTGTTGATAAATTTTCAAAGTAAACACTACCGCTGCGAACTCAAGATCATGTGTAGGGTAGTTCTACTTGTAAGTTTTTAATTACCTAGAAGCATATGTAACTAATTGTCCATCCTACATCAAAACACAACCTAAAGCATTTCTAGATGTATCACTAAACATAACATACTCCTTACCAGAGGTGGGCTGAGCCAACACAGGAGCTTTAGTAAGCATTCTCTTTAGTTGATCAAAGCTTGTTTGACATTTATTAGACCATTCATACTTCACTCCTTTCTATAGCAATTTAGCCAAAAAGGATTCTATCACTGAAAATCCTTTCACAAACTGGCAATAGTAACCGTCCAAACCTAGAAAACTTCTCCCTTTTGTCATATTTCATAGCAATTTTCAATTAACAATTGCTTCAGTCTTTCTGGAATCAACTCTAATCCCTTGAGAAGAGATGACATGTCCTAGAAAAGATGCTTCCAGATGCCAGAAATCACACTTGCTCAGCTTAGCATACAAATGTTTTGCCTATAGGGTTTGTAATACAACCCGCAGATGCTCAATATGATCATGCTCATTCTTAGAATATACTAGGACATCATCTATAAACACCACTACAAGAGTCTATACACTCTATTCAATAAATCCATAAATGCAGCTGGAGTATTAGTTGACCCGAATGGCATTACCAAGAATTTATAATGTTTATAACAGGTCCTGAAAGCATTCTTCAGAACATCCACATCCTTTACCCAAAGTTGATAGTGTCTTGATCGCAGATCTATCTTGGAAAATTCTCTTGTATTTTTCAAATGATCAAATAGATCTTCTATCCTTGATAACAGCTACTTATTCTTCACTGTAACTCTGTTCAATTTCCTGTAATCAATACACATCCAAAGAGTACCATTTTTCTTCTTAACAAACAAAACTGGTGCTCACCAGGGTGAGACATTGGGTCGAATGAACTCCTTATCTAATAGCTCTTACAACTGCACCTTAAACTCTTTCAATTCAGTAGGAGTCATCCTGTATAGTGCTCTGGATATAGGAGCAGTGCCAGGCATAACTTCGACAGACAATTTCACTTCCCTTTTAGGAGGGAGTCTGGGTAGTTCTTCAGGAAACACATTTGGGAATTCACTCACCACTGGAATATCTTGCAGTTTAACACTCTTTCTTAGAATCAATCACAAAAGCTAGATAAACTTCACATCCCTTTCTAAGGAACTTCCGAGCCTGCATAGCAGATATCATACTAGCCAGAGAACTAGTGTGAATGCCATATAATATTATTTCAGGTTGATCATGCTTCCTAAGCACAACTATTTTAGTACTATAGTCAACCACTACCTAATGCTTAAACAACCAATCCATACCCAAAATCAAATCAAATTCATGCAAAAACAATCTAATTAGATCCACAACATACTCATTTCCTTGGATCATAACAAGACAGTTCCTATAAACCTGATTAACAAACACACTACTGCCTAAAGGACTAGTCACATGAATGTCATAGTCTAACTGATCTACAGACATCTTATTATAAGATATTTCTCCAACATAGATATAAGAATGAGTGGATCTAGGATTAATCAAAACATGCATTTTAGAATCAAAGAGAGAAAAAATACCCACAATAACCTCAAGTGCATTATGATCCTCACGAGCTTTCAAAGCATAAGCTCTAGTTAGAGTGTAAGGTATAGCTGGATGATCAACAGTTTCTGAATAAGTACTCAAATTAGGTCTGATATGACTAGATCCTTTATGCTTGTCCTCTATTTCTAGCAAGTGCATGAGAGGCCTTCCTACTAGCTCATGATGTCTGAGACTATCTCATAGGGCAATTGGCTATCAAATGCTCAGTGCTGTCACATCGAAAACATATACCTATAGCCCTTTGACAAGTACCCTAATAATGTATGGAGCAATAAGGGAACTTTGGAGCAACAGAACCTTGGCCCATAGAGGAACCCCTACCAAAACTAGTCGATGAGGGAAACTTTTGTTGCCTTCCTTGAGCTACAAATCTCTGAGTAAATTCTGGTATAGAGGAAACACCTTCATGACTTCACTTACCAGAGGATTGACCTCCTCTAGCAAAGCCCCTTTACTAAGCCATTTCTCTTTCGCCATCTCTTGCTTCTCAAACTTAATAGTAGCTTGCACCAGCTGATGGTAACTTACTTCTTGCAAAAGAGTGAATGCTGCCAGATGTTCTTTGATTGAGTAATTCAAACCATCCTCAAACTGATGACACCAGAACTCCTCGGCAAGCACAGGTTCAGGTGCATACTTGCTAAGTTAATTAAACTCCCTATCGTACATAGCAATAGACAAGTTTATCTACTTTAGGTTCAAGAACTGCTTTCACTTCTCCTTTCTATAAGCTTTCGTCACATACTTGGATTTAAACTCTTAAGAAAAGAAATCCCAACTTAGAAGCTCCGGTAACTGAGGATTCCTCAAAACAAACTTCCACCACTAATAGGTTGCTCCCTAAAGAAGAGAAACAGCATAGCGCACCATCTAATATGGTGGATAACTAATTTTATTTATGTAACACCCCAGTCTCGCAGTACGCATGCCTGACATCTTGAGTGATATCTAAGTATGAATCCCACAAGAGTGGCATACTAAAACAGTCGGTAAATCAAACTCATTACTTTTAGTTTAAAATAACCTGTAAAATGCAACAATGATAATCAATTTCGGCCCAATTTATTCGTAAACAATTTTAGCCACCAAAAAACTACAATCATTATTTAACTCCTTAGAGTTTCAGTAATCACTTGGGCCCATTACAAAACAAAATACTTGTAGTCATAATATCATTACATTTCAAAATCCATCTTCATATACATTGTACAACACTTAAGACTACATTTTTTAATACAACATAAAGAAATACATATGTAGGTGTAAACTGATGGTTGGACCCTAAATTTTTTTTTTAAAGTTAAGCATAATTTAAAATAATTTTAAGGTTTTGATAGAGTTATAATTATGTCAAGGTTAGTGGGATTATTGAATGGGCAAGTGGAATTAAAGTGTTAATGTAATAAGGATGTTTAATGACATTTTTGGGAGATCACTTAAGCATAAAAGAACATAAGTTTATAAGGAAGGGTAAGATGGACTTTTTGGGCTCATTAAGGATAGAAATGGAAAAAGAATATGCTATCTTGCTTTTTAAAAGAAGAAAAATGTGAATTGAGGGGAGGAAAGAGTGAAAAATGAAAATAAGAGAGAAGAAGAGAGGTTTTGGTGAAAGAAGAAAAGAAGAGAAATCAAGTTTGTTAAGGTAGGATAACCATCTTTTCTTCTTGCTTTATTAAAGGAATGGGTTGTGTTGAGGATGAAGGAGTTAGAGAAAAAGAAAAGGGGTTTGTGTAGAGAATGAAAGGTTTGTGTTGGAAGAAGATGGATTTGGAGAACCTAATTGATTTTAGGGTTCAAAATTAGGTCTTAGGTTTTCTAACCTAGATGGACTATGGGTAGGTTAGATTTGAGTTTAATTTGTTTTTATTGAAATTTTGTGATTTTTGAAGTTTATGAATTTTATTGGAATGTTTTTTTGAATGGAGCCTTGGTTGTTTTAGGAAACTAAGGGAATCCTACCCAAGAGCAAGGGGAAAGGCAAGCTTGACTTGGATTTTCGCAAACTAATTAGGTGGGTAACATATTTATGGTTATAGTGTAATTAGGCAAATTCTTGCCTATATGTGTATGTTGAAATTGATTTGTTTGAAATTGACTTGTTTGTAAATGTTGAAAAGGCATGATGAAATATGACTATGTTATACCTCAAAAGAGGTCATGACATTTTGTATTAAATTAAAAGAAGACAAAGCATAAAAGTATGAGCATATAAGAAAACAAATATGTACTTTTGTTTGGGCAAGAGTGGAATCATTCTATTCATCTCATGCACATTAACAAGAGCCTTCTCTCAGTTGCCCATTTGTGGCATATGAGCTCTGAAGTTAGAGTCATTCTGTTCATAGGGTAAACTTCGGTTTATCCATTCTGTTTCTATGGAACCCTCGAGCCATTTGTTGTGCATTGCATCTTTAATTGTTCATGTATGATGCATTTGAGTGTTAGGTGCTATGAGTGTTAAACTAAATTGAAGAAAGCTTGAATTACTGAGTATACGCATATATATATATATATACATATGTTTGAATTTGTGATCAATTGCCAATGACTATAAATATGTTAGTCGCTGAGTTGTGTAGCTCACCCCTCGTTTCCCTTCTCAGGTGCAAAACAAGAAGGTTAGCAATCCTTACAAGACATCAAAAACTCCAAATTATTAGAAACTTTTGTAACTAAGTTAGTTCGAACACTTTTGGATAGCTTTATAAGCATGTTTAACATTGAGCATCCTATGTATGTCGTATTTTGTGTTAAGCCTTTGTTATAATGTTAATATGTAATTAAAGTTATGATTTAGCAAATGAGTTTAGAATTGAAAAGTTCCCCCGGTCTATGTGCATGTTTCTTTTGTAGTTGTACATTTCATAATCCAAGTCTTTCATAGGTGTATAAATTGTGTGCTAACTTTAGGGGGAAAATTGGACTAATTTATGCTAAATTAGTCAAATTTTTCTTCATGAAAGTTGTAGATCTTTAAGTTCTCTTTCGAACCATCCACCTTAATCCGATATCCCTAGAGAAAGTTATGACAATTTTCTCAATTCATCTGACCCTTCGTCTGGTTCCATCTGATATGATCATCTTGTCCCATTCTTGACCCTATAGATGATTTAATTTGTCTTCAAAGTCTCATAAAAGTTGTAAATATTAAAGTCCTCTTTCGAACCATCTAAAGAACACCTTAATCCGACACCTCTAGAGAAAGTTATGACAATTTTTCCAATTCGTCTAACCCTTCATCTGGTTCCGTCTGATCCTATCATCTGATCCCATTCTTGACCCTGTAGATGATCGAATTTGTCATCAAAGTCTTCATGAAAGTTGTAGATCTTGAAATGATCTTTCTAACCATCTAAAGAAAACCTTAATGTAACATTTCTAGAGAAAGTTATGACAATTTTTCCAATTCATTTGACCTTTCATCTGGTTCCATCTGATCCTATCGTCTGGTCCAATTTTTGACCCTGTAGATGATATATGTCTTCAAGTTATTCATGAAATCTATATATCTTGATGTTATCTTTTCAACCATCCAAAGAAAACCTTAATCTGACATCTCTAGGGAAAGTTATGATGATTTTTCCAATTCATCTGATCTGGTTCTATTTGACCTTATCATCTGGTCCACTTTTGTCCCTCTAGATGACTGAGTCTATCTTTAAGGTCTTCATGAAGATTGTAGATCTTGAAGGATTCTTTTGAAATATCTAAAGAAAACCTTAATCAGATATCTAGAGAGAAAATTATGCCAATTTTCCCGAACTAGGATCAATATGGTTGAGGACAATTACTGTTTCAGTTCAATGACTCCAAATGCTGGGCTCCGGAAGCAGGGTTTAGCATTGTTTGGTATCAAAGAAAGAGTTGGACTTCAGAAATACAGAGTAGTGAAGATCACATTTTATGACTCTAAATGTTGGGCTCTAAAAATGGGGTCGAGCATTGTTTAGTGAAGATCACATTTTATGACTCCGAATGTTGGGCTCTGGAAATGGGGTCCAGCATTGTTTGGTATCAGAGCTTAGGTTTTTCCTAGTCTTAGAATGCATATTAGGATAAATTGTTATGTTATGTGATTACTTGGCACTATGAATTGATTGAATTGCATTAAGTGACATGCATGTCATGCATACATGTAGGGATTAGGATTTTAAAATGAAATGT
>JAOTIZ010000202.1:6516841-6527536 GCA_027123425.1 Erythroxylum panamense | reverse complement strand
AATTATATCATATATATATATATATATATATATATATATATATATGATATAATTCACACTAACTAAATTCTTCAAGGTGTGAAAATAGTCAAATACCAATTAAGCTAGTGGGAGGGAAGATTCGTTGAGATCCGCGTGATGGTATATGTCTGGTGTCACCAACGTACAGCTCATGAAACTCTAAAGATAAGCATCTGAATTTGGACGGTGATGGATTTTCCTTTTCGGGAGTTGAGAATGCTTTGTATTATCTACAGATAAAGTTGAGACAGCAGGACGTTTTTGGGACCTACTCCATGCCATCAAGTCGCAGGACCATAAACTGGTTGATTCATTCAAAATTAGACAAGAGATACAACCAACCTATTGAATATGTCGTTATCAAGGACCACGTACACTTTAAATTTCATAAACAAGTAAATGCGATGTTAATAGTATAGTCTTACAGTAGAGAAGGTCTAACTAAAGTAGATTAAAAACAAGCAAGTTAATCTCTTAAAAGTTTCAGCATTAATGGAAAATGTTGAGTTAGTGACGCAAGTCATCGATGTTGGATAACAAATAAGCAGAAGCGGATGTTTGTATGTATGAGGGACAAGTATAAGAAATAGAGATGACGTGGTCAAATAGAATCAATAAGAAGAAATTAAAAGATGGGAGTTAAAATGGACAATTGAAAACTGAAAGCAGAAGCAAATATTAGTGGAGAGACTTTTCCGTCTGTTAGCCAGATGAGAGGATTAGGTGTGGTACGTGTGAACTATTGGCAGCAGCTGAGAATGAGATAGTTTAAAACCTTGGAGATAGAAAAAAAAAAATCCAACCTCTTTATGCTTTTCGTTAATCCATTTTTATTTTATTTCTTCTTAATTGAACCAAAATCCAAACAGTAAACTTTCCGGTGATGAAGAAAAAGACCGAACCGATTTTAAGGGATAAGGTCTAAGGGGAAAAGCGACGTCCCTTGATTTTTTTTGGTAAGCATGCGGCGGGGATACTACAACGTAGGTGATTTTTAGAACCCTATAATTAGGAGGTAGTTTCTTTCTATATTTGGACCAACAGTAGTGGTTGGTACGTAGTTGTCTGATTGATTGAGGCAGAGTTCTCTTAGTCTTAATATAACCTCCCTAACACTTGTCCACTGCTTACTTTTTTCTTTAGTTCTCTAAATATTTCTTCAATCAAGGTCCTCAAGTTTGAATAAGATTTTCTAACACGTTGTGCATAGGCTTAAGACGCTTATTGTATTAGGAGCTTTTAAATTAAGTATCTCACTTAATTTTAATATTAAACAATATGAATTATTATTATTATATGCCTTATATTTAAATTTTTGTTTTTTCTAAAAGATTCCACCAGAGGGAGTCTCCTGCCTCCCGACTGGCCTTCAAAGGCCTGCCTCATATGGACAAGAGTGATCACGATGGACCTGCCCATGGGCAGGAGTTTCCTACTCTCTTCAGAACATTATTGAACATTAATAATGACAAAACAAACAATGGAAACCAGGAGGATGCGGGGGCATCACTAGCTGAAGCTTAGATGAGAGGAGCTTGGAGATCTAAGCCCCGAGCTCCTCACAAATAACTTAGTAGATTATTAGAATTAAGCTATTGGAACTATAACTTTGTATAGCGAGCTAGATTCATCAAATTTTGAAATGTAAGAAATTTGGGTGAACTTAGAATTAATTTAAAAATATATCTTAATTTTAAAATATTTTATTATTAAAATTTAATTAATTTAAAATATGTGCACATTAAATATATATAATGTTAAGCTTATTCATTTAGTTAATATATGTAAATTCTTAATTCTTAATGTAATTTACTTATTTTGAAATATATTATCATATAATTTATATTGGCAAAATCAAAATCAAAATCAAAATCAAATCATAAGTAATGAAGATAGCTAATATTATTTTTAAATATACATACATTTCACTAGGTGAAATATATGTAAATTAAGTATCTATAATATTAAATTGTATATATAGTAATTATAAATATTTAAATGAAATATTGTTTAAAATTAATATGTAAATACATATGTATTAGATGTGAAAATAAAGTCACATATATCAAAACTTAGTTTATTATTATTCAAAACTTCTCTATACCTAGATTCTCCTTTTTGCCCAGCACTCTTTCTACTTTCTACTTTTGAATTTGCCTTTCTCACATTCTTCTTTTTGGTCTGATACATTTGGTATTAGAGCAAGGTTAGCCTCTGTCTTGATGAAGTTTTTGAAGGATTTCAAAATTCTTGAAAATTTGTTAGATTTGAAAACTTTCGATTTATAGTTATTTTTAGATGTTTTTCTTTAGATTAAAGGTATAAATCTTCAATTAAGTGTTTTAGAAGTATTTCCACATTTAAAAACACATTTTTGTGGTGTTTTTTGGTCTGGTTTTGTGGACCATATGATGGTTCGTGACTTAGGTCAGTTTGACCCGGCTGGACGTTGAAGAAAACCCATACATAATCTGTCGTCTGAGTATACTAAAATGAATCTATTGGATTTGAATAATTCATGTTCAAAGTTTGAGCGCGGACAAAAATTAGACTTTTTATTCGATTGAGGATGAAAGTGATGCATTATAAAATTCAACTTTAGAAGCAAAACAACATCGTTTTATACTTCTATTTCTCTCAAAATAAAATAACACCATTTAACACTAGGTTCATTTATTCTTCCCCTCCCCACTATACTTCTCTCTCTAGTCTATCTCTTCCCCTCACACCGTCGTCGTAGCCCCTAAACCCTCACTATTATAGTCACTCACCCCACCCTTCACTTTGCCAGTAGCCAATCACCACCCCTTTGCTCTCTGTCTGTGATCACTCCTTCTCTTTTTCGACTGTCCAGTCAATGTCTTACTTCCCTGCAGCCTTACCACCGTACTTTTTGGCTTCTTCGCCACCCACTCACCAAGGTAAATTTCATTTTCCATGTTCTGGTTTTAATTGAAGATTGACTTTGAGAAATACAATAATTTTTGGGATTTTTGCAGTTGATGAGGTGTTTTTTACTGACTTACAAGGGAGTATATGTGACCGTGTAAGTTCACAAAAGCACATACATGCCCACGAGTGTTTGTTATGATCACAATGACCTATAAGGTCACATAAACACTCATGTTTGTGACCATGCAAGTCACTAATAACTGATTATGATTATGAATAACAAATATATGCAATTATGATTATGAACAACACACATATTTATATGTTTATAGTTTCATACGGAAAAACATATTCCTTCAATGGAAAGTTGTAATCTAGTATCTACGTCAGAAGTTAAAAATTGTAATCTCATAGCAAATGAAGATAGGAGTCCAACTCAAAGTCAATTGAAAAATAAAGTTTGGAAGCACTTTAGTAAGACTAGATTAATAGATGGAGTAGAAAAATTAGAATATAAATATTGTCAGAAAAATTTAGTCTGGAGTTTAAAAGGCGGAAGTTTTCATTTAAAGAGACATATGGATTCGTGTAGTGGAAAAAAGATAGTATTAGAGGTCAAAGATTTTTGACCCCTATCCTTTTGAGAGGGAAGAATGAAATGATTGTAACATCTTATAACAATAATAGATCAAGGTTTTTGATAGCTTCTATAGTAATTGGTGAAGAACATATATTATCTATAGTTGATAGCAAAAGATTTAGGATGTTGATCACCTCACTTCAACCGACATTCAAGATCCCAACTTGGAATACGTTGAAGAAGGACATTATGAAGATATGCAAGGATAAGAAAAAAGAATTTTAAGAACATTGTCAATTATTGAAGGATGGATTACCATTACAATAAAAATGTGGGCAGTCGATAACCAAAAAAATGGTTAAATTGCTATGACAACACATTATGTTGACAATGACTGGACTCTAAGTAATAAACTTTTGAGGAAATTTATATTGTTTAATATTATTATCATTTACTTTTTCATTATGTTATGATTTATGTTGGTTATATTTGTACATGATAGGTTCATTTATACCAACATCATATACAAGTGAAAGGTTGGCAACTATTTGATAGATTTGAATAAAGACACCAAATTTTCCACCATAACTGTTGACAATTATAGCATGAATGATGCTATGATTGAAAAGTTGAAGAACAAGTACAGGTTGGGAGCTTGTTGGTTAATAGAAGGTTATTCTATATGTGTTGTTTTACGCATATTTTGAAAATTTTGAATGTGAAGGATGGATTGGATTTGATAAAGGAAGAAATAGGTTTGATTCAAAATTGTGTATTATATTAGAGTGCAACACCTAAATGAGTTAAGAACTTTGAAGAAACTTCACAATAACTATACATTCCAATTATGAAGATGATAGTTTGGATTATCCAACTAGATGGAACTTAACCTTTAAGATGTTGGAGTCAGCAATCTAATATATTGATGTGTTTACCAGATTATGACATAGAAATTCTCAATACACTTGTATATCTACATAAGACTAATATGAGTTAGCTAGAAAACTTTGTATGAAGATGAAATTATTTAACAATATGATCGAATTGTTATCGAGAACAAAATATCCAACTTCACACTATTGCTTAAACAATATGTGTGAGATAAAGAACGTTTTATCTAATTAGATGTTTGATTCTAATAAGGTTATTCGGGTTATGGCAAAGTGGAGAAGCTATGTTTTTTGGTATATGTTTGGACATATTATTGTAGTTTCATCTATATTAGACTTGAGATATAAGATGGACAAGGCTAATTTTATATGTAATGTGTTGTATGGTGATCGAGCTCAAGAGCATGTAGACATCATTAAACAATTTCAGTATGATTTGTTTAATGATTATCAACCAGAATGGATAAATTTTAGGATCAGGATTGCAGCAGTTCAGGTTGTTTAGCCTTAGCTTTAGTTTTAGCTATGAGCTTATCTTTTAAGAGTAGTTTGTTACTTTCACTTACTCAATTTATAAAAGGAAAAATTTAGGATTTTGTACAATAAGTTTCCAATAATGCAAATAATTACATGAGACTTATTAGTAATTTCATTATCCACTGTTTCTTCCTACTACTAGTGGTCGAGTTATTAGTCATCATCATGCTCGACTTCATCCTCGTACTATGAAAGCCCTTATGTGTGCTTGAAGTTAGTTAGATGATGAAGATATTAAAGAAATTTCTTTTCTTTTTAATATATCAATTTCGTCTATTTTTATATTATCTTACCTCATACTGTTTTTTTCAATTTGTACATTAACATAGATACATGCACTAATGTTGAGGTGACTAGTCATCCACATACTCATTGTCAATCAAACGGACATTACTTTGATAAAAAAATTTAAATATGAAGGTATATTTAATTATTACCATGTCCTTCATATTCCTTTAATTGTTATTTTACATTACTAAATATAATGTTTCTTTACACCGAAGAAGTTATGCAAACTGTTGACAACCCTAACATTAACTATTAGCTGCTCTTTTAGTCTCTTCTCTCTCCATTCTCCACAGTGCACTCTTAGTCTCTCACAATCATAAAGTTCAGACTCTTAGTCCAAAAATTAGTTCATGATTTTATCTTAATTTTTTGTAAGTTGTGTCATTTAAAATTTTTGAATAATCATTTCTGTAAATTATCTCATCAATTTATGAATTTTATTCATAACTTCAATTAATTGAATTGGTCACTTTAGTTATACTCTTTTTCTTTCAATTCTTATAATCCTATCTTCATTCATTAATGAATTTGGTTTCATTTTATTCATATAATCAATATGTACATTTTATATATTTATTAATTAGAACATCTCAATTTTTATTGATGAATTGAAATTTGTAACTTTAATTAATTAAATTGATCACTTTCACTGTAATCTTTTTCTTTCATTTCCTATAATTCTATCCTCCTTCATTAATGTATTTAGTTTTATTTTATTCATTTAATCAATATATGTATGTTTTTATATATTCATTCACTATAAAATCTCATGTTTTATTAGTGAATTTTATTCATAATTTCAATTAATTGAATTGGTCACTTTAATTATAATCTTTTTTCTTTTATTTCCTAATCATATCCTCCTTCATTAATGAATTTGATTTTTACTTATTCATTTGATCAATATATACATATATATTTTATATATTCATTCATTACAAAATCTTAATTTTTATTAATATATTGAAATTCGTAACTTTAATTAATTGAATTGATTACGTTAATTATAATATCTTTCTTTCATTTCCTGTAATCCTGTCAAGTTATCTTATTCATTTGATCAATATATGTACGTTTTATTTATTTATTTATTATAAAATCTCAATTTTATTGATGTATTGAAATTCGTAACTTTAATTAATTAAATTGATCACTTTAATTATAATATTTTTCTTACATTTCCTATAGTCCTATCCTCTTTCATTAATTAATTTGGTTTTATCTTATTCATTTAATCAATATATGTATGATTTTTATATTCATTCATTATAAAATCACAATTTTTACTAATAAATTTTATTTATAACTTCAATTAATTGAATCGATCACTTTAATTATAATTTTCTTTCATTTCCTATAATTATATCCTTTCTCATTAATGAATTTGATTTCATCTTATTCATTTAATCAATACATATAAGTTTTATATATTCATTGGTTATAAAATCATTAATTAAATTGAACACTTCAATTAAAATATTTTTCCTTTCATTTTCTATAATCATATCCTCCTTTACTAATAAATTTGGTTTTATCTTATTCATTTGATCAAAATATGTATGTTTTATATATTCATTGATTATAAAATTTCAATTTTTATTAATGAATTTTATTCATAACTTTAATTAATTGAATTGATCACTTTAACTATATTCTTTTTCTTTCATTTCCTATAATCATATCCTTCTTCATTAATGAATTTAGTTTCCTCTTATTCATTTGATCAGTATATGTACATTTTATATACTCATTCATTATAAAATTTAAATTTTTATTAATCAATTAAAGTTGGTAACTTCAGTTAATTGAAATGATCACTTTAATTATAATCTTTTTTTATTTCCTATAACCCCATCCTCCTTCATTAATGAATTTAGCTTTTTAATCAAATATGTGTACATTTTATATATTCATTCATTATAAAATCTCAATTTTTATTGATGAATTGGAATTCGTAATTTCAATTAATTGAATTGATCAGTTTAATTATAATATTTTTCTTTCATTTCCTATAATCCTATCCTCTTTCATTAATTAATTTGGTTTTACCTTATTTATTTGATCAGTATATGTATGATTTTTATATTCATTCATTATAAAATCTCAATTTTATTAATAAATTTTATTTATAACTTTAATTAATTAAATTGATCACTTTAATTATAATTTTTTCTTCCATTTCCTATAATTCTATCATTTCTCATTAATGAATTTGGTTTCATCTTATTTATTTGATCAATATATATAAGTTTTATATATTCATTGGTTATAAAATAGTTAATTAAATTGAACACTTCAATTATAATATTTTCTTTTCATTTCTTATAATCCTATCCTCCTTTATTAATAAATTTAGTTTTATCTTATTCATTTGATCAAAATATGTAAGTTTTATATATTCATTGATTATAAAATTTCAAATTTTATTAATGAATTTTATTCATAACTTTAATTTATTGAATTAATCACTTTAATTATATTCTTTTTCTTTCATTTTCTATAATCATATATTTTTTCATTAATGAATTTAGTTTCCTCTTATTTTTTGATCAATATATGTACATTTTATACACTCATTCATTATAAAATTTAAATTGTTATTAATCAATTAAAGTTAGTAGCTTCAATTAATTGAATTGATCACTTTAATTATAATATTTTTCTTTTATTTCCCATAACCCTATTCTCCTTCATTAACGAATTTAGTTTCATATTATTCATTTGATTAGTATATGTACGTTCTATATATTCATTCATATTAAAATCTCAATTTTATTAATCAATTGAAATTTATAACTTTAATTAATTGAATTGATCACCTTAATTATAATATTTTTCTTTCATTTCCTATAATATATTTTATCCTCCTTGATTAATGATTTTGGTTTCATATCTTATTCATTTAATCGATATATGCACATTTTATATATTTATTCATTATAAAATGTCAATTTTTAATAATGAATTGAAATTTATAACTTCAAAAATTGATCACTTTAATTATAATCTTTTTCTTTCATTTCTTATAATCCTATTATCCTTTATTAATGAATTTGATTTCATTTTATTCATTTGATCAATATATGTACATTTTATATACTCATTCATTATAAAATCTAAAATTTTATTAATCAATCAAAATTCATAACTTCAATTAATTGAATTAATCACTTCAAATTTTAAATTAAATAAATTTCTATTAAAATCCTACTCCCTTTTATTAATGAATTTGGTTTCATCTTATTCATTTAATCAATATATACGTTTTATATATTCATTCATTATAAAATCTTAATTTTTATTAATCAATCAAAATTCGTAAGTTTGGTTAATTGAATTAATCAGTTTAATAATATTTTTCTTTCATTTTCTATAATTTTATTCTCCTTAATTAATGAATTTGGTTTTATCTTATTCATTTGAACAATATATGTACTTTTTATATATTCATTCATTACAAAATTTTAACTTTTATTAATTAGTTAAAATTTTTAAATTCAATTAATTAAATTGATCACTTTAAATTTTTAATTAAATAAAGCTCTATTTAAATTTTCAGTAAATAAAATAAATAAAACTTCTGGGCAACCTAAGCTCGATCAAGCGTAGGGCCTATTTAGCCGACTTAGGTTTGAGCCTACGACCCTTTTCTTTCTACCTAGTTTAGCATCCCAATGTACCTCACTGACCAGTCGCCAGTCACCACCTCAGCTGAAACACATTTCGTCGTATTCTAATTAAGCTTGTCGGTGGCACCAACCAATTGGAAATAATTTAAGCTTGTCGGTAGCGCACCAAAGATCTGTAGTTACCATTGCCATGACTTTTGTTTTCCACATATACCCTCTACTATTGTGACTGTTGTAAATGCCTTAAGTCTTTTTTTTTTGGGGGTATAAACAGGGAAACCTGGTCTGGCATCTCAACTGGTCATTTATCACTATCCTTCCCGTGTAATAGCGATGGAGAACGGCACTGCCATAATCTTTTCCCATTTTCTAGCTCGAGAACATGGAACCTCGATGACCTACTTAATACTTATTCTTATCATGATCATCTCCTTTCTCATTCACTTGGTGAGTTTCCAAGCACTGAATGTGCGAGGTAGTGGTAAGTCCAACAGACATCAATTTCAACTCCCTCCTGGTCCTAAACCATGGCCTGTTGTCGGTTGCCTTCCTCAGATGTTAAGAAATAGGCCAACTTTTGCATGGATAAACCAACTCATGAAGGACATGAACACTGAAATCGCTTGTATCCGTCTAGGGAGCATTCATGTGATTCCTGTCACTTGTCCTAATATCGCTCGTGAAATCTTAAAATCCCAAGATGAAGCTTTCTCTTCAAGACCAGATTTAATGTCAAGCACACTCGTGTCTAGGGGGTATTTGGCAACGACTTTGTCGCCTCCAGGTGATCAATGGAAGAAAATGAGGAAAATCCTTGTTACAAGTTTTCTTTCTCCTGCAAAACATCGATTGTTTTACAGGAAAAGACTTGAAGTAGCCGATAATCTTGTTTCTTACTTATATAGTCAATGCAAGGACAACCCCGAAAAAGGTGGCCTCGTAAACGTCAGACTCTCTACACAACACTATTGTGGGAATGTGATTAGAAAGATTGTATTCAACAAGAGGAATTTCGGAAAGGGAATGAAGGATGGTGGACCTGGCATAGAAGAAAAAGAGCATATTGATGCACTTTTCACCATCCTTTTTTATGTCTTCTCGTTTTGCATCTCTGATTATATGCCATCCTTAATAGGGCTCGATTTGGAAGGTCATGAGAAGGTGTTGAAGGAGAATACTGACATTGTAAACAAATATCATGATCCCATAATTGAAGAAAGGATTCGACAATGGAGGAATGGCATGAAAGACCAAGAGGAGGACTTGCTTGATATACTGATTGCATTGAAGGACAATAGTGGCAACCCTTTGTTGTCAATAGAAGAAATAAAAGCTCAAATCACTGTAAGCTTTTTGGCTCTCTATTCCCACTCTCTCTTGTACAAGTGTGGGTGTCTGTTACTGCGCCTCGTTGGATTTGGTGGTTCTTTAAATCAAAGCGAAAATTCGTTTATTTAGTTATGATTTTTTCATAAATTAAAAAAAGTCATGTACCTAAAGTTATTGAAAAATAAAATTATTAGTTCGCAGTAAATTTAATTGAAAAAATTCTGTAAAATTTTATGTAGCATTACTCTTTCATCACCAATGTTGAAGCAAATATCTTATGTAAATTTGGTGATGATACCATAACTATGACAATCATAATCGGTAATTGTTAATTGGTCCAGGAAATAATGTTAGCGTCGGTGGACAATCCATCAAATGCCGCAGAATGGGCGATTGCAGAGATGATAAACCAACCGAAGATAATGAAGAAGGCAGTAGAAGAGCTTGACAGTGTGGTAGGAAGAGAACGATTGGTTCAAGAATCAGACTTTTCGAAGCTCCAATATGTCAAGGCATGTGCTAGAGAAGC
>JAOTIZ010000202.1:6462543-6483120 GCA_027123425.1 Erythroxylum panamense | reverse complement strand
TATGAATAAATGCATATGCAATAAACCTGTTCCTCTATAATTAGAGGCCAGTAACATGCTCAATCAGTGAATGCAATAAAATCTATCAGTCTGTCCCAATTTACCAAGATACCCTTGCTAACAGTAACGAGATGTTACAAAATGTGTCAACCTTATGAATATCCTCACCAGGAATATAAGAGCGACTAATAACCCTCACAAGTAACTGATGATCAGGAACATCATTTTGCAAAATAAAATCATAATTACTGGCATATTGGAAATTAGAATAAAAAAAAGGAGGATAGTAAGCTACTGAACTACCTTACAACTAAATGGAAAATGATTCCTAACCACTCTTATCACCTCAATGGCAGGGTGGTTGTCTTATATGATTCTAATGCTTTATTTGATACTTCCTCTAATATTTCTAATCATATGCTCCACTTACAAGTTCTTACAACATAACTCAACTCACAATTATATATATCATTTATATATGCACACAATAATGCTTATTAGAGGAATTGTTTATGGAATCAGATCAAGGTGATGGTAACTTCAATCAATATCCCTTGGATGCTCTATGAGGACTTTAATTTTATCCTAAAAATAGAAAGAGCAGAGGAAATAAGATTTGTATGCAATCCTTGTAGAGAATTGGTTACTTTCCCAGATGATGCTCAATGCACTGACATCCTGTTGGAGCGATGTTTCTACACCTAGAATAACAAGCAATCTGGTCCTCTCTTGATCAAGAAGAAGTTAGACAAAAGTGTATCTAATTTGAGATGGATGACAACCTTACCCAACTACTATTCTTTGTTCACCAATAACTATTTGTATGATCATACCCTTATACTAAACACTACAGTTGCTGTTAGATCTAATTATCCTTTCAAGTTCAATAATTTTCTATTGAAGCTAGATGGATTTGAAGATTGCATATGAAAAGCACTGAGAGTTGATATTAGAGGAACCAAACAGTTTATCTACATAAAAAAGATGCTGATTATCAAGCAAGAATTGAAGATGTTATATAATGCTATTCTGGGCAACACACATCATCTACTTAACCTTGTTAAGAGGGAATTGGAGATTGTACAACAAGCTAGATATAACAATCATGATCAACAAATTCTCTAAGTAAAGGAGAAAGAAGCGTTGTACAATTACACTCAAGCATTTCTCTTTGATTATTCCCTAATGAAACAAAGAGCTCGAGTTGATTGGTTGAGATGTAGAGATAAAAAAACCTCAACTTTTCGTAAAGCCATTGCTTCGAAGAAAGCTAGAAACAAAATCGTTTCCCTCAAGCTCAACAACACACTTCTTAATTCTCAAACCCAGCTAGTTTAAGAGGCTTATAAATACTTTAGCAATCTAATGAATATGCTTTCAGAAGCATAATCAACCATATAGTTCCTCAAGAGCTATTATGCAACTCTATTATGTAGACCTATTACCCTACAAGAGATCAGAAGTACAATAGCTACATTTTACCCTTATAAGCCTTTTAGACTAGATGGATTCAATGTCAAATTCTTTAGGAAAACATGGTTACTCACATGTAACTTGATCAAAGAGGTTGTTTTAGAGTTTATCAATAAAGGAACCCTTCTTAAGGACATCTCCAAGACTTTCATCACCCTTGTTTCAAAGAATGGATAACTAGATAGTTTTTGTGAAATTCAACCAATTGCTTGTTACAACACCATATACAAAATTATCTCCAAAATCATTACTCAAAGACTTAAAGGTGTTCTCCACAGGCACATCAGTCCCACATAAAGAGCCTACATACTTTCCTTATTCTTCAAGATATCATTAGTACCTATTCTAAGAAGAAAAGCAATCCCAACTATTGCATTAAAATTGATCTTAGGAAGGCATATGACAATGTTGACTGGAGCTTTATCATTAATATTATGCAAGCTATAGAATTTCCAGAATATTTTATTTAGTAGATTGAGCAATGCATAATGACCTCTTCACATAGCATCTTAGTGAATGGTCAACCCATCAAATTCTTCAAAAGCACATTAGACAAGGGGATCCATTATCTCCATACATTTTTACTCTATTCGTGGAAGCATTTCATAAAATAATTGATAGGGTTGTGGAAAGAATAAAAGGTTTCAGATATCCCTCTAAATGCAGGAAATTTAAACTAACCAACCTTTGTTTTCCAAATGATCTCATCTTGTTATATAAAGCAGATGCAATCTCCACCTTAGCATTAATGGAAGCACTAAAAATATTCCAAATAGTCTTAGTGTTGGACCCCACCCCCTACCCGTAGGTGTTTGCAGGTTATACTGCGGCGAGTGTTTGCGGGTTATACCGCGGCATTAGATTCGATCCTTTTAGTTTCACATTTGTTCGTTTCATTCGCTTTGGCTTTTGATTTTCTTTCCGCTTCAAGAGTGGTTATGAGTGTTCAGTGTGAGAAGTTGGGTTCCGGAAACGGGATCCAACACTCAGGGTTGCAGATGAACTATTCTAAAAGTAATATTTATCTCTCAAGGAGTGTAATTGACAGAATTCCTATAATAATAGCTTCAAGCAACAAAATCTCCCAATGACATATCTTGGTATTCCCATCTCCACTTATGGAGTGAAAATAGGTGACTTCACTGGTCTTCTTGATACAATTCACTCTAGAAATTCATCTTGGAGCTCCAAACACCTTTCAATAGTAGTAAGAGTCCAACTTATTGCTTCAACACTCAATTCTATTAGCATTTATTAGGCTGATCATTTGGAGTTCCAACGTCTATCTCAAAAACTATACACAAGTTATTCAACAACTTTCTTTGGTTTGGTAGTATAGGAAGAACTCACAAAACCAAGATGAAATGGAGTGAGGTTTGCACTCCAAAGAAACAAGGAGGTTAGGGATTAGCTCCATCCAAACCATGAACACCATATTGCTCACAAAAAGACCTTGGAGGTTTATGCATGATAAATAATCCTTTTGGTGTAAGTGTATTCATAGTTATTTTGTCAAGAATAGAAGCATTTGGGTAATTGACTCCAAACTCTTTCCCTTAACCACCCTAAAAGCCATTTTGAAAATTAGACACCAATTCAAATAAGATTTTATATCATTAGTAAGGAATGGTGAATCTACTAGCTTTTGGCATGACAATTGGCTATCATTGGGTCAACTAATCAATATCAATGAAGTTGTAACTCTTAGATCATCAATCCAACAAAATGCTTCAGTCTCAACAGCATTAGCTGAGAAGGAGACTTTTTAGCACTCATCCTCCCTTATAAATGAAATCCACTAGCCACACCTTAATATAGATGAAGATAAATACATTTGGAGGAATGCTAATGATGGAAAATTCTCCAATTCATTCAACAAGAGGCTGATTTTAAAAGACCTTCCAAAAGTATCTTAGGCCAAAGCAATCTAAGTAAGTTACCTCAATCCTTGAGATGCAATCACACTTTGGTTTGTAATAAAGAAGAACCTGAAAATAGTTGATAAACTTGCTAAATACACGCAACTTGCCAACTGGTGCTCCTTATATCGAGAGGCTGAGGAAAGCACTATATATTTATTATTTAAATGTAGTTATATTAAGAGAATATGGCATGAACAACCTAGAAAGTGCTTGATAACTTTAAAGTTAGATAATCTGGACAACATCATCGCCTGGTACTTAAATAGCATAACTTCTAATAGCATTGCTTACAAATATTTCTGGGTGGCTTTATCTTCATAAGTCACTGCAATATAAGATAAAAGAAACTACAAAATCTTCCAAGACAAGTACCTATCAATGGGACAATTCAACAAATAGCTTGTGGAGCATATTATACTGCAAATCAGTTTACAAAAACCCAAATTCCAGGGTAAACAATACCTATATCCATTTTGGAATGTTTAGTTTATGATGTATTCAAGTCTCTTTTGTAATCCCTAAAAGTCATTGATATAAGGTAAGAGGTTGTATTGTATTTTGATCGTAGTGTTGAATTGCCTTTTAAAGCTTAATATATTGCTTATTCTTTAAACTAGTTGAAGACTAATAAATGTATAAGCGCTCGATATGCCATCTAATATATCTTAACACCACGCGATTAGAGTTAAGATATTTGGCAAGATCCAAGTAAGAGCATTTGGATGCAACCCACCGTGTACTACATTACTTAAAGAAGACTCCAATTAAGCTATGGAAATTTTGCTTAAGGGAAATAATGACTTGAAGCTATGAGCTTGTTGTGATTTGAATTAGGTAATGTTTTGTTATCCTATGAAAGTCACCAATATCTTAGAAACAAAGAAACAAGCATAGTTTCACATTTGTTAGCCAAGACGGAGTAACGAGCTATATTTGTGACGATAAGTGAGCTCAGGTGGCTAAAGGTGTTCTTAAAAGACTTGAGAATTGTTCGTAAAGAACCTATATAGTTACATTGCGATAATCATGTAATTTTAGTTTATACATAGCGATCAATCTTGCATTTCATAAAGTAAAAAATATATTGAAAATGACAATCACTTCATCAAATATCACTTATAAGAAGAAATGTTAAACTAGAGAGTTCATAATTTTGTATATATAATGTATATTAGAGATAGATTAGGAGAAAGTTTAGTGGTTTGATAGAATTTGATAAAATAGAATTCATTGTTTCTTTTTAACAGGTGTTTGATTTTTTTTGATAGTCCACGAGGTATCCTAGGAGGATCCCAACTGTGAGAAGATGCGTTTAAGTCATCCACTCTCAGACTAATCCCCGCTCGCACCGGGTCAGTCCGTAAGGAGTAAAGTGCTGGTCAAATAGATTTCTCCATTTTCAGGACTTGAACTCGAGACCTCTGATTAAAGGATGTGAGTACTGAACTACTCACACCAACCTGTTTGGTTGCCAGTATTTGATTCTTTGATAAGTATTTGACCCTTACGTCATATCACTTGTATGGTTATAAACTTATAATATTGTGTAAAATTCTTTTCTTCAGACCATTGCCCCCTGTTTCTCTTCACACGATTTTCAAAATAAATATTCACACGTTAAAGCCACGTGCGTATTTATTTAGGTGCAAGCTAGAATGAATTTTTAGTGTCTTATACTAATTGTAAATTAAAAATTCTAAATTTTAAGATTGAGTTCATTTCATATTTCAGTTTAAAAAATTTAAAATTCAACATAAAAAACTCAATTTAATACTTAAAATAATTGGCAAATACTTTAAATTATTATTATTTTTCAACATTGATTTTAAATTAATTAATATTAATATTTTAACTTATAATTATTGTTTAATATTGATTTTAAATTAATTAATATTAATATTATATTATGTTTTTAGATCTTATTAAAATCATTAAAATTTATAGTTATTTATCTAATTATATTTCGTTATAAATTATGATATAATATAGGAGATTATATTTCTATTTTAAAATAAATTTATAAACTTACTTTTTAATTAATTTATAAACTTATATATTAGATTTAATTTTAAAAATTTCTAGTGGCTAATGTTTGAAAATGGAGCTTAGGATAAGAACTTAGAAAATTTTAAAAGATCTCCAGTTAAATTTTAGTCAAACTGAGATTCGACCCAGTGTACTTACTAAATTTTGTTGATATATATACATATATATATTTTTTAAAATCTAACTTCTCATTTCACAGATTTTATTGATGCTTTTACCACTTAACTTTGTTCTATTTTGTTGTTTTCTTCACAAAACAATTATCCTCATGTATTATTTCAAAGTATGGCTTGGAGGGAACAATTTGTAATGTACCCAAAACGAAAGATAAACCGAAACTTTTACGCAAAACAAAAGTTTCTAACAAGATAAGAAGGTGAATAAATGCACCGAATGCTTGTCCTTATTACGTGGTCTCGTGTTCTTGCTCTTCAACAGCACAAAGTCAGTTGCTTCTCTTCTTCCAGCGATCAAGTGCCTTCTCGAAGCTCCTGATTCCACTTTCTCCAAATTCGTCATCATAGCAAGCTTTTACTTCCTTTCTCTGTTTCGCTTCCTGCAAGAGATTCTCTTAATTGTTCATTCCTTCATGAACTGTTTGAATGCTGTTTTCGAATTTCTTTAGGACATGATCGAAAATGTTGCAATGGATGGGCGGCTCAAGAAGAAAAGTTTCCACTGTAAGTTTCAGTTTACGTTTCATTTGTCTTTCCTCTCTGTTTGCTAATTCATTAATCTGAATCATTTGCATGGAAATACTCGACTAGTGAGTGTTTCTATTGACTTTGATCTAATTATTCCACTAAACTTCAAATTATGTATGTGTTTTAGTGTACATTTGAACGTTAAAAGCGCATAATTCTAGATAGCAAACTAAATCTTCAGAAGTTTTACTCGGCTCTGACATTTGAATATTCCTCATGTCCCCGTGAGATTCTTGAAGTCAAGGAAGTCAACATATAAGAAGTATGGTTTCATTTTGGAACTTTACCTTTTTGACTTTTTAGATTGCTGTACTTATAACTCGCGATCGCATTTCTTTTGATTACCAATGACTTTTTATTCGAATGATTTTTTGTTGTTGGTCTTGTTGAATTTTGTCAAGGCAAAAGCAATACTTTGAGCAAAAAAGGAGACAGCAACTCCGTCAGAACGCTAATTCGACGAGCTTCGGAGCAGGATCAAATGGAGAGGCGCAAACTCACACAAAGTGTCGCTCGCTGGATGTTCTCAATTTTCTGAATTTCTCTACAGATTCTCAGGAGGGTGGCTCTCATTGTCCCGATGGTATCGGACGTACAAGACTTGTCAATCTAATATATCATTTTTCATCATTCCTCTGCCTCATTTAACTACTTAACTTCACTTATAAGGATTCTGAGTCATATTTTATGATTTACATTTGATTAAGATCTGTTCATGAAGCTGACCATTGAAGCTGATAATGAACTCCCTACTATTTATATCACTCCCTATGATATTAAACAATTCTTCCAAGTAACCTCAGCTGTCAGCTTTAATTAATTGTTTTTTCTGGTTTGTTACAAGCTCTACAGTTTTAAGGAAAACAGTTAGCTAAAAGTTTTCCAGTATTCTAAAAATTTTGTTTCTTTTTTATCATCCATATTAGAGCTCATTACCAACCACATCGTTGTTTCTGCAAAGGAGATTATGGAATAACCAGAAAATAATTTCTCATCGTGTACTATGGTTCTGTCTTCCATAAACAATTTTAGTCTGAGATGTCCTAATCATCAAAAACTTGCAGTAGTCATATTATTTCCTACAAAACATGTGGTTTTTTTTTTCAGATTATCAATCATAGGTTGTGTGCCTCACTTAGCTGATGAGTTAGTACCCTGCAGCAGTTTGACATTGGTCGTTATATAAACAAACATACCTTTTTTCTCTATCTGACATGACCTGCGGATATTTAATTAAACCTTTGTTCTTTATCATTTTGTTTCAATTGCTTAATCCATTTTTGCATTCTTTACTTTTTATTCTGGAAATTTTGGGGACTTCATGTTGTGCTATGTTACCTTTTTGTTCAAACACATAAGGCAAGAATGACGAGATCAGTGCTTCTGCTGTCAAGTATTGCATCAATAATCTGCCAATAATTCTTGCCAACCGTATCAAGCCAGCAGATTCTCTTGAGCCAAAGGAAGCAAGTACATGTTCTGACATATCTGATATAGGATGTAATTGATAACATAGGAGCTTTTTGTTTCAATCTGTCTCATTATACTCTTTTTGACCATGTTAAGAGGTATAAGATGTTTGTTTACCTTTGTATTATTGTGAGACAGGGAATCCATCAGACCATCAAGTGGAGACGGTGTCACCAAAGTAAGAGTGAAGACATTTGCATGAACATGCATCATGAAAATTAGCACTCTTTAAATTGCACTTGAAAATGCTGCTTGTGACCTGTAAACTGAAATGAACTAGTACAAAATGATAATCTGATTCCAAAAATGAGTTTGTGATTGACACTAAAATTAAACAGCCACTTCTTAGATTGTGGCTGAATAGGTTGGAATGCTCTTATTCACAAGTTGTTTCTATTAGTTCTCCAACTTGATGAATTGCTTTGTCCAAATTTGTTTACGGTTCTTTTTAGCTTGCACGTGAATCAGAATGGTGCTCGTAACGGAGTTCATGAGAAACTGGATCCTCAGAAGATAGCTAATCAACAAGGTAAGCACCAGATTTTTGTCAGATAGAAAGTTCACTTCCACTCTGGCTTTTGATAAGGATACTTCACTATTTGCTTCATGACAAATTTTTAGAGTGCTTTGGTTACAAAGTCCTTCAGTGTTAATAAACATCTGTTTTTTAACTTGTACCTGAAAAATCCTGCTCTTTTCTCAGAGTTCTCGCTTTTGGATTTGCTTGAGGAAGGTGAAGCAAATGGAAAACTAGAAAACAGTCTGATAGCTGAAACTCATGTTGCATTTTCAGTTGAAGGTACAATGTTGCTGTTTTAGAACATGAAGACTACTTTTCCACTGAACAACACCTTGACGTTTTCCATTTCCATTTGGTACAAATAAATCTAGCCATATGTGGATATTGTGGCATAAAATGATATCTACAAAAACATCTGCAAAGTATCTGGGACTTTATGTGCCGTTGACTCGTTGTTTCAACTAGAAGTAGGTAGTTAAGGTTCTGTCCTGAGGCAGGAGGCACAGAATAATTAACAATAGGTATGGAAGGGAAAACTATAGAGAAGTGAAGATTGAGAAATTAGTGGAAAACTATAGATAAGTGAAGATGCAGAAATTAATCAAGATATTCAAACAACTTACAGTTCTTTCAGTGGAAAGATATAGAGGTCATTTGTTTAGTTCACCAGAAACAATTTTGTTTATTCCAGGGAAATGCAATTTTTGGAAGCTTATTCTCTGGAACTTATCATGAAAAAACTTAATATTCTATTTAATTATCTCGTATTAGCTGTAGTGTAAAAAATGCATGCATTTTTTATTAACGCCTACGCAATTGCTCAGATGATGCATTTCTAGTGGTTGTCTTGATGAACTTTAATCTAGGTCAAGTCCTATGACTGGTCATAATATAGAATAAACGATTTTGCAAGTCAGGTTTGGGTAAAGTGGGAGCAGAAACGCCTGTCCACTCACCTCAACCTAACAGGTATTTATCCTTGCAATCTTTCCCTGGAAGAGTTTCTAATGCTTCACCGGCATCTAATTTTACTTTGCTGACAGAAGCTTTTGTCAAGATAATTTCTTAACTCGATGTTCCTTCAGTAGACTAGGATTCTAGTTGTAACTATCTTTTGATTAATGGAACATCAGTGCCTGCAGTTCCTCCTTTGGGACCAGTCTGAAATTTCGCTTGTTGATGTAATATGTTGCATGCAACAACTTTTTTATTTATTTCATCATGATATGATAAGAAGGCCAAAATTTCTTTTATGACACGCAAATAATTTCAATTTGATGAATTTTTTTAAGACAATAAGTTATTGAAATTCACACTTTATATTGCTAATCTGACTTTTTTTTGGCGAGCAATAACAGATGTACCTCATATGTCTACTCCCCAGTAATGGCTTATGGGAGATTAAATACATCAAATAGTATTTCTCGTGTGGTGGATGAACCGGGACTTGGAGCAGTAAGAAACTACTAAATGCATCTCTATCACGATTATAGCCTTCAACGGTCTTGGCAAATTTTGCTGTGTCGTTTTTTTATTGGTTCGGTAACTCTTTATTTGATGTTGTGAAGTTAGCACCCTCTCGAAATTAGTACTTCTGTTTGAATGATTCTTTGGCTCTCGATATAATTTCTGCAACTAGAATGAAATTGTCTTGTTTCAACTTCAGTTCTGTTATATATTTGCAATTGCTTCATATTGAAGTTTAATTGTTCTAATAACTACCGTATGTTTTGAGTGACTATCGAGATTACACATTATAGTAAGATTTTTATTTATATGACTCGATCTTGTTTTTCTTATTCTCTTGTACTTTTGACTCCTGATTAGGCGGCATACTTCATGCAGGATACACTAATGCAAGAAACTTGCACAAATCTAGGTGGCAGTTCTCTGGAGTTTTTGACAGGGGTTGAGGATTTGCATAGCAAGCCATGGAAGAAGCTGTGCACCTTCAAAGACCATGTTCAATTCAACGGCCAGAGTGCTGGGATATGGGACTCCTTCAATGACAGAAAAGAATATTTTAGCACTGAGCATGACAGTGAAATTACTATGGACGGTAATCTCAACTGAATATTCTGACAATTGATTTTTCGTGTATCGAATAAGCTATCAATCTATCATGCTTTGTGTCATAAGCAATGCAACAGATTGTGGCATTCAATTTTTTTGGATTCTTTCATTTATTGTTGTTAATATGTGAGTTCCATAATCCATTTTTTGAGGATGCATCTAGAATTTCGTCCTTTCTGGGTGAAAGTTCTAAACATCAAAAAGTTGAATTCAATTTCTTGTGGAAAGAATAGAAGCAACCCTACAGAAATAAACCACGGGTTCTTTGGCATAAATTTGTGCCTGTCAAACTGTAATGGTGAATATAAAAAGCAAGTGTGAATTTGAGTTCCTATGTTCCTCTTTGGTGTGAATTTGAGTTCCTATGTTCCTCTTTGGCTTCTTAATTATGGACTTTCGTCTTACAAAATAAATATATTTTCCGGTAACTTCTTGTCTTGGTTCTAGAAGTTACAGTTTTAGCTATGGGGATGAGATTGAAGAACTGCTTTAATTGATTTTAATTATACATGTCATTCTAATGGATTAGCTCTCCTCTATATTTTTCTTCCTGTCTCTTTTGCTTTTCACTTTTTTTCAGCTCATTCTGGTTTATTGAATACCAACTTTCTTTATGGGAGGGAAGCTGATATATTTGGGAGGGACTGGCCATATCAAATGGATAGCATCTGTACTGATTTTCAGAAACCGACTTATGCTATAAAAAGTCCCCATTGGCTTAAGAAAAGGTGTTGTATTAACATCTGACTTTGTTTTCCAGTCATAGGCAAACATTCGGAGCTTGACCACTATATATATATGTGCAGGGATTATTTGGGAGCAACCCAGTTCAATATCTTAGGTGCTCTTTGTCTCTGCTATCTTAAATAATTGTACAAGAAACATATAGTAGATCTTACAGCTTTGGTGTTTTGGTTGATACTCGATTTCTAAAACACACATTACTTGTACACCACCACCATGGTACATATACCAGTAGCGATAATGGACTATTCTGTGGAAAATGTGATTCGTGCTTTACTTTTCTGTCAAACATCACTACCAATCATCATTCTGCAACTAATTTTCTAATTTCATTGCCATTCTCTTTGTCGATTTAGTTCATGTGAACTCTCTTCCATTATGCTTTTGACTATCCTTGCGGTTGTTAAGCAGCTTTGTCATTCTTTCCCTTTTTACTTTCATCAAGTGTCATTTGGATCATTACTTCTCTCTCCCTGAATACTATATCTTTCTGCTATTGAAACTTAAAGATGAAACAATATACAGGTCTAACATTTGATATTTTGATTGTTGTTCCTCTCTGGGAACCAGATACACCTGATCCAACCCACCAAATGTGGGATGACGATTTTGATTTTCTAGATTCTGAGAGGGCAAGGTGCGTTAAAAAAAGGTGCGGTAACGTGATATATCTCCATTGATAAGATACATCTAGACTCTTTAGGCACAATAGTTTAACGGGTTTCCTTATCTAGGTTTTCTCTAATTTGTGTATAAATGGTTTTCATATCCCGGAATTGTCAGAAAGTTCATTTCGATGTATTCATGATCCCTAGTGCTTTCTATTCCCTACGGTAATATTTCCCATTCATATTTTGAGGGTATAAAGTTAGTTATTCTCTTGTTTGGCAGGCATAGGTCTCGGGTAAATTTCTGTTTTGGCGACGTAGCTGACCAGCCTGATTGCTTCAAGATAGAGTTTGGAAGAGACAACTTGAGCTCGTTGAGGTAAGTGTCCGAGCTTTCTCAATCCAGCACCCTTTACATGCCGTAAGATGATTTCATTTTCTTTTTTGACATTTTGATTTACTTTTGCAAATCGGCAGTGAAGAATCATGCTCATCCACTGGAGGTCACAATCTTTACTATAAGATAGCTCATGGTTTCAGGCTTGTTCCAACTTCAGATTTTTAGTGACTTTGACAGATGAGACCACTTATATTTTGTTGTCAAACCTTACAGTGAAAAGCAGTAGCATACGTCAAAGTACTTTCGGTAGTTCTGACACCCACTCTAATGGCAATAACATTCTTGGCAAAGAAACACAGCCAAGAAATATGGATGATATGTGGAAAGCCGACAACATATGGATGGCGCAAAAAACTACACGCATGCCAGCTAAGTCACACACAAATTTTGCCTGTAATCTGAACTCGTCATGTCAGGAGACAATTGGACCCTCTGGAACTTGGTTACATCATGAAAATTGCTCAGCAGCTAGGAAATTGGGTTTAAGTTCTGCATGTCAAGCTTCAGAAACAGAGTATCCATTCTCAGCCGCAAAGCCATTCACTGGAGATAGCTGGAGTTCATTTACTGTCTCTGATCCACACCTTGAAGCTAAATATACTTTTAATGTTTCAAGGGCCGATAGTCCGGTAAAATGTGGAAATTCAGGCAGTTTCCAGCAGGAAGATATACCCCTTTGTCAACCATCCAGTCACATGCAGTCACAAGATTTTCCAACCTACTCTAGGGTTGGGTTTTGCGTAACCAAGCAGAAATTTTGTAAAGAGTCACCAGATTCACGAACAGATTTGGTCGATCAGTCTCCAACTTCATCTTATGATGCTCCTTTTCTTGAGGAGACATTAAGTCAAGACTTATCAGCCCAGAAAAGTGCGAGTAATGATGGGGGGCAATCAAAGTTTCAACAAGTGAACCTTGAAAAAGTTGATACAAAAAAGAAATTTCTTGACGGCAAGAAGATGGGGATGATGGATGCTCTAGAAACAGGGGAGAATGGTGGTTTTAAGGAAGAAGGAATATCAGAGACATCATCATCTGTACAGGTTCCTAGCCAACCCGAGAACCTTGCCAAGGAGAAAGTGTACGTTAAATGAAATGTTGCTCTTTTTGGATCATAATACAAATTAAAAGTTATTATGCAGTAAAATAGTTCTCACTGTTGTCAGATCTGAACAAAATGTTGAAGTTCCTCTTCCTCAGAATTGGAATCAAGGTATCTTACTTTTGGTCTCCAGTCTTCCAATATCGAACTCGGGTATTCTGATATTTGTTAAGCAGCCCAATTTTACGCTTCTTTATCCCTTCTAATGTTGAGCCAATATCCTTACGCTAAAGTAGAAAACGGGGAGACTGGAGGCAAAAAAGTGATAACTAAGACGCATATGAGTCTTAACCACTCATCTTCCACCGTCGCGATACTAGAATCCCGCGTCCTACAATTTGTGTGGTTGCAGAAAGCATTGAAGGGGGCATCTACGCACATACCTTGAAGAAGGTACGTTCATCTTTTTGCCATTAGTTGATATTGACCAGAATATAAGATGTAAATCCCCGTTTGATTTCAAAGATTCGATGTAGTCAATTTCTGCCTCTTTTGTGCAAAATCTACAGGATGTTACAGAGGATTTACAAGCTTATTGGTGGAAAGAAGAATGTACATGTGTGCTTTTCATCAGGATCACTCATCTTTCCATTCGATGCTTCATAGCTTTTGGCAAAAGCTAAAGACGGTTGATATGATTATATACAAGGGTCAGATACTAGAGAAAGAATAACAGCTGAGTATATGCTGACAGGTGGTTTTGAGTACAATGTCCCGTCCTATCTGTGACTTGTTAGCTTCCTGTTGCCCATTTCTCATGTCTGTAGTGCATGTTTTGGAAAATATCTTCCCATGCAAAAGATATTAGTTTGGATGATTGATTAGTTCTTGATATGGGAGAATTCTTGGTCTCTTATAACCTTGCATCTGGAATGAAAAAGTTCAGCGCATCATTGATTTAAGAGTCCAAGAAAAGGGCGTCCAAAGTTTGAAGTTATAGAAAAACGAATTATTTGTTTTATTCTAGAGGGGATATTCCCCGATAATATTACTGGTATTTCCTTCATAACAGCGTTACGAGGAAAAATGATGCGCCAGACGAGCAATGGTAAGAAGAGAGAAAACGTTGTAAAGAATTATAGACATCAAAGGTACGTCGTCGTTCAATAAAGGAAGGAGTTAATTCCATTATATTCATCGTCTTCGTTATAATGTTTTCAGATGTTGATGCAATTTTCACTTCATTTATCGGACGATGACATATCATCCGTCTCCTTTAACTTTTCACAACATTACCCCATCCATCGACATCATAGAGATATTTCAATGAAATGTCCTCATCTTTCGTTGACAACGATTAGACCAAAATTTGAACGGTGGGTTTGTGGTGACGATTAACCAGTTGGTAGTCCAATACCGCAACTGGCACACTCAACGCGGAGTATGCAGAAGTAGGTACAATCGGTCGTACTTACGCATACACATTTATTCAATATGGAAAGTGTTTTGAATTCTACGGTCAGGCGGAAATTGCAATGGATAAGCCACGGGTAAGAATGACATATTGGGTTAGACTTGGACTTGATCAATTCAAAATTAACAAATTTAATCTGAATTGATTAGATTTTAGATTGATTTTAATTTTTAAACTTTAGACTGAATTTTGGATTCGAGTCCGAAGACTAACGTATATATATTTGCTAGGATTTTTTGATGCCTTTTCCAATTCCTATTTTTCTCTGTTACCCACTTCTTTTATCTCCTTGCTTCCACGTAGTTCTGCTTCTTTCTCTAATAGTTGCAAGGACTCATCATATGGTTTAGACGGTGGTGTTCTATGTTAAATGTTAGTGTGGCACTAATGGTGGTGAAGATTGGATATTTCTGGATCTTTAAATTCGGATGTTGTTTTATTATTGTGTGACTGAGCATGGGACTTAATGGAGCTTCAACTAGTCACTATCAAAGCTCAAATTTTCTGTCTAATTTTACTCTATTTAACCTGTTTAATGTGAGGATCCCCACTCTCATCATCACCTCATTACTCCATTATTCTTTATCATGAAGCTATTAGTCACTTGTGCATATATTTACTAAATCCTTATGATGACGTTTGGAGCCTTTTTGTTTTATTAATTACTACTGTGGTAGTATAATTTGAATTTTCTAAGTTGAGGGAGTCCAAGGGCTTGTTGGGTAAATAGTTGATCAGCTATTTTTTTTAACTGATTGATACAAATTAGTTGTTTAACTATATTAAAAAACTATTGGATATATTTGGTAATTAAGTGATTAAGTTGGCTGATTAAACTCAATCAACTGATTTTGTAAAAACTCATAGATAAGAGTGTTTTGTCTTCAGCTCAAAATAATGTATAAAAAAGTCAATATACCCTTTACGTAGACTAAGTTGCAATGGCTTCCATGCTTGTTGGGGGGGTATTCTCTGATATCGTTTGTGTTTAGTATCCCATCCCTTCCCTTTAATGCTAACTTGAATGTGTACAGAAGACTCCTTATTCTTTTATTGCTCATCTCGTCTCATTTTTGGAACTTGTTTATATATATATATATAAGTTGAGTTGTCATTTTAACAAGTCAAACTAGTTGGTGTGAGTAGTTCAGCACTCTCATCTCTTATTCAAAGGTCTTAAGTTCAAGTCTTGGGAATAGAGAAATCAGTTTGACCAATACTTTACCCCTTACGAGCTGATCCGGTGGGAGCAGAAATTAGTCTGGGTGTGGATAGCTTAAAGGTGTCTTCTTAAAGTTGAGATCGTTATAGGACACCTCGTGGCTAAACTAAAAAAATATTAATCTCTAATAAAAAAGTATTTTTTAATTTAGTATTACATGAATTTAAATATTTATTCTAAGCACCAATTGATTTTGTGCACAAAGTTCGTATAATTCTTCTTTTGAAAGTGATGATCATGATGATAATTATACGTTTTTATTTTTTTTAATTAAAATTATAAATTTAAATTTTGTAAATAAAATATCTAAATTCTAATATTAAAAAAACTAAGATGTAATACTCACGTCCTTATAAATCTTTTTTAAAAATTCATATCCTGGTAAGTCATTTTAAATATAAATTGCTAATATTAAATAACTAATTTTACTAAACATTTTTGCCGAACTGGCCCAAGTGTCGATGACAATGACCAGGTCATACTAGGTTTACTCCCATCCTAGCTCAACCTACCATCCTAAAGTGTTGTCCAAGCCTAATTCAAAGTCTAATCAAACTTAACTCGTGCAACTTAAGCCTAGGCCCCTTTTGAGTTTTAAGCAGTTGAAGCTTGCCTGAAATCTAAATCACCTCGACATTGACACTGATATGAGCTATTAATCCCTTTCCTCTTTGTCTATCCCCTTTTCTCCAACCTTTATCTACTAATAAGCTTTGAAAACACGTGGAGTCCAGCCATTTAAATATTTAAGAAGTTGGGACCCGATCTCGAAAACCGGACCCCAACCGGAAAAACAAAAAACGAAAACGAAAACCAAAGCGATGGAACGAAACAAACGGATCGCAAAACCAAATTGGGCCAAAAACATAAACGAAACACAAATCGGATTCAAAAGCGAAGCATATCGGAAAGCGAAATCAAATACGAATGGCGAAAGAACGGATCAATTCGAATCATAGAGCGGAAACACATCAAAAGCGGATCCCACATCCGAAAACGTGTATCTTAGAAAACCATCGCGTTGGAAACCTTAAGACAAAACTAATCCGAAGATCGGTGTAATTTTTTTTTCATTATTCATCTTTCATACAAAACAAAACAATTTCCCCTTTTTGGAAATTCATCCTCATGTAAATCTCAATTCATAAAAATCTTCTTCTACATTCATACATATCCCAAAATTTCATCTCTTAACCAAAGTCTTATTTGACTTTTTTTTTCAAAAATTGGGCAGCATAACGGCTGTATTTTAGAAACCCAAAACCTGCAAAGGGTTTTAAATGCACTTCTATATACTAAACGAATTCACACAAATTCATCGGACCTCCCGTCTGGAATCCCAGCATAAACAAACACAATTCTATACCTAAAACACTTCAATAAGTCTCAAACACAAATCAGAATCATCGGACCTCCCATCCGGAATCCATATCACAATCAAATCATCATCCATATTCAAATTCGCATTCATATCTTAATCCAATATACAATTCATAATTCAATCCAATACACCATTCCAGAATTCATATACAATCACAATTCATATTCCATAATCATACACAAACTTATATCTCAATTCAATACACAAATTTCATAACTCTTCATAATTCATACATCTCATAAAATAATTGCTTACAAAAATATTAATGGCATTCCCAAGCCATGTACAACACCAAAAATCCCAATGACATAAATCATAAGACGAACAAAATCGAAACAAAGCCTTGACTTTTTTTCATCCTATCTCCCGCTCGATACCTGGAGATGGGGATGAAAAGGGCGGTGATCTTAAAGCTCGTGGATAACATACTTATAAAATGAACAATAAGCAAAGACATTTGCAAAACTCATTTTCCATTTTATCATAATTTCACAACAGAAAATTTACCAAAAGCTTATTTCTGAAACTTTTCAACCTTTCAAATCATTCAAAATCAGTATTCAAAACTTTCACGGTTGAAAACCTCAATTTCTCATCCCTCGAAATTCCAAAACTTTTCACAAATCATAAATAAAATCGAAACATGAATGCATCACATATAAACAAAATCAAAATCGTATAGCACATCATAATGGTTTGGGTAAGTTCAAAACGGAACGTACTGCACATTCCCGCATAGCGGTCCTGTGCAGCCGTGAACAGAACGTACTACACTTTGGGATAAGTGCACATGAACTTATGGGAGTCTGAAATCGGAGCTCCACTACCACTAGCGGGCAGGCGGGAGAAGCCTTTAAAAATGACACAAGTGCACTTGACTCTAACTTATGGGACCTAACCAAACTCACGTAACACATAATTCATAATTTCAAAATCGAATTGCCCGAAGGCACATTTCAAAAACTAAATTTTTTATATTTTCATATCGTGTCGTACTCGACACATTCACATTCACAATTTCACATACATTCATATAACAATTCAAATGCAGTCTCAAATCATCAATCAACCGCATAACCATCACATTCATATTCAATTTCTCAATCATGCACAAACAAAGAATGCAAAAATCATAACAATTGCTTAAAATCATAATTTATCACTTCAATCATAAGTAATGAATTTCAGAACTTTTCTTAATTTCTCAAATCATTTATAACTTGTAACATTTTCAAAAATCATTTGGAAATAATAAATTTCAGAAATATTTTCCTTTCTTGATTTTTTAAAATCACATAATTGACTTATAATTCAAAATATAAACATATTACCCACCTCAATTCCATGCTTAAAAGTTGTCCAAAGCTTCAATTTCACCATTGATTTTCTAATTTCCCTAATTCAAGACAAAAATCCCCAATTCAATACCATCCAAAATTGAATAATTTAAACCAAGTAATCACTAAAATTGAGCTTAGAAATAACAAACCCATAATAATCTTAAGCTATCTAAACCAAAAACTCATTAAAAACTCAAAGATAAAAAATCACCTCTTACCTTAATCTCCACCAAATTCGAAATTTCTTTGTTCCTTAGGAAGCTTTCATGCTCTTCCATGTTTTTCCTTGGACAAACATCAAAAACCTTCCTCGAAAGTCCATAAAAATCGAAACCCTAAAATCCCTCTTCTTCTTTTCTTTTTCTCCTATCCGAAACTTCACTCTCCTTTCTTTCTCTTCTTCTTTTGTTCTTTTTCTCTTAAGTTTCGGGCTTCTCATTCTTAAAAATGGCAGCCCCTCTCTTCTTTCATATAATGAAATTCAAATGACCATTTTGCCCCTCCACATAAGCCTTCTAACTTAACTATTTAAGTGATCTTCCAAAATTGCCCCTGAATTTTATTTCAATTCATGCTTACTTTAGGACATTTTTCTCACCTTCAATTTGAAGGAATTTGCCAAAACTTCCTTCCAGAGAAATGTTCCTCATTGTTTTAATTTCATAACGCCACCAAAATCCTTTAGTTTGGTGCACTACTCCAAAAGTTATGCTCCAAAACATTTCAGACTATCATTATGCTAAAACATTTTCCAGCACTTTAATTCCATCTAAAATTTGATAATCTTAGAGGCTGAATTAAAATTCACTTTCTTCAGACAAATTGTAGCCCTATTTCTCTTTTTTAATCCAAATTAAGAATCACCTCATTTGGATCACTATAGCAAAATTTATGGCCAAAATACTTTCAAATTTTTCTAATCCAAGAATGAACACTAATCTAAAACTCAATTCAGAAATTGAAAGTCTTAGGGGCTAAATTGAAATTCAATTCCTTCCTATAACTTGTATCCCCATGTCTCTATTTTATTTTGCCTCAAGAATCAATTCAATCGAATCCCCACTGATCAAGAATTTCTCAAAAGACTGAACCATGTTCAAAAACTTATCTAACCCACTTTGATTAAATTAATCTTGCTCAATTTAATCTCAAAAATTCACAAATTTCCCATGAGGATGTAGATAATTGTCTTAGGAATCCAACGCTTCAAAAACCAAATCAATCAGATGTCGGACGGAAAAGATATAAACAAAAGATTGAACAAAGGTCGGATGAGGAAGGAAAATAACAAAAATCACAAGGAATCAAAACGGCGTCGCATCGGGCTGGGTCGGACCGCCCCTAAATCGAGCTGGTTACCCTCACGACCGGCTCATGATGGCAACGCGTGGCCGTCGCAAGACGTGGCAAAAATCACTATCTCGCGATCGCGACGCGTCGCGCTCTTGAGATGCCCGTTTTCGCGTCGCCCTCGCGAGCGCACACGGGAAAAATTTTTAAACTTTTTTTCATATATATATATATATTCAAATTTTCCAAAAATCATAGCTCTAGATTCCGAATTCCAAATTTGTCAAATTTGGTATCAATAGAAAGCTTAAAGGAAGCTCTACAATTTCTTTGAAGAACTCAAAAATCAATTCCATCTCTAAAGGGCTCAAATACCCATTCAAACTTTCTGTCCAATTTAATGTCTTCCTAACCAATCACATAACGTTCAAAATTTCTATTTTTCAACTCCAAGGTCCAAAAATGTTATACTTTATATCAATGCAAAGGTCAGAAAGCAACCTACAGCTTTCATGAAGGACAGAAAAAAAAATTAGTTTGTCCTCTAAGGAAGTCAAATTTCCAATCAAAGGTTCTGTCCACTAATAATCATGGTAAACAGTAACAGAAACTTGTAAAATTCATAACTTCACATTTCATAGTCCAAAAATTTTATACTTCACATTAATGGAAAGATCAAAACAAAATCTAAAACTTTCATGAAGAACTTGAAAGCAATTTCAAACTCTAAGTAAGTCAATTCTTCAGTCAAAGTTTCTGCCAGAATAGTGTGTCATCCTATACCACATCCAAACTTCATAAATTCATATCTTCCAATTCTCACATCCACAATTAACATATGATACCTCATTGAAAAGCTAGAAAAATC
>JAOTIZ010000202.1:6347830-6359289 GCA_027123425.1 Erythroxylum panamense | reverse complement strand
ATATATAATTCCTATCATCTCAATTAATGCTAACTAAATTACTTAATTAGTCTAATCATGCTTAATTAAATAAGAAAAAATTTTGGGGCTAACAAAGAAGAAGGAGAAGAAGGAGAAGAAGATAATTAATTATGTATAATATTTATAATAATGATAATAATAATTACAATAATAATAATAATAAGTATAAAATAATATATAATAAATGATAATAAAAGCAATTACAACAATTAATAATACTAATAATTATTATTGTTATTGTTATTACAAAATTTATAATAAATCTTACTAATAATAACAACAATAACTAATAATAATAATAATCATCATTATAATAACATAATTAATTTTGTATAACAAATATCATACTAAAAATAAAAAGAATAACAAATACTAGTCATAATAGGTACAAAATTTTTAAGGACATAATAATAATAATAATATTATTATTATTAGCAATAATCATACAACTGAAATTTTATTAGAGTTACAAGTTAATAATAACATAATTAAATATTATAAAATAATCAATGAATTACATCTACTCTTCTTATTATACTACAGAGGCATTTCTGTCATTAACACTGTTTTTTTTTCTGTCTCCGGCAACCAAACACATTTCTGTACTCAGGACGAGGACAATTATCTCTGTTCTGTCCACCGCAATCAAATATCTCACTGTCTTCAATTTTTGTTCTGTCCTGTTTCGTCTAGTTCTATCTTTGCATGTTGCAGATACTAACCAAACGCTACGTAAATTTGTGTGATTATGTAGAGTCGTAATTAAACTTAGCAATAAAATTGGAAATCTGCCTCCCCGTGGAATTACAAATGAAAATGAGATATTTTAACTAATATATTAGAAAATTGTGAAACCTCTTCCTTATTGATTCAATTACTATAACAAACAGTATTTTTTTCATTAGAAAATCATAAAATTTCTCTTTTAAAATCTTTAAACCAAACCAACGTTACATTATGGATAGTTGCTAGTAATTTACTGGATAGAACTTAAATTCACAAAAATTAATGCTATGACATATACAATGGAGACTTTTCACCTCAATTAGTAAGAATTTTTTATATATACGTTAGTTAATCAAACAACATAGTATCATAAAAAAGACCGTTGATTAGATATTTGTTGGCTGGAATCCGAAATTCGTATCTCTTGCCTATAAAATTCAGGAAAAAAGAAAAACAAATGGAGTTGCTAAACGCGTGAGTGAGTTAGCTGGACAAAGGAAAGGAATGGATCCATATGCTTGTTTTGCATTATCCCGGAAGAATTTTAAAGGATGAGATAAGTCTAAGCCGGCCAAAACTTTGTAATCATATGTTGCTCTTCTCTTTAAAATACTTCACCTTCGCAAGTCTCCATCTCTCTCTGATCTCTCCTCTCCCTCGTTCATCTATCTCCCGCCTTGTGTGGTACAGAGGGACGCAGAACTAATAATGGGTAATCCCAAAACAATGGCGCAAGCGAAACTGGAGCTCGAAGAACTGTACTCGGGAATCCCAGATGATTCAGTGAACCTCACGTTTCAGGACCTCGCAAACCTCAAAAGTGACACAAAGTGTACAGAGAAGAAGAAAGCAACAACCATGGAAGCTATTCAGGAATCCAAAAACGTTTTGAACAGATTGCCTAGTCTCGACTTCAACAGGGGTTTGCAAGCATCAAAGCCTTATGCTGTTAATGACGATGGCCTTGGTTCTGTCAAAAGGTCTCTAAAAGAAATAGGCCATCGACACCACCACCACAACAACCACCTCCACCTCCATCACGACGTCGAGGACATGGACGATTCACTTGATCAAAACCACGTCGATGGTAACCATGCAACAGGTACAAAAAGCAATGTAGAGTTCAGGCATACATTGGAGAATAGTGTGGTGATGTATGATGATGCAAGCGTGATGAGCACAGCCTCTATGTACTCTGACAAAGCTGGAAAATCTCGTCGACCTGGGATTCCTCACTCCAATATCTGCACTGTTTGTTCTACTTACATTTACATTTTTCGCCAGCGGTGCTTGGTAAGAGGTCTCCTCTTTTAGCACAAAATATTGCATTAGCTATAAAGTTATAATTAAACGCAATTTGAGGGAAGATGTCAAATACCAAATGATTTGAAAATATTATTGACTTGGAAGGTGTTCAGGATATTTTAAGGGAAGATGAGAAATGTTAAGAACTTGGCCTCTGCAGGTTTGTGGAAGGGCTTACTGCAGAACTTGCGTCGGATCGGGGATGGGAGACATGCCAGAAGGGAGAAAATGCTTTGAGTGTTTAGGAAAAAGATTCAGCCAAAGGTGATCAATTCACAAATTATGTCCTTCTACTTATTTGAGCAAATCATTGAATAAAACACATATTTAATGTTCTATATAGCTAGAAAATTATGTGTTGATGCCTGTTCCTTACTTCACATTTCCTAGTCCTTTAAGCAAAGGAAGAACTAGTCTAAAAAGTTCAGTATCCATTATCACCTAAAGCTGTCCTAATACCAAATGAGATTCAGAAGATGCCAACAATGATTTCGTTATAATCTAAGATACTAGAGTGCTTATTAAAGACATGCAGGCTAGCCAGCACATAGCTAAACTTTTGGCAGAGAGAGGAGACATAGAGCTGAATTACTTAGGACATCACTAGATTGTAGTGTAACGTGTACGTACTACGTACGTCTAGGAAAGAAAAGAAGAAATGGTCAAGTTGAATTACGTAAGACATCAAAGACAGAAATATTCCTTTAATATTTACACAAGTATCTTTACGTAGAATACATAAGTTAAAGCACATACATTTTACAGGAACAACGTTAATTATTCTTATATTCTTAATTAGGTTTCTGTGTACGTAGGTATATAGAGAGAGCAGGAAAAATAAGTTGCTGGTCAAGTTACCCAAAAACTGTTAAACAGGCGGAGCTGAAGTGGGCAGAGAAGGGTCCGAGGAGGGGCGGAGAGGGTCGGGCCAAAGCCAACGTGTCAACGCCGTCGAGACCAAAAAGTCCGATGATCCCAAGAAGCCCAGCAGCTAATTATAATTGGTCACAAGCCCACCCTAATGCATCCCCATCTTTTGTTGATGCTTCACCTTATTCACCTCATTCACACCGTCACAACATTCCATTGTGAACCAGCACCAGGCCATCTTCATGGTTTCACCCAAAATAAATATGGCTTTTCCCAGAAGAACAAGAGCAGCTTTTAATTATTCCTTATCTATATGCTTTGTTTAATTAGCATGCAATTATTTTTTGATAATGATATATATTATTGTTTCTTGACTCGATTATTATGAGTATATTCTTATGATTTAAGTAATAATAATCAGGTGTCTGTCTGCTTCTGATCTTTTACTTTCTAGCTAGGTAATTATATTCTTTTTTTGATCTAAATAATATCAATATTTGCTTGGGAATCAAATTAGTAGCTAATCAACCAGCATCGTTCATTAACTCATCTAGAGGCTAGTTTGATTTAATAACAACATTGGACTGGAACACCTCTCATGCTTCCCATACTTCATGTTAAAATTAATGTACTTGAAACATTTGAAGGGGAAAAAAAAAAGGTAATAAGTTCTCAACATTAACATTACACTTCAGAGGCTGAACTAACGCTAGATAATTTTAAACTAAATTACAATCTTTTACCGTGATAAAAATTTGTGATACTTGGATATTGTAACTATTCCCATATCAATGTAGATATATCAAGGTGATCCTGACCTCGCATATATGGACTTATATTAAACCTTGTCATAGCATATATAGACTTATATTAAACCTTGTCATACTTTATCGTAAGGAAGAATATCATATGCATGTTAGGCTTCAATGTAATACATAATTTAAATATCAAAGCAAACTTTAATTAAGCTTATGATGTTGAAGATTAAATTGCAGCACAAACAGGGACGACCATTTCATTCTTTCATCTTACTTCTTTCTTTTCCTATATAAACTGTTGCATTTAAATAGGTCTAAGAAAATTAATTAGGCTTTACCTTTTTTCTTAAGAAAAAAGAAAGCGAGTCATTATGTATTATCATTACTATTCTTGTTTACTTACATTTTGATTAGCCTTGTTACACACTTTACTGAGTAACTAGACAGGTCTTTTGCTCTCCTCTGTAAATCTGTTACTTGCTTGCAATTGAAAAAAAGAAGAAAAAGAAAAGGGACATTTCCATGATATAACCAATTCTTGGATATAGCATGCTTGGATGGAAACCACTTCAACCCTATTTGACAATTAGCAGATTATATTAGTTATTAGCTGATTCTATCAGCGATTAGTTGACAACAAATTATATCAACTAATTTGATCATAGGATAACATCAATTATTTATTTAAAAATATTTGATAAAATTAGTTATTTAGTATTAGTTGTTTATGTGTAGAATGAATTAAAAGAGCATGATTTTAAAAATTTTGTAAGGACATGAGAATTATATCTTAGAAAGTGCTTAGGGTGCAATGGTAATAGAAATAAGAAAAATATAGTAAAAAATGATAATGAATATAATTATTATAATTATAATGGTTAGTTAGGACAAAAGAATGATTACCATTACTATTTATAGTCATTGGTTTGTTAAAAATCTTGAGAAATATTTTTTGTTTTAAATCTATTTTTAATACATTTTTATTAATTATATTTAATTAATAAAAATAGAAAAATATAATTAATTATATTTAATTACTAAAAAGAGAAAAAGAAAAAATAATTAATTAATTATATTTAATTGCTAAAAAAGAAAAAAAAAAGAAAAAATGTGTCAGGTTTGACACTTCTTATTTGTTTTTTTAGTAAAATGACTTTCATTTCTCTTATAATCAAGATGTATGGAGTAGTATCTGAAACTAAGATATAAAAATACTATTCATTCAGTGATAATATATTACTAAACAACTGTTTTTCATTCGTTATATATTCCTTCATTCTCATACCTATTAACCAAACACTCACTTAGTATTTCTTTGAATATTTTCATAAGAATTTAGATTTTAGATATTTAATTTTACAAAAATAAATTTATAACTCTAATAAAAAGCATAGAAAATATAATAATAATAATAATAATAATAAATAATTATATTATTATTATTATTATTATTATTGTTATTATTATTATTATTATTACTACTACAACTACTACTTTCTTTCTCCTTATTATTCAAGTTAAAGTTCATTTTTCTAGTATATTAACTTATTTATCACTAACTTATCTCTTTTGATAACTTAGCTGTAATAATGCTTATTTTTCTATACTATGTTGAACTAATAACTTATTATTGAGGTGAATTTCTAGACACTTAAGCATATTTTTTAATTATTTAACTATAATAGGGAAGAGTAGAGGAATGTTTAAATAAAACAATGACCATAAATCAACCAGAAAATTTATAGATAATTATAATCCAAACACAAAATATAACAATCCAAATAAAGTTTAATAATATAATTCAAATAGAGGAAAATAAGTCAACAACATAATTTAAAGCAAAGATTTATAATAATCTAAGAACTACATCTAAGTGTCATTAAACCAAAAACAATATTATCACGAATAGTTCTAAAAAGTTCTCAGTTTTTTAACTCTTTTTCCATTGTTACAGTTTATCTTTCTTGAATGCATTGTATCATATTGTCAAGTCTCTCATACATTGTTGCAGCTCCTCATATCCTTTTAGTAGAATTAGTTCTTGCTCTCTTGTTATTTTATGAACTATCACTTTCTAAAACCCTTTTGCATCTTCTTCCATCGCCAAACCTCCTCCCAATCACCAGTTACATGGTAATTGTTTAGATCAGTAGTCTCGTCCACATTGTCATAATCATAATATCATGACGATTGATAATGAGCATTATGACTATAAGGTGGAAAAGAAATTAACACTTTTTCATCTTCTCGTTGTCGTCATAGAGGGTTAGTCATAGCACAAAATATAATCTCTCTTCGAATCAAACATCTAAAAAATTGATCCAATTACATTCAAGCTCATGTTTAAGTCCCTCATCTTTAAATGTTTTAAAATTGATGTTCTCTTATAAAAAATAACCTAAATATAAATTATTTAACTAACTATTTATCATTAAAGTAAAAGAAAATAACTTAAAATGGGAGAAAAAGGCTAACCTTAATATTCAAAGTCCACCATTTCTCATTGACATCAATTATTCCTTTCTCATAGTCCATCTTGATCCCGTTTCTTTCCATTCCAACTGTTTCCAAAGACTCCGTTTAATTCTCATTCAATCAAATTTATTTTTACGTTTATTTTTATCTCATAATAAGTTGGTCGTTTTATGAAACTCTTCCTCTACGTTCTTTTATGATAATCTTTGACAAATAACTTTAATACGTTTTTCCTTATTCTTTTGAATATATTAGTTACAAATGTCACAAAAGATAAGTGTTTCTTTTAGCCATCAAATTTTGCCTATATCATCCCTCTCTGACTTTCTCATTTGTTTCCTTTTTGAGATGGTGCAATCTAATCATACAAAATGAGATAAGAATATATACTAGTTAATTAATTTGCAATTAATTTCACTAGTTAATTAGTTTACTAACTTGAATGCATGATCACAATCAAGCCAAGTTCCTTTGACCATCAAACAAAAACAACATAAAAAATCATCATACAATAACCTAACATTTATAATAAAACAAATATAAAACATATAAAGTAATAATAAATGACCCTATTTTACAGGAGAGCTAATCTACAATACTTACTCATTTGTACACTTAAGTAATAGTCAAAAATAAAACTAAGTCTCACCTCTCCACCTATAACCGGTTGAAATCACCAACAGTGCAAGAGTGCAGAACCTCTTAAGAGTAAAACAAAATTGCATCAAATCTAACTAGCTAATTTGATTATTATTTTTGCAAGCATGCCTTGATATAAATCAAATCCACAGTACTAGACAAAATCATTATAATATCACAAGCTCATACAAATCAAATCATTATCCAAAAAAAAAGGAAAAAGTACAAACGAAAATTTTGCTTATGAATCAAATTTAGCAAAAATCAAAACATCAAAAAATCCAAATAAATATTGCCAAATTTGTCAAAAAAATTAAAAAAAAAACTGAGTATGCTAGTGAGAAGGTGAAAGAGAGAAGACAAACTTACTAGAGAAGATGTCACTGGTCAGAATCTAATCACCGTATACCGATAATGTTAGCCACTGTAACGTTCAACTACTTGAGAAGACAAACTTACAGAGCAAGAACAAGGCCTCCAAGTTTTACAGAGAAGGATTGTGCCCAATTGCAAACAGAAATTTGAGAATAGCACTTAATTGCAGCATATCAATGAAGTTTAGGGTCTTAGTATTTAGTAAAGGGAGAGCAATAATGAAAGATGACAACTTAAGTAATTTGTAATAACTTTTAGATATAATTGTTTGTAATTCTCAATCGCTGGAGCAAAACGCTCCTCAAAGAAGCATTTTCAAAAATAGTAGAATAAGTTCAATTTGCCAACCCAATCAGTTGATTACTAAATATAATATTCAACAGTCACATATAGTCAAATAGCCTAATACCTCTCAATTTGTCAAAATATAGCTGATCAGCTATTTCCAAACAGGCCTTCATCCAATTATAAACAAGTAGTGAATAGAAACAAGTGGCTGCATAATTTTACATGATTTCACCTACTAGATTCTATATTCAGTCGACAAGTCTAACCCCTTATAAAGAATGTCATAAACCATACATGCAGAAACCTGAGAACTATACACCATTCTTCTTCACAGATCAACTACCCTATAGCTAAAGCCTAATACTGAACTGCTCAAGTGTGCTTCAGTATAACATAACCAAGAAAAAGGGAAAAGGCTTGGGTTACAACAGTGTTTATCAACAAAAATATTTAAACAGCAGACCGGTTTTGCAAATTCAACATCTCGTCATGTTTCTCCACTTGTCCTTCAAATCAACCTGGGAAAAACATTTGGGAATTTCACGCCTCGAACTAATGAACACGAATCAATCAAATAGAGAGTTCCAAAGGTTAAAAAAAAATGTTTACCTCAGTTCTCTCTGCAAAAATGTCTCTCCTCGAGTTCAAAATAAGCTTCCAATTCCCTTTGCCAAACCTTTCACCAATGAAACCCACAAGAACACAGAAAATCAAACGAAGTTCCAAAGGAAGGATCAAAACAGAAAAATAAAAGAACACTCTTTCATCTTGCTTATCTGAAGTAGCAATTACTACTAGATCCTTAAGGGCTCATGGGAATATAGACTACGCATGGAAATATTAACTGGCACAAGATGAGTACGAATGTGAAAGCCCTCCACTTTCCGGTTTTCAGTTACAAAATTTCTCAATTTGGCATCCACATAAGTAGCTGGATACCAAAATTGGGAATGGGACTAATGAGAACAAACCATGCTTGTCAATTCATCCCTAGCAACAGAGTTCCAGTAAAGCTACTTGTTTATTTAAAAAATATGCCAGCCCTAAAGTCGTGACTGCTAAAAAGCATATGCTAAAAGAAATGAAGCGAAGCATATGTTAAATTTTCCTAAGTTTCCAAATTGAATAATTGATTTTTTTTTCCAGAAGTCAGTTACATACTTCTGAACACCCTCTCTCAAGGCATCCTCCTCTTCTAAGCTCCATCTCTTCATTTTCCTCCTTTTTGCTAACTTTGCCACCTCATATTTCTTCAATGGGGACACAGCCTTTCTCTTCGGGCTATCTAAGTGCAATCTACTTGCGTAATTAACAGCTCCTTCAGGCGAGTCATCAATTGAATCATCCCACTAAAAAATAAAAAAGAATACCAACATTAAAGCCATTGTGTACGAGCAAGTAAATAAACATAGGACCACAAGGTTTAAAAAGAAACATAACTCGGAAGTGAAAGCAATTTAAGATGATAAGTTTAAGCACTTCATAGCAAGTTTCTTCCGGCTAAACTTTTGTAGAAGAAATAATAGTCCGTTCATTTCCCAACATGTTTGCAATTGGATTAAAAAAAGCAAAATTTAATCCAATTGCTAATCCAGCCAGCTATATACTAGATCTTCAGTGGAAGTTTAACGAGAGCGAGAGAGAGAGAGGTAGCATGCCAACGCAATATAACTTTCCTTTCATTCCGTACGGATACCCAACGTCCACAAGCACAACCAATGAGACATGCATGAATTCTCCACAAAAAAAATTCATTTTCCCTACATTACAAGAATGATATTCTAGATAGCTTGAAACAATGGAAGGCAACACGGTCATTCTTAGGAATGAAGGGTAGATATTACATGCACAACTGATGCTTGGTTAAAGTAAAAATGACTTGATTGCCACGTAACCAGAGAGAAACAGGTGGATTGAAGATGAAAAATGGCTTCATACCTCATAGGTATGTGCTGTACTATTCCGTTCCATTAAGCTGAGTTTAGGCGGCTCATTCTGATTGCTGCGACATGGAATTCTAGTACTAGCCTCAGTTTGAAGAAGCTCAGCAGTCTCGTCGTTTGATGGAATGGGCACAAGCACATCTTTTCCAGTCAGGCTCTGTAAAGAAGTGTCCCAGTTCGAGTTTTTCTTTCCCACTTCAGATATTACAGCACCGACACATGAATTTGATCCATCTACATCCCTTCCTTTCTGGGTTTCAACTGAATTTTCCTGAATGAGAACTTTATTTGCCATTTCAGTTATCAAAGTTTCAGCTAAATGCAAAGCTTCAGGAAGAGGGTCCTTGACAATTGCTTGTAACTCCATAGAACTATGTCTAAGAGATTCTTGCACTTTATCAACTTCAGGGGTAGGCACAGTTTCATATCTGCTACAAGGTCTGTCCACATCCAGTTGTTCACAATCAATAATTTTGACTTTTCCTTTATGACGTTGATGGGAAGAAATACCCTTCTGTTTATGAAGTACTACCTTCTTCTGATTCCCTGTACGATATGAAGAATGTTCATTGCCGCCAATCACAGACGAAAAGGCACAATTTGATTAAAATGCCCAAAATCCTATTTGGATTAACACAATTATATGTTAATGATAACGAAAGCACTTACCTTTATCTGTAAGCTTATCAGTATCACCCGCATTGCGGTCACCGGCGCACTCTTCCGCTGACTCTGTCGCTGCCTTCTCCTTCGCCTCCCTCTCTGTTCTCGCAACGGCTTCGAGAAAAGAAGGTCCCATAAGCGCCATAGCTTCTCCTAAATAAGCCCTAACCAGCTTCAGAGCCTCATTTCTCGTATTCCTCTCCAGCAGCCTCTTGCACACATTTGAATCACAAATCGCAGCCTCAATCTCGTTCCTACACTCTCTCAGCTCATCTGTAACCAGCTCGCTCTCTCCCATTTCATCCAATTTCTCAACTCTCCCTCCCCAAATCCTCTCCACCGCCTCGAAGTACCTCCCTTGGCCGCGCTTGAGAGGACTCCCACCCAAGTACTTCACCGTACACTCCACTGCCACCGCGCGGTACGCCGCCTTCATCAAATCGACAATTTTGACCCCTTCTCTCTGGTCCAACTTCTCGAGAACCTCGAGCGACTCGAGTATTTTCTCGGAGACGGAGCCGGAACCGATCTCTGAGGCAATTGACCGGAGAATCAGTGTCTTCTTCAATCGTTGATTGTTGTTGGCGATAGGGAAATCGACATTGGTAACGATCTTGTTGAGTAAGAGATCCGAAATCTGTTGCCGAAGAAGAAATTCCAATATCCAACCACTAATTTCCATGTCCATATGGCAACCTTTTTGAGCTTTAATCCAGACAACCAAATTTAATCATCTCGAAACCTACTCACACTCGAAGGTTAAGGTTTTGAAGTGATCCACTATAAAGTCGCCACGTTAGCAAAATACAGGTGATCGCATGTGATATAATCAACCTTTTCTACGTGGCGAAATCTGATTCGTCAGAGAGTACTGCTAATCTGGTGAAACGCAGCACGATAATAAATGGCGGACTATTAATACGTAACGGTTATACGGTGGTGTGACTAGCAGTAGCTGTAATAATTCTTTTGTTTGGATAGCTCGGTGACGACGAAGAAGATAGAGAAAGGTGTTTGCTAAATTTTGGGGGCAACATACTCTAACTCTCTCTTCGCTTGCTTTTCGATTTCTCTTCCCAATGGTGGCTGGTTGCACGTTCAAATCCGACGATATAGTGGTGAAATCGCCCAACGATAGGCGGCTTTACAGAGTGGTTGAGTTGGAGAATGGCCTATGCGCTTTGCTCGTTCACGATCCCGAGATTTACGCTGACGGACCTCCTCTTGATTCCAAAACCCTAAATGATGACAAAGAAGAAGAAGAAATGGATGAGGATGATTATGAAGATGACGACGATGAAGAGGACCTAGGCGAAGAGGAAGAGGAAGATGAAGACGACGATGAAGAAGATGATGACGTGAAAGGAAAAGGAAAAGGAAATGCTTCTCAAGCTAA
>JAOTIZ010000202.1:6320063-6346611 GCA_027123425.1 Erythroxylum panamense | reverse complement strand
CTAAATCTAATGTTTGGACTTTAGTGTTTGGATGATTGCATTACCTATTAGTTTCAATACTGTTAACAAGAAGTCCCCTTATTTTGATCTCAGTCTTAATTGTATGTTTTTACAGAGCATATGCTATTCATGGGAAGTATTGGTTTTCCTGATGAAAATGAGGTTTGTCTATCATCTTCTTATCCTTACAATGTTTGTGCAAAATGGATCAGAAGAGAATACAATGTGGAGGAATGACATGTATGTTTTTTTTCCCTTTGAAAGAAACTAGAGGGAAAAACTAATACAGTCCCTTAAACGGTTGATGCTTGAACTAGATAAGAATTAGACATATCCTTTTGGAAATGACAGATTAGATTACTGGTGGTTTGAGAAGCAAAGTTGCATTGTCTTATTGAGTCACAAAATGACCACCAAGCTTCAATATTTTTCTCAGTGGTGTGTGGAGAAACCATATGGAGGAAACATGTGTGTATTTTCATATGTTTGTATGAAGAAAAGTGAGCAAAAGTATGTGGTGAAATAAACTTATGTGAATAGTCTATAACACATGAATGTTGCATCTAATTTTCTTCTTGTAAAAATGTAAAAGAAAGGGCTACAAGTTTGACTCTTTCCACTTGCTAGTATGATAGTTATTTGTCCAAGCATGGAGGATCATCAAATGCGTACACCGAGACTGAGCATACCTGCTACCATTTTGAAGTCAAACCCGAGTTTCTTAAGGGTGCCTTGAAAAGGTGATTTAATAAACAAATTGATAAAAATTTGATAATCAATCTTTGGTCCTCTCTTTACCGTTGCATATAACTGTGAGTGTTCTGATCATTCTTATCTCAATGGTTGACTGCCAAATTGGTCTTCTATAATACTATTCACATTTGATGTTTGAAGATGTTACTATCTGTTTCATTTTTCCTGACAAAGCATGATGGAGAACACTTGTTGCTAGGTCACCTCTTCATATGGGTAGAAATGATTTCTTTCTGAATTTCCATGTATATTTTTCCCAAAATTCAGATATATATTTGGGATCAAAAATGAATCTTAATGTGTATATGAATGTAGCTGTCTGCTTATTTCTTTAAGATCTTGAGTAATGCAATAAATGACTAAATTCATGTCTGCTGCTTTTGTACTTTAATGTGCATAGGATATCCCAATGTTGCCTCTTAGCCTGCTTGCCACCTGTCTTATGAATAATCCTGTCTATAAGCATTATGGGTATACCATAGATTTTGATTATAGGCTTTCTTGGTTTTTCAGATTTTCTCAGTTTTTTATTTCACCTCTGGTGAAAATGGAGGCCATGGAAAGGGAAATACTTGCTGTTGATTCTGGTATATAACACGTTTTTGTTTTTCTATTTTCTTTGTAAAAGTTGTCCGTCTTTTTGTTTGCTTTACATGCTCATTGTGTTACTTGCATATTATTCGTTGCCTGAGGATGAACATGTGAATCAAAATGATTACAGAATTTAATCAGGTTTTGCAAAATGATGCTTGCCGCCTTCAACAACTTCAATGCCATACATCTGTGGCTGGTCATCCATTTCAGAGATTCTTTTGGGGTAGGTTGCTCCAACTGTGCTTCCTTTTGGTGTTTGTCTATTGCGATATATGGATTTCAGTGATACTCTTGGTTTTACTGAAGGCAGCAAGAAGAGTCTTGCTGATGCTTTGGAGAAAGGGATAAATTTGCGTGATCAGATTCTTAAATTGTATAGACATTACTACCACGGAGGTTTGATGAAACTTGTTGTCATTGGAGGAGGTAAAGCTTTCTTTAACTGATTGTAGTTTACTGTATGTAATGAACTCTGTTGGCAAGCTTGGAGGAGAGAATGACTGAGTGAAAAGAAAGACAATATATATGAAATGAATAAATAATCTTTGGAAGAGTTACTGTTGGATGATATATATGAATAAAAGAAATATCAAACTAGTAACTAAAATTCACAAAATTAGAAATCTGGGTTGTTGGGTTGCTGGAGCTTCAGATTTCAAGTCAAATTTTAGTAGCAGTTGTTGAGACTTCAGAACTGGGTTGCTGGAAACTTAGGCTGCATGCTGGAAATTTCGTGGAGGAAATGAACAATGAAGACTTTTAGGAATCACTCCTAAGATAGAATACTAGGAATTACTCTTAGGATCTAAGAATCATTCTTGGAAGAAAGCATCACCAAACCTTCTAGTTGACTAGCTAAAGTTTGTAGAAAAAATTTAGGCCTTTTTTCATTGAAAGATTAATTATAGAGATAGAAAAATTATTGGAATCATAACTTTAATGGAATAGGAAAACTCACTAAACTTCCAAAATAAGAATAAGATTCTATAAGGATTTATGTTATTCTTTAATAGACTTAAACCCTAAACTAATAAGAACAAATAAAATAGAAACATTTTCCTTTCTAATAAGAAAAATTAAACTAATAACTCTTTTTTATTTTGCATCATTCTCCCCAGATTGATTAGAGTTGACCTCAACGTCTAAATGATCTTTGCCCCATCCATGGACTCATATTTTGGAACCTTAATGGTCTCGAAACATCCATCTTCTTCATCATCCTATGGTGCCTCTTCAATTGAGTAAAATATAAGATCATACTCAAATTCAGTCCTGAATTTCTTTCCCAACTTCAAATGCCATGTTTGTCCCTTCACGTCCTTTGCTATTTTGTCTTTTATTTCTTTAAGAAACTTTGTCTCTCTAGCGGTCATTTTGAGCTTTCTAATCTCTCACCCTAGAAATTCTACTCCTCTATCTGCATTTTAAACTCATTGTTGCCTTTTGAAGGAACTTGTAATAATAATGAACTACATCAAGAGCCTGAATGATAATGGAAACTTTAGTGTGCTTCTGTAGTCTAAATGCATTGCGAACAACCATTACCCTTGAAACTGTGTGGGACTTAATTCCAGTTAAGCTTTCATGGCCAAGTAGAGCCTGAAATTCTTCTCAATCCTCAATGCTGCACCTTCAAACCTTAATTATTCAAATAACTTGCGGCCCATATTCCCACTTATAAAAGATTGCAACAGTGTTGTAGCATGGTTAAACGCGACAATTCCCTTATGAGCTATATGTATGAATTTGATGCTGAAATATTCTCGCTGAATTTCCAGGTAAATTTGTTCTTTTGAAATCCAGCTTAGACATCTGACCTGCTCTCAACAGAAGCTTTGTTCGTGTATTTGGTTTTCATAAATTACCTGTAATAACTCTTTTTGAACTAAAAACCTAGGCATATGTTGTCTTTGCTCTACAAAAAATTTTGATTTTGTAAAAATAGTCATAGCTCCTCTTTTATCCATATGCGGTGTCCACTACAACAGGATCTCCATTAATCTGGCTTCACACCAAGAAGTTTTAAGCCAACAAGTTTAGGACCCTTAGTAATTGATGCTTAATCTATTAAGCTGTTGTGGACACCTTTATAGGATAGACTTATAAAAGGAAGCAGAGGGATTAAGCGTTGGTTTCTAATTCTGCTAAGATTCTGATTTATCTAGGGTTGTTTGTTGTTAACGTTTTTATTATTTGTTCTTTCCTTTTATTTTTCTTAGTTGCCCTACAGAATAGGAATTCTATTTTAATGTAATAAGTTAGCCTATTTATAAGGCTATGGGAGTAATAAAACGGCAGCCAGAAAGTTATCAAAAAATTATAAAGATCGGATTCTCTCTTTAACGAAGTCCAAGGTTTCACTCTCCCTTTGACGAGCTGATTCATCAAAATAGGTCGTTCAAGGAATACGGATTCAAGGAAGGGAAAAGGAAAGCCCCAATTGATTGAATTTGATTTTACAGTTAATCGCCTAGTGACTCGATCTTGCAGTAGGAAACATAATATAAGCTCCCAATTCTGCTATTTCAGCACGCTGTTATAGTGTCTCATTTTTTACTTTCAGGTGCCTCAAATTGCTTTTCAATTGTTCAGTCTTGCTATTTAGATGTTTTTGCATATTGTTTTGATTCATCAGATTTAGGATTTGGGTTACCACCAAAAGGATCCACTACCTCTTGCCTTTCTTCATCTTCAATGATCTGATCAGCTCCTATTGCCAAATGCTTAATGTTATCAAATTCCTAAGCATCTTCTAAATCTTGGTCAGAAGATTTTGCTTGAACAGTTGAACAAGGGTTGCCAATATCATCACCACCTAAAACAAACACTTTTGTAGAGGTGGTATTTGTTAAATTTGAGGAATCAAAATCAGAATATGATTTCCCTACAAGGTTTTTCCCTTGTTCTGTGTGTTGTTGATTTAGGTCAGCCCCTTCATATTGCTTATTAGCTCCTTCCCATATCTACGAAGTATAGCTGGCAGAATTTGAAGTAGAAATTTGTATTCGTATTTGACTAATAGACATACATTAGCTCATATACAATAACCCTAGTACAAAATAGGAAATAAATTTAAACAAATTTGTTAGATCCCATGATTTGTGGGATACTTTATCCTAATTTTATGGACATAATTAGTACCAGATTTTATAGACATAATCATACATATTACGTCTTTCCACACTGCCCCTCAGGCTGTTGAATAGGTATTAACCATTCCCAGCTTGGATACAATGCTTTGAAACATTGGATTGCTTAACCCTTTGGTAAGTACGTCTACAAGTTGACTTTGTGTAGATACGTAAGGTGTACAAATCAACCCACTCTCCAATTTCTCCTTGATAAAGTGTCTGTCAACTTTAATGTGCTTTGTTCTATCATGTTGTATTGGGTTGCGAGCTATATTGTTGGTAGACTTGTTGCCACGGTAGAGTCTCATTGGGCCATCCCATTTGATCTTCAAATCTTCCAGAATAATCTTCAACCAAAGTAGTTATCAAATAGCCTTATTCAACTTTGGAGAACAATACATCATTGAGACGGATGCATCAGGGACAGGGATTGGGGCCTTCTTAATGCAGAAGGGTAGGTTGTTGGCCTATTTTAACCAAGCAGTTGAGGGGAGAGCAAGGTTGAAGTTGGTTTATAAACGCAAGCTCATAGCTATAGTGTTTGCTAAACATAAATGGCATCACTACTTGTTGGGAAGGAGATTTATAATTCGGACAAATCAAACGAGTCTGAAGCACCTTGTGGAATAACGGTTAATAACAGAGTAGCATCTGAAGTAGATCCCTAAGTTACTAGGATTTGAGTTCTAGAGTTGAGTATAAACTAGGATGCATTGTCTAGAGTAGCCATTCTTCTGAACATATCATTGTGGCACAATGCTTTGATGTAGATGAGTTGATGCGTGAGGTGGACCAGGATCCTGAATTGGCAACCATTAAGAAGCTTATAAGGAAGGATTGAAACTAGAAACTAGGATGGAGTTTAGTCCATAACCAGCTACATTACAACAATTGCTTGGTAATCTCTAATTCCTCTCCATTGTTACCAATGATTTTGTTAGAATTTCACAGTAGCTTAGTAGGGAAACATTTTGGGTTTTTAAAAACATACAAGCAGGTCATGGCTGAGCTTTATTAGCTAGGAATGAAAGCAGATATCTAAAAGTTCGTAGAGAACTATGAAATGTGCCAACCCCTGTCGATACTGGAGCAAGTGTGGGAAGATGTATCGATGGATTTTATCGAGGGCTTGCCAAAGTCAGCTGGTGTACTGTCGTCTTAGTTGTAGTGGATAGGTTCAGTAAATATTCCCACTTCGTCACCTTAAAAGTATCTGTTTTCTATTTTGAATGTGGTTGACGCCTTTGTGGAAATCATCATTAAATTCCATGGGTTTTCGAGGTCCATTGTTTCAAATCAAGATAAGGTCTTTATGAGTGCTTTCTGGGCAAATTATTCAGGCTAAAACAAACTAAATTACACTGTAGCACAGCTTACCATCCTCAAATGAATGTCCAAACCAAGTCGTTAACAAGTGCCATGAGAATTATTTATGTTGCTTTGTGCTCATCCAACTGAAAACTTGGAGCCAATGGTTACCTTGCTATGAATATTGATATAACACAACCTTCCACACTTCTACTAAGTTCACCCCTTTCAAGGTGGTTTATGGTCAGGACTTGCCTCCCTTGTTGCAGTACTCGCAATCTAGCACCTTTAACTCTATGGTGGTGGAGCAGTTAAAGGTTCGAGACATTATGTTTAAGGAGATGAGATAATAGTTAGGTTTAGCTCGGACATGTCTGAAGAAACATTCAAGCCAACGTTGTTGAGACGAAAAATTTTCAGGTTGGGAACCTGGTGTACTTGAAGATTTGCCCCTACCGAAGCAAGTCATTAGCTCAAAGGATGCGAGAAACTGTCTCTTTGCTACTTTGATCCCTATCCTATTATTCAAAAAATCGAATCTGGCCTACAAACTTAAACTCTTGAGTTCAACTCTCATTCATCCAGTCTTACAAGATGATTTAGAGTGGAGGGTAGAGCCCGAGTCTATCTTGGACATGCACGTCGGAGGAAAATCAAATGTTGTAGCTGAAGTGTTGGTTAAATGGAAGGATCTTCCAGAATTTGAAGCATCGTGGGAGCCCCATAATACAATCGCCCAACAGTTTCCCACTTTCCACCTTAAGGATATGGTGAAACTCATAGGGGGCGGTATTGTTAAGCTTCTGATCTGTATACAGTGTAAAAGGAAAAAGAAGGAACTGACAGTTGGCATAACTGGCATTACTACAGGCTTTGTTTTTCTGTTAGAATGCTAGTACCATATAGATGAGTGAGGTGGCAAAGTTGTTAGGATTTTCTGTCAAGGGTGTTGGGTATAATATGGGGTATGAGTGAGGTAGGAGGGGGCACTAGGTAATTTGTCATGTTGTGTGTGTGGGAGAGTTGGTTACCTCTCAAATATGGCTTTAGTCACCCAATATCGTCTTTCCATATCAATAAAATCTTAAATACTAGCATTTTGACTTGGGTTCATCTACTTATTTCTCTATTTACTCTTCTACTGACATCTATTTGCAGAAAATTTGTATCACCACTGCAATTCAGTATTTGAGAAAACTCTCTTGGAATATTCTAAACTGAAAAGAATAATTTAATGGAAACTTTATGGTAGAAACACAATCAATGTTAAATGGATTCGTGAATAAAATAGAAGAAAGGGTCATATTACTAGAATTTTAGTAAGGGAAACAACCAATGGGTAGTTTTAGAAATCACTCTTAACATAAGAAACTATAAATTACTCCTAGGGTTTAAAAGTCACTCTTAGAAGAAAGCATCATACCTTCTAATTGAAAACTCAAAGTTGTAGGAAAAATTCAGACTTCTTTTTATTGAAAGGTTGATATATATGTATATATAGAAAATTATTGGAACCTTAATCCTCATGGAATAGGAAAAACCACTAATTTTGTAAAATATGAATAGATTTGTATTTTATAAGGATTCTTCTTACTTCGTAATATACTTAAACCCTAAACTAATAAGAACAAAATATGATATAAATATTTTTCGTTTTAGTAAGGAAAAGTGAACTGATGACTTTTTTGTTTTGCATCAATTACTATCATGGATGTACTGCTGCTACCGCAGTTAATTGAATTCTTCTGATGAAGGTTAAGCTGATGATTGCCTAACTGCCAAATAGATGAGGGATCCTGTAGGGAATGGAGCTTGTTAGTTTTTGTGAATTGGTATTGGAAATGTAGAGTTTGTGAGATATACATATCCGATCTTCCAAACATACTACTGCCATTACTTGGGACAACTCATTCTGAGTATTCTAAATTGAAATGAATAATTTAATGGAAATCTTATTGTAGAAACACTATTAGTGCTACATGGAATCTAGTCCTTAATAAAATAAATGAAAGGATTACTAGGTTGAACTATATGAAAGGATTATGGCTCCCAAAGTATGTTTCTCCTTTGATTTTTAATCACAATCATTTTTTAGTGCCACTCAGTTTAATTGAAGCTGAACTCTTTGTTCTTCACGTAGCTTTAAAATGCTTTTATGTTGATGGACATGTTTATGCAATGCAGAGTCTCTTGACATCCTTGAGGGCTGGGTTACAGAATTGTTTTGCAATGTGAAGAAAAGTTCTCAAGCAAAGCCGAAGCTTCAGGTTGAAGGTCCTATCTGGAAAGCTGGCAAACTTTATCGATTGGAAGCAGTTAAGGAAGTTCATATGCTTGACTTGACATGGGCACTGCCTTGTCTTCGCCAGCACTATCTGAAGAAACCTGAAGATTATCTAGCACATCTTCTTGGGCATGGTAAGACATAGTAGTTCAACTTCTATCAAATCCTCTCAGTTTAGCTAATGAACCCTAATAAATCCACTGTGTGAGTTATTACACAGCTGTGTATGCATATAAGTTAAGAGCTACATTATTTTCCTTTCTAACACCAAGAGTTGTGATATTCATTCAAAATAGAGGAAATGAAATAGAATCCCGTATGCAAGCAGATAGTGCTGTTTCTCAGAGGATTGTTAAATTTCTTTCTGTCCTACCACATGGCATGGTAAGATATAGTATTCCAACTTCTGTCAATGCTCACAGTTTGATGAACGAACTGTGAAAACAGAGGAAACAATGAAAAGAGAATCTCATATGCAAGTAAAGAGCGGTGTTTCTCACAGGATTTTTAATGATGGTAGGACGGAAATAGTTCTTTGAAGCCTTGTTCTTGTTTTTGTTAGCTACTCTAGATTGATGAAGTACTTTTTCGTATCACTTTTTGTCACATATGGATGGACTCCCATACATCTGTCCTTTCTATCAAGTTTGAATCTGTAAATACAATTTGCACTTTGCAGAGGGCAAGGGAAGCTTGCATTCCTTCCTCAAAGCTAGAGGGTGGGCAACTTCCTTGTCTGCTGCGGTTGGAGATGAAGGAATGCATCGATCTTCTATAGCGTACATTTTTGGCATTTCCATTCACCTCACTGACTCTGGCTTGGAAAAGGTATAACATTCATCACCTGCTCTGCATCTTTTTCATATACGGGACATACACTTGTTGATTTGTGAGCATGTTTTGTGCTGTTATAGCACATTTCTTAAAGACCAATTCTGACCAAGATTAGCAATCTTGGAGGAAATTAATTAGCTCTACTATTGGTCTGGTCTATTGGGTACATTGATCATAGCAGCTTCCTTTTATTGCCTTGTTCTCTGCACTTCACTATCTTTTCTAATATTGCGATTTTATTTATATGTCTATCCTTATATGTTACTTGTTTTCATCATTTCAATTTCATACGATCGATAAAGTTCAATTATCTTGTCATCACCCTGCAGCTACTAAAGCCACGTGCTTATGTAGTTTTAGCAACTACTTTTTCACTGTTGCATTGACTTTGTGAAACCATCAATTTGTTTTTAGCAAGATTTGTCCAAGTCCTGGTTTTATCAAAAATTTCCCTCATCCATGACGACGCTTCTATGCAGATTTTCAACATCATTGGTTTTGTTTATCAATATTTGAAACTCTTACGGCAAGTTGGTCCACAAGAATGGATATTTAAGGAACTACAGGATATTAACAACATGGAATTCAGATTTGCAGAGAAGCAACCGCAGGATGATTATGCTGCAGAGCTTTCAGGTTGGCATTATAAATTTTTCCCCTTCTGCTAGTTTTTATGGTGTTTTGAATATCGAATAGTTTAGTGCTTCCTTTTCTAATATTGAGAGCTAACCTTGACAATCTCTTTGTTTGGAGTCAATCTTTTCTCCATTGCTTCTTTAGAATTTTCTACATTTCAAAATGCAAGTGTTCGCAGCTTAGTTGATGAATAGATTATATGGATACATTCAATGGCTTTGAGACTCTTACTAATTCTTTGTTGCAGAGAATTTGCTTGTTTATCCGGCAGAACATGTGATATATGGAGATTACTTGTACAAGATCTGGGATGTGGATCTCTTGAAAGATATTCTTGATTGCTTCAAACCAGAAAACATGAGGGTTGATGTGCTGTCAAAGTTTTTTACACATTCACAAGGTAATAGTATTCTATTTTCAATTTTATCTTCTTTTTATTTTCGTATGGACTTCTTATTTGAGCATCATTAAGTGACTTTATTATGTTCTTCTGTTGTCACATAAAAGTAATAACTGAACTAATTTACATATTGTTTGGCAGATGTAAATTATTGCGGATGTAAATTATTGCTGAATCAAGTGATCACTTTTTTCCATCTTTGTCATGGTTCCACAAGGACATTTTTGATAAATAAGATGGCATTCAAACTTAGCTATAGTAACTTTTAATCAAAGGAGAATTCAACTTTACATAAATTTCTGGAGCTTTTGACTCATTTCTCTCTCAATTGTATTTCAGGTGATCAATATGAGCCTTGGTTCGGGTCACGGTACACTGAGGAGAGTATTCCTCTTCATTTGATAGAACTATGGAGAGATCCGCAAGAAATTGATGTTTCATTACATCTACCTTTGAAAAATGAGTTTATTCCCTGTGATTTCTCTATTCATGCTGATGAAAAAGACATTGATCCTGAAAGTACTGCTTCTCCTAAATGTATAGTTGATGAGCCATTAATAAAGTTATGGTACAAGCTTGATAACACTTTTAAACTTCCTCGTGCAAATACATATTTCCAGATAAACCTGAAAAGAGGTTATGAGAATGTCAAGAATTGTCTTCTTACTGAACTATTTGTTCACCTTCTTAGAGACGAGCTGAATGAGGTGATATATCAGGTAAGTTGTGTATCTTTCTTGCTGTAAAATTTTGTGTTTCTGTAATAATAGGTTAGCTTATTTATAATTTCCTGCTTTCCGATGGGGCAAGATGAAAACCTTTTTCTTCCAACATTTTTCTCATAACATGTATGTTTTTCTTTCAATGATTGATGGACATGCCAATCCTAAGCATATTTTATTCGTGGCAAAGATCTTGCAAATGGATCAAGTTGCCAGACTTGTTTCTGAGCTTTATTTTTCATCCCATTTGTACCTGGCCTCTATTAGTTCCTGAATTAATGGTTACATCTGGTATTTTATATATTTTAATCTCATACGCACAGGCTTCCGTTGCCAAGTTGGATGCATCTGTAACTATTGTAAGTGATAAGCTAGAGCTGAAGATTTATGGTTTCAATGATAAGATCTCAGTTCTCTTGTCTAAGATTTTGGTGATTGCCAAGATGTTTCTGCCAAGCTACGATCGATTTGAGGTAGTTATAATGTTTGTCTCTTGTGTTACTATTTTCTAAAACTCTTATTTGCATCTTAAATAATCAGCATTATATCTTTCTCAAGTTCAATATTGTGCTTGTGGTTGACTATTAATTGATTCTACGACCTGTCTGTTTTTAAACAACACTCCATGTAACAGGTTATTAAAGAGGAGAAGATAAGAAATTTAAAGAATTCGAATATGAAGCCCTTGATTCATTCATCTTACTTGAGAATTCAAGTTCTGCGCAAGAGTTTCTATGATGTAGAGGAGAAACTACATGTTCTAAGTGACGTGTCACTCAATGATTTAAAGGCATTCATTCCCATACTTCGTTCCCAGGTATATTGCGTGTCATGGAAATTGTATTTGTCCTTTAGAGCAGAAATTCACTTCATTACACAATTTGTACAGCTCTTTATTGAAGGTCTTTGCCATGGCAATCTGTTGGAAGATGAAGCCTTCAACATATCAAATTTATTGAAAAGCAATATATCTGCTCAACCACTCCCATTGAATATGAGGCACGAAGAGCAGGTGATATGTCTTCCCTATGGTGCGAACCTAGTCAGAGATGTCAAAGTGAAGAATAAGTGTGAAACAAACTCTGTGGTTGAGGTATCTGAAAATTAGTCAAGTTTTCTGGGTACTCGTGTAAAATATACAGACTGTTTGTGTTGCTTATTTGGTTGACAAGGGTTTGCTTTCCCCACTGTTCATTGTAGCTTTACTTCCAAGTTGAGCCAGAAGTGGGGTTAGAATCAGTAAAATTGAAGGCCTTGATAGATCTTTTTGATGAAATTGTGGAAGAGCCACTTTTTAATGAGCTCAGGTGACTGGCAAATGGAAACTTTGGTTGGTTTTGTTTTGTGCTTCCTTGGTTAGGATGCTTGCTGCCTTTTTAGGAAAAGCATGTAATTGTTAACCAATATGAATCATTCTTTTTAGGTTTAGGCCTGGTATTACTCTTGTTCTGGGCCCATCGATTGAATTTTTTTTTCCCTTCTTATGAGAATTATAATCAAAGGTCCTTTTAATGCATATGTTGGACAGGCACGAGGAATTTTGAGATGACCTAAAGATAGCAAATTTATGTCATACAATATTGCTTTACATGTGATGTCATGGACTTCTGATCTTTTGTCATTTCTTCAAATTCTTTGTTTTATTTTGGATTGCAGGACAAAGGAGCAACTTGGTTATATTGTTCAATGTAGTCCAAGGGAAACATGTCGGGTCTATGGATTTTGTTTCTGTATTCAATCTTCCAAGTACGACCCAGTTTACCTACAAGGAAGAGTTGAAAATTTCATAAATGGAATTGAAGAGTTGTTGGTAAGCATCCAATTTTTCTGCTTCTAAATATTGCTACATTTTGTATTCTTTATATTCATTGGTTTGTCATCTATACTCACCATGTTGTCACTAATAAATGATTATCGTGTTTGTTTGAATCAAATGATGGCTCAGATACTCAGCTGAATGGCTTGCACATTTTCAGTTGACGAGATACCCTGTTAATCGCAAAAGGCACTTGTATGCTTGTTAAAACAATGATGAATTTGTATTCTTCCCCCAAAAAAAAATAAACAATGATGAATTCGTTTATATTGCTGACTTCCTTACCAGAGGAGCTTGCTGCATTTTGTGTTCTTTATATTCATTGCTTTGTCATCTATACTCACCATGTTGTCACTAATAAATGATTATCGTGTTTTTTTTAATCAAATTATTACTCAGCCGAATGGCTTGCACATTTTCAGTTGACGAGATACCCTGTTAATCACAAAGGGCACTTGTATGCTTGTTAAAACAATGATGAATTCGTTTATGTTGTCGACTTCCTGACCAGAGGAGCTTGTTGCATACATCTATACTTTAAATTTAGAGACGCATTACTAACAAATTTAACTTATTTACACAGATTCTAATGGTAATATTGCTGATATTTGTGCCTAAAGTATTTGTTTGTGTTTCAGAAAGGTCTTGATGATACATCCTTCGAGGACTACAGGGGTGGGTTAGAAGCTAAGCTACGGGAGAAAGATCCTTCCCTTCAATATGAAACATATCGGCTCTGGAATCAGATAACTGATAAAAGGTATCTTATAGTGGACCAAACCAGTTGGTCAGATTGCAACCACCTGGCCATTCTTTTCGATAGCTAATAGAGAAATGCACTATATTGCTACTTTATGCTACTATCATATTGCATCTTTTCTTTTCTATGCCATACCCTAATAGATTATTAATGAAGATAAGAATTCCAAAGTTCACATGATCTTTTAGCGCATTGTTACTTGACATCAAATTGTGATGATGCTTCACAATCTCGTGAATCAAATCAAGTGTCTATTTAAGCTTTTAATGCATTTCTTGATTGCAAATTCCCATACAAGGACCTGTAAAATGTGTCACTAATGGGTCTACATCAGTGGTACGTTTAGTGTGCTTTTTCTAATTGTAAACCAAGATTGCTCTTCATCTTTTCAGATATATGTTTGACTTCTTGGAGAAAGAAGCGGAAGAGTTGAAAAGCATTAGAAAAGAGGATGTTATTAACTGGTATAAGACATATCTGCAGCAATCATCTCCCAAGTGCAGGAGGCTCTGTGTTAGGGTGTGGGGTTGCAATTGTGAGTTGAAAGAAACTGAAACGCATGCAGAGTATGAACAGGCCATCAAAGATCTCAGAGCCTTCAAGGCATCGGCCAACTATTATACCGGCCTCTGCTAAATCTGTTTGCGTCAACTGGTTGAATACTTCACACAATTCCAAGCTACTCTTTTGCACCCATTGACTGCATCAGTTTCAGCGGCAGGATGAAAATCGCAGGCATTAATAATGAATAGGAGATGAAAAGGGAAAACAGTAATACAAAGGAAAATTCATTCTTTTTGTTTTCACGTAAATGTTTAAAGGACTGAGAGCTAAAGGTGCGCAGAATATGGTATTAAACGCAACTACTTCATGTAGCATTACATATAAATCATAAATTTGATGTTACGAGTACTTTTTACAGGTCTCCGAAAGGACCGCCTGATTTTCAGAAATGTAATTGATTACCGTCAAAAATTGTGTCCGGAGGACATGTAATATTTCATTTAGTTTTTTTTTTTTGGTGAAGTAATATTTCATTTAGTTAGAAAGCATCTTCCGTGCTGATTCTTGTTGGGCTTTCAGTATTGGGCTGCGCCGGCACTAAAGGATGGGCACTTTCACTGCAACTTGTACTATTGGCAACGGTGTGTATAGCAATGGGGCTAGGCGCAGCCTGGTTTTTTGGGCCCAAACAATCGGTGCTCAACCTAATTGAGCTTTAAAAAATTAAAAAATATAATTGAATCGTGTTATTTTGATAAATTAATTCTTAAATAAAATGATATGAATTTGTTAAGTTTCAACAAACTGTTGAAATGGCTAGAATCTCAATCAACTTAAATTTATTATGCTTAAGTTAGACTAAAATTATTATGAGTCTGGATTAATGATTAGATTTGGGAGTACTAGTATCATAGTGTGTAATTTAATTGCAAACAAGTTTCAAATAATTGTAAAAATAATTCATTTTTTACAAATTAAAACTGTAAAGTATATTTGAAAAAAGATAATGAAAGCACATGAGCACTAACCTAACCACAGATACTTGAAAGTGATTTCAACATTATAAAGAGTGAGTCATATCAAATAAGCAGATAATTCTGTGCTTTTTGAAGATTGAAATTACACAATGACCCATGTTGACTGGTGTAATTGAACTTCTATTTATTCTAGAGTTTGTCCTGTTTTATTTTAGGTGTATAATAAAGTAGATGCCGTCAGGCTAATGATAAGAAGCACTTGCATGATTTTATTTACTTCGGGTTCGGGTTCGGGTTCGGGTTCGGTTTCTGCTCTGGCTATGCTGATGGGAATTTCCCCGAGATCCAGACCAATTTAAAGATCCCTTCTTTCTTGCTTTTTCCTCATTCTGTTTTGCCGTGGAAAATAAAAAGAAGAAAAAACCTACATACAATCTCGCTTCTAGTTCTACCACAAAATGATTAATTAAAGTGGGTGTCTCACTTAAAGGAGTGTGAAGAAAACCTCTGATAACCCCGCAAATACTTACCTTTGTGATAAAAATTAACGCAATTTTGCTTAATGTTTTGATAAATAAACTCATTCAATTAAATATTGTATATTGTCCGACAGTATGATTAGATCCTTTTGAAGTTCAGTATAACTAGAGCTAGAGCACATTTATGCTCTTTAATTAAAGAAATGCTCCGGCATTAGGTGATCATTGATCAATTTGAAGGAACTGAGCATCATCAAGATTAGAATGCGTACAATTCCCCAACCGTCCCAAACCTGTGGGGTTTAAAATTCAACTTACAGATGGAAAATCACCACGTTTAGCTCAACCCTTCCATCAAACAAGTTTCCATTAAAGATGTTGCACATGGTGGGGTTAGCTCGAGCTGTTACTCTTACCGCTACGCAAGCTCAGGTGGGTCCATTTCTTTGTCACCACTCACCATGTTTCCGCTTTGTCCTACCTCATATCTGAAAAAAGATGACAGTCTTTCAATATCTTAATCTGATGACATATATATTGCACTCCCTCATGATACAGGTGGGCCTAATAACAGATCCTTCGTGACGGCCTCCTTTCAATAATCTAGACCAGACCCCATGAACATGAAGAAACAGGAAACACCATGCCATGTATCTCACCATCAGAACCTTACATAAGCCCTGCAATGCATCCTATTGTTTGTGGATACAATTAGTTCCACGAGTTTCCTGAGACTGCCTTTTCGGTCCTTTTGTTTTGTTCCCCAGTTCCGTTCCTTTCCCTACACTTGCAAAAAACGTTACTTCAAAGTACAAAAGAAGTTAATCTAAAGCTTTCATGCTTCGATGTTATCTGTTCTGTTGGCATTACTTGGTTTGGTCGCAGGCAAGAAAGAGCCATCAGCCAAGTCTTTTTCTTTGTTCTTGTTCCTGTTTTATATGCTCGTCTTGATCAAAGCACATCCCGTTTATTTAAGATGTCGGAGTCATATGTTATTGGGGCTTCAGAGCCAAATCTATTCCTATATATTACAACTAAAAATGTGGACATGTGCTTGGGAAAATACCTGTACGCGTGAGGAAGTTTCACGTGTGGTCTGGATGGTAGAGGATGTACATAGCCCATTGGTGTTTTTCCATGGCACTTAGCAAACTAAAACTGGTGCACCTACCATCAGAACCTGAAAAACTCTCATAAATGTTATACATATGGGTTGATATATGCTGTCTGGAAAGTAATCTGATGAAAAAACATGAAATTAGTTTGTTAATAGACAACTCGTTGAAAATTTCTGATGTTAGATGTTAATTTGTGAATGGTGTTAAAAGACAAAATGAGTTCCTGTGGCGAGCTAGTCATTGAACATTTGTTCTTCCAAAAGAGAGCGTTTTGTCGACAAAAACAAATAGCTAGAAAACTCAGTTGCGTCCAACTTTATGCAAGTAATTCAACGATTATCAGGAACGTATAAACTAATTGTTCACTCAGGAGAGATGCATGGAAGCTCAAGCTCTTGATGATGAGAATGATGATCCTTCCCTCCATCCTTTGAAATGTTTTGGTATTCTAGAGATTATTTTATTAAGTGCAAAGAAATGAAGCTGTGAAAAAATACAGAGATTATTCTCTTCTTATTTTCTCTATCTGAATAAAGAATACCGGGTAGTTTATATAACTATTACATAGCTAGCAATCAGGGAATATCCTTGTTAACAGACCCAACAAACTTGTAACAAAACTCTCCCAGAATTTGGAGAATGTCCAGAAAATTCAGTTCAATAAATACAAGCTGAAGTTCCTCTCTGCTGGCGCTGTATTGTTGCGTTGATAATACATAACATATTTGGTTGTTCATCCTATATACCAAGCAAATCTTCACAAAATGCCAATATAAAGAAGATCCTCAGAACAACACTATGTTCTTAATTCTTCGTAACAGTTGGACAGGAATCCTGAAGTTGCAGGCAAGAGAACAAAATATTTAATTTAAGCCAAAAATTGAAAAGGGTAGGAACAATGGGTTTGAATGATGCTCTCCAACCTCCATCGTAGTTTCAGCAACAAACTAGATACAAGACCATATGTTTTGTACATCTCCGCAAGTCATTTTTTATCTTTTCGGGATACATTACAAACATCAAACTTTGTAGATATAGAAACCAATATTAAATTCCATCATATGGGTTAATGCTTCCAAAGTTGAAGAACGGATACATTGAATAATACTTGTAAAAAGAGGACATTACACGCAATAAAAGCCGGAGCTTTGCATGTGCTCCTAACATGGTAGGACCGACATGAAGTTGCCTACTCCTAGTGTGTACGTCGACCACTTGTCATGTATTTAAAGAAGAAATTAGTTGCGTATTGATTACTAAATTTCATAAATATATAACTTAAAAAAAAGCGCACACCATTATAGACCAATCGGTATATTGAACTTTGACTAGATAACCCAAGAGAAAGCTCAAAAACTCTCTCCTATAGAAACGATCATCTTATAGGGCACAAAGCTTTCACTCTTTGATGACTATTATTTTCTTAATTATTGGCTGCAAAATAAAAAACAGAGCTAATCCCTCTGCTCACTTCAACAATGTAAGAAGCATTGCCGTTTAGGATTGTTGGTTAATTAGTTGACAATATATAATACTTGCATAGTGCTATTCAACTATATGTCAAAACTCTAAACTTCTATCTCCTTTCCTATTTTTTTGAAAAGGTGAAAAAGAATAAGTAACTTGGCAAGCATATATAGCATTGATTGAGTCTCTGTTCTCAATGATTGAGGTTCATTCAACAGATAAGTGTAGTGTGTTGGCAACTCTAGAATCATATACTAAACCATGACACATCTATGTGGAAAAGTACCACCTAGCAATACTGTACTAATAAAGTAAACAAACACAAGAAAAGTGAATTGTCAGTGACTTGAAAATTTTTACAAGTTATTATCAATCCGTATTAACGATAGGTGGTTATTAAAATTTAAAATAAAAAGAGCCTCTTACAATTTCAAAACAATAGTAGCTATAACGTGAAAATTTAAAAGCTAAAGGTAGAGAAAGAATGACATAAACAATTTATATTGGTTCGGCTTATAACAAAGTCTAGGTCCAACCTCTAAGTATCTAACTTGAGTATTTTACTAAAAATTTCCAAGTAGTAATTTGACGAGCCTTTCTAAACTCACAAGTACATCTTTTACAAGGTTCTTCAACATTCCATACTAGTAGTATTTGACCAGCTTCTGTAAGTTCTCAATAAATGAAAGTGAGATATGCTCAATATGAGCTTCAATGAATAATGATCTTTTTCAATAGAGTATTTTCACTTTCTAAAGTACAGAAAGTGTTAGTGCCTTTATTTTCTATCTTTTGTATGTTAATTTTCTTTGTTCTTGATTTTTGAAGTTATATTTAATGAGAATTAATCTTATTTTATATCAAGATGTATTTTGGAACCAAATAGAAAGAACTGTGAAGATTTTGGGATAAAAATAGCTGAACCAGGCGTTGAGTCTAACTAGACATGACCTCGTGCAGTGATACCTAGTGGGTGGAAGCACGCATCAGCTGGAATGAACAAAACGCAGTTGTTGGGCCAACATACAAGCAGCAAAACGGCATAGCATGCAAACGTTGAAAGAAAGAGGAGCCAAATGTAAAGGAAGCAAGAAGAAAACGCAACACAATGAAGACCAAAATGCAACAACTAAAAGGAGTGAAATGTAGAAACAGAGAAGTGTGGGTTTAAAGGGTATGAGCAGTACCAATGGACCAAGAATTAATTCATAAAACCACTCAACCCAAAACGTTGTCGTTGGAGGGGGTTATGCGTATGCTTTAAAGAAGTTAATAGTTATGTGGTCCATTAAGGTTTAATTGTCCCATCAATGAATAGTGAATAGGGAGAGGGCTGTGTAAGAGGACAGTGAAGGAAAAACGAAGGGGTTGACATCAGAGATAAGAGGGGTAGCATGAAAAGAAGAGAAGAACGCTTGTGACAGTCCCAATGCCCACAACAATCCTTATGCCCGCGACAGTCCTAAATAGTTAGGAAAAATTATGATATTGAGTAACTAAACTTTTATTTCTTGGTTTACAGAATCCTAGTTATTGAATTTTGAATGTTGTGAAACGTTCGTTCTTTATTTCAATCAAATTATTAGTCAATTATTAATTATTTTTTGGATTATTATTTGATTGTTTGATTTTATAGCTAGATGTGTAACTAGCTTGTGATTTTATTCAATCAATCACTAGATTAAACAAATTGACGTTCAATTTTTTTAATCAAAAGTACTTACTAAGATTTTTATCTACTACGTTAGGGACATGATTCTAGGAAAAATAATTGTCTAAGCTAAATATACATTATATGTATGTTATCTAGTTCGTCGATTTTCTTGATTCGTAAAGCTATTATTTAATTAAATCTGAGATCATATCCAAGTTATTAATTAATAAGGGTTAATTCAAATACATGTTTTAGTTAACTAAATATAAAAGAAAATAGGTAAAGAAATTTACCACGATGAATGCTTAACTAATAAATTAGTTATTTTTAGTGTCGATGATCAACGAAAGTTCAATAATGAAGAAGACCAGAAACCAAAATTTGTTCTTATTGATTGTTAGATTCTCATTGTTTTGCTATTAGTTATTTTTCAATTTCTATTCAATTAAATTCTGTTTAATTCACAATTTAAAATCTCATTTTTATTGCGTAACTACTAACGTATGAATTTTTCGTGAAAACGATCCCTACTTTCCACTACTATATTAATTTGTGTTGCAGGAAGTTGGTTTCTTTTTATATTTGGTTGCAAGCGACAGCAGTCACTAGAGAGTATGACTTTTGAGAGTATTGATGCTACTAATGTATTTCAGAAAATCTGGTGCATAATTGAATGCAGTAGCTCTCCTTTAAATAGGAATTTCTTTTTACTAGTCGTTGCTTCAATTTTATCATGGACTAACTAACTGAATCGACTTTGAATTTCTTAAAACGTCTTCCTCACTATCTTTGACAATATCTTCAAATATCTGGTTCATTATATAATCTTTTGACTATGTCTCAAAGCCAATCATTGGATCAGGTGAATAGCAGGTTCCTTCGTCCGTATAGAGATGACAGGGATTATCCATTCTAGATTTTCTAGAATCATTTTTTATTTTTCAAATAAGGTTGTTAAGATGGTTCCTTTAAAATAGGAATTGTTAAATGTTTATGCTTTCATTTCAAATAGATAACTAAATTATATAACCTCTTTTTATATCGTTATCTTTCTGAATAAATGAGATAATCTAGTTAAATAAATAAGAATATTTGAAATGTTATATTTTTTATTGTTATCATCAAAATCATTAAAATAAAAGTATTGAGCTAACAATCTCCCCCTTTTTATGATGATAAGCAATAGCAGATATAGTTTCCAAATATTTGAGTAACTGTGAAGGATTTCAAAAAGTATCTCTAATCTTTATATGTCCTTACTCACAACCATGATTAGAAGGAACTTCTACTACCATTAAGAAACTTAGATGCAAGCATATAGTTAAACATATGAATATCAAGCACAATATCAAGTCCTTATCATATTAACAAATTTCGAAATTAGCAAAATATATCATCTATCATCTCCTCTCTACTCTCCCCCTTTGTCATTATCAAAAATAAGGAAAGAAATTAAATATATCAAGTAGAAGAACCATGTAATCATAAAAGAGATAGTGTAGCACAAATATTCAGGGGAAAAAATTAGTCACCATAAACTATAAACAAGACTAAACATGAAAACAAAGTCATTAATACCAATATTCAGGCCATCAAGAAATATTTAAGATTAAAAATTCACAAAATATTTAAGAGAAAACAATGGTTTTCAAGAAAAATATTCCTTGAGAGTGTCAACGAGGGTCTGAAGTAAGATCTTTATGTCATTGATTTGCACATACTGTGGGTCATTGTAGCATGCATTTGGTCTTGAGTGAACCTGATGTCTCACAGCTATTGTTGAAACATAAGTGTGTTGACATCTTTAGAGGTAATTGGATTCTGGCACTCTTAAGAACATCCCATAACCTCTGCAACTCGTTATGTCTTAACGTCTACCCAAACATTGTCTTTTAGCTTATATCCAAATAAGGAATGGAAGAATGGTATTTGACAAGTTATCATTCCAAATTGTCAAACGAAACACCATAATGGGAAAGTATTTTCATCAAAAACATCCCATAAGGCAAACACCTATTGGTGTTCTTATGATTCCCTTTTTCTAACATAAATCAAATAATCATAGCAGGCAAATTCATTCGATTACCCTTGAGCAGATTGTAGATAACATAGGTGTCTATGAGACTACATCTTTCAACAGAGTTGCTCTGTGGGAAAATTGATGTGGCAGAAAGTGATGAAAGGCATCTTTGTAGAAGATCCAATTGTCTACACCAGGCTCTTCCATCTTAGGTGTTTTCAGTATGAAGTTAGATGGATCGAACAACTTCTGCTGGATTCTGGTCAACAACATCTCATTTGTGACAAGGAAAATCAGTGCGACCAATAGGGGCCATGCCTAGTAAATTTCCCAATACCTCTTCTGTTATCAGAATCTCACATTCACAAACCCATAAGACAATCGCCAATTTTCCATCAATAATATCTTTTCTCATGTGAGTGTATAAAGATCTCACCAGCTCATCACACATAGTTTCATTCAAGGTATGGAAATTATGTTAACCTACTGAAAGGAAGTAGGCAAAGATATTAATAACAATATCATAGAATAAGAGAGGAGGCAGAATATGCCCAGCAATCACCTTTCATTTCTTGTAGTGCATTTTACATCTTGCTTAGCTTCTAGTGATCGAAAGGTTTTAGGAGGTACTGTGGGCTCTCTTTTCTCTTATAGATGTTCTTTTTCTTGGATCTTTTTGTTGGATCCTCGAGGATTTCTTCGAAGAGAGATTCCTCCTGAGTAATAGGATTCTCTTTGTGCTCTTCAAAAGTAGGTGTCTTGCCTCTTTTTATTTCTTCTCTTCTTTTTTTTTATGGCACTTCTGCTTGCCTCGATTCTTTATTAAGGTTAGAGTTCTTTTCTTTTTCAACTAAAGGCTCTTTCTTAGTCTATGTTGTGGAGATATCACTTTTGGTTCGTGGTCTTCTGACCAAGTGAACAACTTCCTCTTCAGAATCATCACCATCTTTCTTCAAAAAAAATTGGAATAGTTCGACCAGGTTGAGGAGTTGATGATGATCATGGTCAAGAAGTTTGAGAAGTTTGAGAGAATAAAATCTTGTAGCTGGAGAATGAGAGAGGGTACTTACTTTCTCTGATAAGATAGGCAACTGCCCTTTACTAGAAGCTTTGTGTACTCGAGTAGGCTCCTTTTCACCTAAAGAGCCCTCTTATTCTTCTCCTTCTTCTGATGAACTAGGGTTTGAGTCGTCAGAGTCAGGGCTTTCTTCATCAGACTTATGTTGAGAGTCATATCTTTGCTTAGTCTTTAATTTATGGTGTTGGGTAGATGAATCGGAAATCGTCTCTTCTAGTAACGACGAGGGTGGCACATTCTTCTTCTTTCTTTCATACATGTGTAAGGGCTTCTTTTGTGTGGATTTTCCAAAAAATTGGGACCTTTTTATTACAGAGGAAGCAACGGGTTCAGTATGAGTCTTTGGTGATTTTGGTGTGGGTGACATGGAAGATTTCGGAACAAAAGATTCAGGCTCTTGTTTATGGCGTAATGTTTTTCCATAGCTTGAAGTGGGTTTATTTGGTTTCTTTTGAGCTTTGGACTTTTTTCGTGCCATTTCAAAGAAAGACATTGGAAATTTTTGTTTTGAAAAAATTGAGAAAGGAAGGGTTCGATTGCAATGAGAGAGAAGGAGCTTCAAGGGACGATGAAGATAAGTTGAAGGAAGGAATTGCTCCTAGATATGCCAAATGATTTCTAAGAGTGGGTTTTGTGTGAAGATGAAAGATCACAGACATTCCTAGAGGTGTGATTGCTTCTTGTATCTTTTGTCAATAGTGTACTGAAAACTGACAATACTGCGCACGTGTTTTCAAAACATGAAACTAGATTGTTTAGCAACTGCACCTTCTAGACAAGGTTACTCTTCCCTTTTTGAATTGATAGGAGCCTTCGAAGTAATACTATAGAAGGCGCCTGTTAATATCTTCCTATTAGTTATAGCCTTGAGCTACAAGTCTAAATTTAATTCTTACCACCTTACCAATTTCGTCAAGTTTGTTTCTAAATATCCAACGAGCTCCAAAGACTGATTTGTTTTGTGGATAGGGTACTAGATTTCAAACCTAGTTCCTGTCAAATTAGTTTAGTTTGTCTTTCATAGTTATAGTGCAGCTTTTATTAGCAAGCACGTCTTTAACTATCTTTAGTTATGGATGTGAAATAAAGGCAACATAATTTTTTTTAAGGAGGCTCTGGTTCTTAAACCTTCTATATGATCTCCTATAATTTACTGAAGTGTATCATGACCTCTCCATTCTCTTAGTATCCTTCTGCTTTGAATATCTAGTGTCCTTCGTTATATAGGTACATGTTGAGGTGTACTTGGAAAAGAAGTCTTTTCTGTCCTAGTTATGAGTTTGTGGCGTATCTTTAGGGATCAAAGGATGCTCTTCATCATCTGAATCAACAACTATTGTTGAGGGTAATGCTTCATTAAGTACTACATGTATTGATTCTTCTATCATCTTGATTCTTTTGTAAACTCTAAATCCTCTACTAGCAGTGCTATATGCCAGAAAAATAGCTTCATCAAACCTTGCATCAAATTTGTCAAGGTTGTCCTTACCATTATTCAACACAAAACAGTTGCAGCCAAACGCTCGAAAGTAGGCAACATTTAGCTTTCCTTTCCAAAGCTTATATGGGGTCTTTTTGAGAATAGGCTTTATAAGGCATATATTCATAATGTAATAGGCAGTAGACATAGTTTCTGCCTAATAGCCATAAGGTAGACCACTTTCATACAGCATGGTCCTAGTCATATCAGTAAGGGTCCTGTTCTTTCTCTCAACAACTCCATTCTGCTGAAGAGTCCTTGGAGATGAGAAATTATGAGTTATATCGTTATCATCACAGAAATCTTCAAACTTTTTGTAATCAAATTCTCCTCCATGGTCACTCTAAATTAAAGTAACATAGTACGCCTTTTCAATATGAATTTTTCTGCAAAACTTCGCAAAGACTTCAAAAACATTATCCTTATTTGCTAAGAAATAAACCTATGTAAATTTAGAGTAATCATCTATTATTACAAAACCATAATGTTTACCACAAAAACTTTAAGTTCTAGTAGGAACAAATAAATTCATATGTATAAGCTCAAGCAGTTGGTTAGTAAATACAACATTTTTTTAGTGGAAAGCTACTTTTAACTTGTTTTCCTTTTAAGCATGATTCACAAACCTAATTATTCTTAGAGGTTAAATTTGGTAAACCTCTTACTAATTCATTCTGGGACAATTTTGATAAAATGCTCATAAAGCTTGTTTAAATCTTCTATGTCATATTAATGAGTCATTTTCTAAAGAAACAAAACACTTAACCTTTTTAGAATATATGTCTTCCAGTTGAGCACAATATATATTCTGATTTCTAGGACCAACAAACATTATGTTATCATTATGATTATCAATTATTTCATAATGAGATGTATAAGATGTGAATCTATATCCTTTCTCATATAACTGACTTACATTCAGAATGTTATGTTTCAAACCATCAAGAAAGAGAATATTATCAATAGAATTAGAGTCCAAGGCACCAATTTTAGTGACCTTTGCTTTGTTTCTGTTAGCAAAGACAACATTACCTCCATCTTTGCTTTTAATATAGTTGAAGTGTGATATTTCACCTATCATATGTCTTGAACAATTACTATCAACTATCTATTGATTTTCTCTTGTCATTGTTCTAAAGCAGAACTGCAGAATGTACTATCTCAATTTAGGTGCCCAAATTTTTCTAGGTCCTTTAAGAATAGTAGTCTGACCTGTTGGTCTATAAATATATATTTTAGACAATTTACTTATTCTATATATGTTACAAAAGTGACTAATATATCTATGTTTGCCATAGTAGAAGCACAAAATAGGTGAAGGAGAGTTACTTTCATTTTTGCCATGCATCAGGTTACTGTTGTTTTGATTATGACTACTGTTGTTTTTAAGAAAGAAGTTCTTGTACATCTTAATGTTATAATTTTCATCCTATCCTATTCTTGCCTTATCAAAGAGTCCTTTACCATTACTAAGTAATGCATCAAGATTATTCTTTCTATCAACAAAATTAGCTAGATCCTTTTTTAGAGATATGATTTTTCCAACAAAATTTTCTTTTTCATGTGATTATATGCAAATTGTAGCTCAACAACCTTTTCTTCTAATTGTTTTTACTTTTTTTAAAATCATTCTCAAGCAATGCATTTTCTAGCTGAGTTACACTACAAGAAATTGTCACTTTACCGATGAAAATTTCCGTTCGTAATTGAGACATTTCTGTCGGTAAAATTAATTACCGACAGAATTTGGCGATCGCAAAATCGGTCGCTAAAGTTTGCGTAGCTAAAATTACCGACTGTCACATTCTGTTGGTAATTAAACGATGGTATTAATGACGGTACTTTGTTGTCGGCATTTATATAACGACAGAAAAGATAATCGCGATACCGTCGGTGAAATTTAGCGACGGCGTATTTTCCATAGATTATCCGAAGGTATCTTCAACCAATTTACCGATGGTATTTTATACCGTCGGTAAATATCATTACCATTTTCGACGGTATTTTTGACCGTCGGTAAATATCGTTAACATTTCCGACGGAATATTTTTCGTCAGTAAGAATTGATTATAAATTTTTCTTATCTGATTGTTTTGTTGTTATAACAATGTTATATTATATATATAATTTATTTATTTGTATTACGTAATGTTATTTTTTCATAATATATATTAATTTGTATATATAATTTGATTAATGAGAAAATTAATAAATAATATAACGTGTAACGAATTTAATTTAATAATTGAAACATAACAAAGAACAAATCTTATATTTTTTAATTGAAAACAAATGACAAAGAAAAGCTAATATCGTGGTGATCGTGGATGCTCTGAACTGTTTGCCCCCTCTTTAACAGTTTCATCTCCTGCCTAAGCTAAGCCATCTGCTCCATGTGCTCTCTCTCCTTAGTCATCTGCTCCACCTCCGCTTTCATCTTAGTAAGCCGCTCCATCTCCTCTCTCCTCTTAGCTGCCTGCTCCATCTGCTCCATCTGCTTCATCGACTCTCTGATCTTTGAAACCTGCTCTAG
>JAOTIZ010000202.1:6157699-6170565 GCA_027123425.1 Erythroxylum panamense | reverse complement strand
CCTTGATGCATTGAACTATACCTAAGAAAAACACATTTAGTGGTGTGAAATCCTAACTTATGATGAGAGTAATATCTGAGATAAGAAAAAAAACTACGACCAAAGGTTTTGAGATTAAGATAGTTCGGTGGTTTGTTGTACATCTTTTCAAAAGGTAAGAGGTTGTTTAGTCTAGGAGATGGTAGATTATTGATAACGTAGACAGTTGTGTGAAAAGCTTCTAACCAGTAAGTGAGTGGCAAGTGAGTATGAGATAAAAGAGTTAGTCCCATTTTGGTGATGTGTCTGTATTTCCTTTCAGAAACGTCATTCTGTTGGTGAGTGTAGGGACAAGTGAACCTTAGTTGTATTCCATGTTTGGTGAGGTAGGGCAAGAGAGCTTTGTATTCACCTCCCATGTCAATATGTTGAGCTTTGATTTTTCTGTTCAGTTGAAGTTCAACATTTGTTTTGAATTTGATAAAGATAGATATGGTATTAGATTTTAATTTTAGAGGATACAACCAAGTGAATCTTGTATAGGCATCAACAAAAATAAGGCAGTATTTGCGTCCTTTGGTTAAGAGATATAGAGATGGTCCCCAAATATCTGAATATATGATTTCCAAGGGATTCTGAGAAATTATTTCATAAGTTTGAAATGGTAACTAATGCAATTTTCCTTCCTTACAAGCATCACATTGTGAAAGGTTTCTGAGGTTAAAGTTGAACTTCATTGAACTTAGAATTTGTTTCAAGATATACTTGGAAGGATGTCCTAACTTTGCATGCCAAATATTTACATTCTTTTGTGTTATGTTTACCTCACAATGATTGCCTAAAGAAGAGACTTTTTGTTGGATGTGACTGAGTTTAGGATCTGCTGGCTTGATATGTCGAGTTGTTTAGTGATTCTAAGACTGTAGAAACTATCCCGAAGTACTCCCTTGAGCAGAATCTTCCATGTTGCTTTGTCTTTAAAAAGACAATTTTCGTTAGTAAACTCAATAGAAATGTTGTTATCTTTGATAAGTTTAGAGATGCTAAGTAGATTTTTGGTTATGCTGGGAACATGCAGAATTTGTCTTAGTGCAAGAGGTGTGTGTTTATTGTTTAGAAAATGTATATAAGATGAGCCAATGTTAGCAATAGGGACAGAATTACCATTCCTAACAGTGAGATGATCCTTTCCACCATATTATGAACTTATTGACAAGTTGTTGAGGTCTGTTTTGACATGATTTGTAGCCCCACTGTCTATAAACCATGTATTGTTGTTTACTGCTTTTGATGAGGGATTTCTAGACTGATTTTGAGTCAAATAGGATTGAGGATAAATTTGTCCATTGTGTTGTGTAGTTGTGTCTGTTTCCAAGATTGAGTGGTATTATCTTGCCTCGAAACAACAAACCTTTTGTGACTTTTTAGTGCTTCATGTCTTAGTTTATGACACAATTGACAAAAAATTATGTTTCCATTCCATCTACCTCCTTTGCCACGATTTCCTCTTCCTCTAAATCCACTTCTTCCTCAAAAATTAAGGTTTACATAATTTGCAGTTGGTGATGAGATTTCTAATTGATTGATTGTATTCAGCCGCTCTATTCTTGTTTCATGCAACATAAGAGGGTATTGTACTTCTTGTAATGTTGAAGTTGTCATAGAGCGTGTTAAATAAACTACAATAGGATCATATTGATGACTAAGACCGTTTAAAGCACTCAATATTAATTTATACTCACTAACTGCATGTCCTGCTACTTGGAGTGAGTCTCCAATGGTTTTGACTTTTTACTTGTATTCTGATATGGTATGTGAGCCCTTTTTAATAATAGAAAGCTCATGCTTTAGTTAAAGAACTCTGACCATAGATGTTTAAGCAAACAGATTTTCCAAAATTTGCCACACTTGGTAGGATGAACTTGAGTGATTTAGCCAACCTATCACCTCTTCTTCGATTGTTGAAAATAGCCAGCATAGCAATAGTTGATCTGTCCTTCTCCATGGTTTATATTATACATTTTCAATGTCCTGATTCGTTTATGTGGTTATGAACTAAGGAGGAGGTGCTGAGTTGATGAAGCTTTCAAGCTCAAGGGCTCTTATGGCTGCAAGGATTTGAGTCCTCTGGTTGAAAAAGTTTTGTCTATCAAGTTTGATGGACAAATTGAAGTTTAGAGTCCTTGCTAGAGCTAAAAAAATCAAGAGAGTATGTAGCATTTTGGGTGGTGGCACATGACCCAGAGTTTTCTTCCATTTTGACGTTTGTCAATGGAGCTCTGATACCATATAAAGAGAAGGTATATGACTAAAACTTTTGTATAATACATATTATTGCTTTAGACTTGTTTTTATACAATTGTTAAATTGATCTTTGATCATACATTTGTTAGAAAGGAAAAAATACAATGAGGGGTTGAGATTTGTTTTGTTACAACAAAATTGTATTGGTCTAGCTGGCCAATAAAGAATGTCCCTTCTTCCCTTAATATCTCATGCGTTGTTTATAGCTTGGCAGAGTCACGTGATTTTTGTCTGTAGCTTTCCTCCTCTATCGATTATTCTTCTTTAACAATCTAAAGTGACTTTGACATTGTGATTAGGTTTTCTTTTTTTTCATACTTCAATTTAGATAGACAAAGTTCAACTAAGTCATTTTTATATTTCAATTCAATTAAGCCATTTTAATATTTTAATTCAATTTGTAAACGTTAATATTTATTTGTAAAGAAATTTGAAGGAAATAACTTTTTTAAAAAATAACTCTTGGTATCTTTTTTCATATCATTTATGAGAAGAATACATGTATATAGAGCAAACTAATACAAGCTGTGAAATAGTAACAATCACCAAAATTTAGCCAAAACATATGAAAGAATTATAGACTTAACGTATGCACAACAATTAACTAAATATAGCACAACTAAACTAGGAAATAAATATTAGCTAATAAACATAAAATATTTTAATATCTTCAATACTCTCCCTCAAGCAGGATCCAATGGATTGATGGATCCAAGCTTGTTTAAGAGCTGATGAAACTGGCTCGAGGGAAAACTTTAGTAAACACATCAATAAGTTGGTCCCTTGTTTACACATAGTGAGTTTGAATAAGTTTAGACTGAATTTGCTGACGAATATAATGACAATCAACTTCAATATGTTTTATTTTTTCATGGAGCACAAGATTGGAGGCAACATGTATGGCAGCTTGATTATCATAGAAAAGAGTCATAGGTGTAGTACAAGGATAACCCAAATCAGCAAGTAGACTTTTAAGCCATACCAACTTGCAAGCAGCAATAGCCATAGCATGATACTCAGCTTCGACACTTAACCGAGCTACAACATGTTATTTTTTATTTTTCCGTGACACTAAATTACCACTAACAAATATGTAATAACCTGTAGTAGATCAATGATCCGGAGTATTTCTAGCCCAATTAGAATCGATATATCCCATAATAGTAGTGTGTCCATTTCGAGTCCTGACAGTTCCATAACCTATAGTTCCCTTTAAGTATCGCAAAATACATCTCACCATATACAAATGAGAACCAATTGGGGCATGCATATGTTGATTGACAAGACTCATAACAAAGGCGAGATCAGGTCTGGTCATAGTTAAATAGATAAGCCTCCCTACAAGTTTTTGATAGTAACTTGGCAAATCAAGAGCTGCTCCCATATAATCAAAATTCAGTTTACCATCAAGAGGAGTGGCCACCAGCTTACTATCCAACATATCAACATTTTAAAGTAAGTCCATTATATATTTATGATGATTAAGAAAGATCCCTTTACTAGAAGTTGCCATTTAGATCCCAAGAAAGTATTTTAATTAACCAAGCTCCTTAATAGGAAATTGGCATTGTAGATTCTTCTTCAAACGAGTAAAAAAATCAACATTGTTTTCAGTTATGAAGAGATCATTAACATAAATAAGCACCATCAGTTTGTCAATCTCTCCAATTCAAACATATAATGAAGAATCAAGTAAATTTCTTAAAAAACCAAGAGTTTTAAAGGCATAACTCAGTTTCGCATGCCAAGTGTGAGGACTTTGCTTCGTACCATAGATAGATTTATGGAGTTTATAAACCAAGTTGGGATTATCACTTTGAGGATGGCCAGTGGAAGTTTTATGAATGCTTCTTCATCAAGATAGTTAAACTTATTTAGTAACATCAAAGTTAGTTTTTGTGATGTGTTGAATCCTAACTTGGATCTACCACCAAGGGCAATAGTAACTGCGATCAAGGAAGAAAGTTAAACTTATTTAGTAACACAAAACTTAGTTTTTGTGATGTGTTGACATCTCCATCAATAATGGTGCTAGATGATGAGACTATCACTTCCTTTGAAACTTTAATAAAATTTAATTCCATTTATATTCTCTTTATCATCCATAGTAGAAGGAATTGAAGAAATACACAAAGGAATAGGATCATTGTGATACCATAACTAAATTTGATAGAAATAACTTTTAAGAAAAATAACTCTTAGTATCTTTTTTCCATATTGATTATGAGAAGAACATATATGGCAAACTAATACAAGTTTTGAAATAATGAAAATCACCTAAATTTAGCTAAAACACATGGAAGAATTATAGACTTAACAATTAACTAAATAAAACACAACTAAACTAGGAAATAAATATCAGCTAATAAACACAAAGTATTCTAATATCTTCAATTATTTATAAAATCAGAAACTGATTTTCATAAGAAAATTATATATAGTTGTTGAATGTCTAATATGAAAAATATAAGGTTTAGAAAAGGTAGATAATTGACGGAAATTAGATGCAAAGGATGCAAAAATTCGTTTGGGTTTAGCATTAATTCGGACACCCTCTCTTTTTTTGGAAGAGTAGAACAGAATCTCTACCGTTAAGCCTAATATAGCGCTTAACACCTTAAAATTTTGAAACATAACTCGTTCAAAATTTCAGGCTGGGCCACTTTTGTGTGCGTCCAATCATAACCAATTTTCAGAATATTTGCCAGGTAGCCTTCGTTCTTTGAAATTTATGACATAAGTTGCTTATTTGATCTTTGGTTAACACGATGGATCTAATTGATAAAGAAGTAAAACATATGGGACTTATTTGGCATTTCGGGGTAAGAAATGTTTGGTGTTGGAGCATTGATGTTCTCAACGAAAAGTCAACCCCATATCTAGGTTTACGAGAATATTTTCAAGTTAATGTGGAAATTAATGATGGCATACAAGCACATTCAACTATTAAATGGAACGTCTATGTAGCTATTTTATTCACAAAAAATTAATATCACATGATAATCTATCATTTTCAAAGTTTTTTATAAGCCATCTGTCAATTTCTGAAAGTTGATGCATATTATATTTCATTTACCTTGACTGGTAGTTGTCTGATTATCAACGAATTGTTTCCTCAAAATCTGAAAAAGAATATAGATATAGAGATATAGGAGATTGTGCTTAAAACAAGTGGCAGTTTCTGAAAGTGAAGGAATGAGACTCAGCTGGCTTTTATATTCACTAATTTGTTGAGAGAGCAGAAAGGATGAGAAGCGAATGTTAGAAGCAACCACGACGCGAGACCAAATTCCATTGCTAGACACATTAGGGTTTTGTTTTGGTATAGAACCATCGGTGATATTCGTACACCTACTGTACACTTTCCTTTCTAGCTTATTTTCTATTATTATTCTTGTCTTTGCTTGTTCAACTTGTAGATTTAGCTCAACACGCCACGTAAACTCAATTTCTTCCGATTTGTAAACATTGTGGAATTGACTTCATTAAGATGTCTGTATACATTTTCTCACATGCATGAAATGGTCCAACTTTTCATGAATTGAACCATAGAACCTGTTAAAATGAAATAGGAACATAAATGTAGAGATACTGGGTTATTGGTGAGTCCTATATATTGATGGACCTTCTGAGAATGGTGCAGGCTGATAAGGGCAATGCAGATGTTATGTCCAATAATGTTAAGGGAAAAAAGAAAAGAGAACTGAAACATAGTGAAAGCAGAGAAGACCTGCAGTTACATGATCAATAGGTGGCATGTTGTGCCAAAAGTAAGAACGGTAGGAACAAGGTTTTGAATTACGGATTACGATTACAACTGTATTTGTGTGCAATTGTAATAATTGGGAATGATGTAGGTGAAACAAATTATAGTAACGACTAGGACTATAATGGCAATCCTACGGTTACAATGTAGAGCTTGAATAGAGCCTAAATCGACTTTGGTTGGTTTCTACAACAACATCAACATCTATTAGGAGTCTCACTGACGTACAGTTTGAAGAAGTTTGGCAATATGCATCCTTACCTCTGTCAAATAGAGAGGCTGATAAACCTACATGCAATGCTTCATGATTTGGTTGGCTTCTATACCAAATAAATATCCATCCAAAATCAGAATAAGTTAATATTTTGTGTTGTCGGGAACCAAGCTATTGGGAACGAGAATATAAAGCTGAGATGTACTTTAGCTACCGTAGAACATGGATCATTAAAAATGTGATGCTGGAATTGAGGTTTAATGAGGAGGGTGTAACCTGATACACATGAGCAGCAACACACAACTATAGTAGAATTGGAATATGATCTAAAAACGGAACGGATGAGTCAAGTTTTATATATATGATTGGATAGAACTGTTATAGTGCGATTCAGTTCCATGGTCGTCTTAAACTTCATGGTGTAAGCTACAGCAAGCACACCGACTTCCATGGATAACATTAGCACTGCTATCACTAAAACAGCTCCCGGAGTCAAATAAGAGTCGAAGCCTTTCATATACATTTGGGAAAGGAAAATGAACAAGACTTAACTCACAAAATCAGGCCAAGTTCATGCATTTAAAAGTTTATGAGATAGCTGTCACTAAATATTACTAAATAGATTGGGAGCTGTATGGGCTCAATCAAGTCATATATTCACATAATGACAAATACAAAAGTAAAGAAGCAGTAAAAGGTATGACTATTCTGATCAATGCAGAGATTCTGACGTTACCAAGAGAAAATCACAGCCACCATGCGTTTTGTCTCCTCACGTCTATTATTACACAAACCTTTTATGGTCCTTCAAACAGACAAAAATGTAACTATGAACTCCAAGTTTTAGTCAAAACGTAATCCCAAAGATAGTGTTTTTTAATAAATCAAGGTAGACGGTGAACTCAAAAGACCAAGTTTAACATGTGCAAGCTTTCTTTTCTTTGGTCAAGTCCAATAATTTATAAGAATTATTGATTAAAACAGCTTTGAATATTGGTTTAATGGAAGAGTGGCTATTCAAGGACAAAACCTAAGATGTAACAAATACGTAGTCGAAATTCACACAAGTTGTCAATTTGCGTCATTTTATTTTGTTATCATAGCAAATACTAGAAAAGATCGAAAACATTACATGGAATGAGATTGCTGCACTACCAAGAATCAAACGAGGTTATTTGCAAAAATTAAGTATTAAAGGCATGTTGTTCACCGTGGTCCATTTACATATAATTATTCAAAATATGGAAATATTGTCACTAGAAATAGAACTAAAACCTGTTGTGCTAGTGGTTGATGTATATAGAGAAGAAGCAGACGACGAGGAAGATGATGAGGAGACAACTATCGAATGAGGAGGCAGTGGAGGAGGCGGTGGAAGCAGCTGAACTGAAGGGAGAGCCGGCGGTGACGGTGCAGCAATTGAAACAGCTCCCGGGGAAATAATAGCGACCTGAGTAGAAGGCATTAAATTGCGAGTAGCCTCCCTATATTTGTACTCGAGTATCTCTGCTCTCACTGCACTAAGTTCCGCTTGCAAAGCTTGAATCTGTTGTTGTAAAGCTGAAATTGCGCCCACACAACCATAAACTGTGTCTCTCAACCTCAAGTTTGCCTCGAAAACCAGACTGTTTGCTGTATCAGCTCTTTGGCTTTCAGGAACCTCCTAGATAACAAGCCCACAGAAACGCAAGAAAACAACTTGGGAAGTATTCCTCATGACACGAAACACTTCTTTATCAACTATAACTAACATGAAATGATGAAAAAAAAAACAGAACAAATAAGGAAGACTGGGTAGATGGGATTTGGTGGATTTACCGTTAACATCTTGGAGACATTGCTTGCACCAAAAACTTTGTGAACGGCAGCGAATTTCTGGGGTTCATGAGGAGAGAAATATGGATAAAAGGGGCACTCTTCAGAGCACCTTCTTCTCAAGAGTTTACACGCAGCACAAGGTGTAACGGTATTCAAATTCCCAGAAGGAACTACTACATGCCTCTTTCCCATTTGCGAAGATTCATAAGCATCTGTCTTGATCTTCTTCCCTATCTCTTCAAATATCTCCCTGTTATCAACAAAGATCATCAAGTAGAAAGCTTTCGTTGAGTATAAATTGCTTTAAACAACATGTAAATTTTGAACTTCTTATCTGATGTTGAAACTAAAGTTTATGAACAGGAATGACAAAGAAAGAAATAAAAGCTATCATCAATTCCGGCTGGGGGTAAAATTCTTCCGCAAAACAATTTAGCTTTGATGCTTAGCTTTACCTGTGGCTGGACATTCAAGCATGCTAGTTGGCTATCTAGATCAACGGGGAGAAAGAGGAAGCTTGGAACGAAGAAGAGAGGGAGAATTAAAGTTAAGAGAAAGAACAAACAAGTGCTTAGATAGGTCAATGGTTTTTATTTATAGGCAGAAACAATATAAGAAAGATAAATAATTAGATTATTGTGTAGAAATATTTAAGAAACTAGTAAATATCAACTTTTATTAGTGGGAATTAATGTGGAAGATAAACTACTTGGGAATGCCGAAGAAAGTAGCGACATGACCGACATCAATTGTCAATGTTACATTTTCGGTGCTATTGACCTTTAAAGCTACAGAGGCTGTAAGTAGCTTCCTTTTTGCATTTAGGGCTTACAAAAACTATTGCTGGATAAAATACGTTGAAGAGTCCACATTTAATGAGGAATCATAAGTGCGTTACGATTAAGAAAAAGTTATTCCTTCACGTAGAATTAAAAGTAGATATTGACAACAAGGGTGGATCAATTGGTCCAGATTCTTCACTTAAGATTTTTCCTTTAAAAGAGGTCTTGAGTTTGAGTCACGTCAAAGGAGGAGAAATATGCATGTTCTTATTGATGATCCTCTAGCCTTCTGGACAAAGCTCCTTGATCGGATCAATTACGGATATCTCGCTTCCAGCGGCAGTGTAGGAGTTGGAGCTGCTAGAGAACCTGGGAGCTGATGAAAACCTGATGCTGAGTAGGGGGAGCCAGTGATCAATCAACAGCTGAACAATCTAGAGTATGTAAAGACTCTTTGTGCGCAAAAATATACAGGCTATATAAAAACCTGAAAAATCTTGAGGTTCCAGATTTACATCCTCTAAACTTTTAGGATGAGATCGTAGGAGTTTAGGATTAATCTAGCTAAGCCAGAATACCTAATGTTATAAAAAATAAGAAGAAGTGATATTTCCCACTATTTTGTGGTACACTGAAAAAAGAAAAGCGTAGACAAGACATCATCACCTTATGTGTCCATTAAAAGATTTGAATTATAATCCACGGGAAGCTACTACTCATAACAGCTTTTAGTAACTTTGATAAATATTTTCTTCTTTTAAAATAAAATTTTGTTGATTTTTATATTTACAAGCCCTTTAACGTGTGGAGGTTTGCTTTATATACCTTTTAAAAGTTATTAATGACTTAAAATGCATATGCTTTTTCAATTATAATTAAAGAATTACCATTTAGTGAAAGAAACACCTTTGATTTGACTAGGAAGGTTTTGATGGTTTAGAACAGGTCTCGGTTGTTCCTTCTCTTTACTCAAAATATATATAAAATGAGACACGATAAAAATATCATATGCAATATAATAAAATTTGACAAATAATGCCGTGTAATTAATTTGTTTAATTTAAATTTAATTAATCATAAAAAAGCTAGAGATACTAACTCTAAGACTTCTATTATATCTATTCATAATAATAGAACAATGAAACATTTAGAGAGATGAGACATAAATTTATAAAAAGAGTTCATATATATAATCACTTATTCGTGCGATTTTTCTCAGTTTTTGGTTTCACAGTTAATTTTGTCAGATTTTTCTTCTGTTTTATTCATTTTGCAAAAATCGATAATTTTGGAAGAGATTAGAAAATCCAAATTGGTGTATCTGCTGAAGAAAGAAGAAGCACTCTCTAAGATTTAGAAAAGTATCAATTGCATAAAAAATGAAGTAGATCTTTTGTTTCTATTTTTATTTTTAAATTAAGTAAAAAATTTGATTGTTTAAGTTAATATTTTATGTTTTTACTTTTATTTTCTTTCTGTTTTCATAAATTATGAAAATTTTAAAAAAATTATTTTTATAATATAATTTATTATTAACTAAATAAATTAATATTATTAATTCAATATTATATATTTAATATTTAATATTATCTATTAATAAGAATTATGAATCGATCGGTTAATCTAATAACTTAGTTCAATTTTTATAATTAATTTAATTTCAATTTTTAAAAATAAAATAAAATAATTTAATAATTATTAATAAAGATAATTTAAATTCAAAATATTTTTAAAATATATAAATTTAAAAAAAATCTAATAACTAAAAATATATTAAAGATAAAAATTAATTTATAGATAAAATTTTAATTATTAGATTATTTATTGTAGTATAATATAATAATTTTATTGAAAATTTCAACAATATTATACAAGAGATTAAAATAAATCTAATTTAATTTATTTATTTTCAAAAGTATGTCCTTAAATTTTATATAATATATAATTATTAAACATTAATAATTAATCATAAATAAAAATAAAAATAAAAATAAAAAAGAAAACTACAAAATAAATAAATAAAACTAAAGAGTCCCTTAACTTTGTCACAAAGATTTTATTTGGCTCTTCCAATTTGTACAGATGTATATTTTATTCACAAAGATTTATTTTGCTCTTTCAATTTGTACAGATGTATATTTATTTTATTTTTCTCATCCTCTTTTACTCGGTACAGCCTGTTAGATTTTCTTAAATAACAAATATAGTCTGAAATTATAGAAGTACCCTATGCCCTAATTAACTTTTAAACAAAGGTTTACCGTTAGTTTAAATCAAGCAATTCCGAATTAGTTTGGTTTAGCAATATTAAAAATTAAAAACACATATAAACATTTCATGTTCCAAAGATCACACTCTCAATCTCTATAATTAAATTAAAATTTAATGGTTCTTTTAAAAAATATTTATATTATTAATTTTCTGAAACTTGAGACTGAATGTAATGACATGTTCATCTCGTTCAGAAGATAAAAAATACAGATTGTAAATAAAATAAATATAAATAAATTGTTTGAAATATCTTGATTTTTAAGATTTTTATTAAAATTATCAAAGCAATAATTTTTAACATTTTTCCTACTAAAATTCGACATATTTCTATTTCAAAATAAGCAATATTATTAATTCTCGTAAAAAATCAAGGTAACATGTTAACAACATTAACTAAATAATAATAATATTATTAATTTTGACATAAACATATATGAATTATGAAATATAAAATATGGTCCTATTTAATATAAAAAATAAAAGTTGAAATATTTTTTATAAAACTCAAGGGTAATTAAGATATTTGAAATAATATATCTTAACTGTTATTACTTTTTGGTTACTTTAACTGAATCAATTAAATTTAATTAATATAATTTTAATAGATTTAATTTAATTCCCTAAAAAAAATAAAAAAAATAGATTTAATTTAATTTTACGTGATGGAAAAAGTTGATTTTTTTTGTCTTCTTTTGAATCTCTTGAAACTATCAATGTCAATCACCACCATAATTATCCAAACAAGCATTAGTTTGGCCTACCCCCAACATCTTTTCGAAGATCCTTCCTTTACTTCACCACCATAATCTTTTGCTTGCAGAACGAAAATGTTGCATCTTTACTGTGCTAATAAATCACAATTGCAGCTGTACAGTGCCAAGAAGGTTGTGCGTATAGAGACTTGTACATAGCTCCGTGAGAGATGTAGCGTTCAAGTTAGGTGAAGAAAAGGAGTGAAACCTAAAATGGTATGTTCGGGGTAGTTTAAGCTTGGCTGCGATTGCCAGAGAAAGAGACCATTCGATCTTGTTTGACCCGTATTTTAAGCCTCACAATTCGCATGCTTGTTCTTCTCTATTTCCAACCTACCGCTTATTAACTTCTTACTATTTTATTATCACCGTCACTTCCAAACTACTGCTAAAGAAAATGTATTCAAAAAGAGCCACCCAAGAGCAGTAGAAGATAACATACACCCAGTTAGGGTCAAGGACTTTATAAATGCATATGAATATTGTTTAATTATTCAAAATAAAATATTAACTCATACTATAAAACATAAACACATACTTATAATATATGTTAAAATTGATATCTTGCAAATCTATATTTGAATAAATTAAATTTTCTTTTCCCTTTCTATATATAGATATTTTAATGGAATAATTAATATTTGTTAATTATAAATTCTAATAAGTAGGGAAATGATCAATTTATATTCATTATAATTTAATCTCGTACGTCTATTATATAAAAAATGAAAGATTTTCGGCTATTTAATTTTTAATTAGATTTAAACATAATTAAACCTAATACTAACGGTCTGTTTGGTTACCGTCTGCAGCATGCAAAGACAGGACGAGACGGAACAGGACAGGACAGGACATGACAAGAATTGAAGACAGGAAGATGTTTGATTGCGGTGGACAGAACAGAGATAATTGTCCACGTCCTAAGGACATAAATGTGTTTGGTTGCCGTCTTCAGGACAGAAAACAGTGTTAATGACAGA
>JAOTIZ010000202.1:6109902-6133255 GCA_027123425.1 Erythroxylum panamense | reverse complement strand
TTTAAGTCTTCACGTAGAACTCTACTTGTGCATGGGAGGTTTCCATCTGCAAGTGGGCCGTCTATATTCGGACCTGGACTTGGGCCTAGCACAGCCCGACCTGACCAATATACAAAATTTTAAAGATTTAAAATCAAGTAATATATGTTCGAAAATTTTATCAACGGTAATTTTTGCAATCCGCAATTGCAAATTGTGCTTTCGTATTATAAGCTTACAATGATAAGCTTAAAAGTTAAATAAAGACAAAAAATAAAATCTATTATATATGAATATTTTCTTTTTATACGCAATTGAGTTGTCATCCGCTGTCTAGAGATCTATACAATTTTTGGAGGTAGTGAAACCACCATCCACAACAAGGTTATGACCGCTTACGTACTTGGATTCATCGCTAGCAAGGTACAAAACAGCCTGAGCAATGTCTTCAGTTTTCAAGGTCACGCCCTTGAGATTAGCTAAGCTCCTCACCCTTTTCTCCACTTTCTCTACCTCCTCCTCCTCCTCCTCCTCCTCATCTTCTCCCTGATCATCACAACCCCTCCAAGCATTAATAAGCATGGACGTTGCTACCCCAAAAGGAGACACGCAGTTAACTCTAATCCCATAACTGCCCAACTCACAAGCTGCATTCTTTGTCAAACCAACAATGGCGTGCTTGGAAGCCGCGTAGGCATGAGGTCCAAGTCCTCCCATTACACCTGCTACACTAGCTGTGTTGATAATGCAACCACTTCTTCGTGGCACCATAACTTTTGCCGCATGTTTCATGCCAAGTGCAGCTCCTCTAACGTTGATTCCCATGATCTTGTCAAACTCGTTGGCGTCGAAATCGACAATGCTTTTGTGTTTTGTTTGGTTCCCAAGAATCCCGGCATTATTTACAAGAATATCGACCTGGCCATAACGAGAAACCGTGAAGTTGATCAAGTTTTGTATGTCCATTTCTGAACTTACGTCGCAGCGTAGAAAGATGGTCGAAGATGAAAGTGAATTGGCTAAATGGGTACCAGTGGCATCGTCGATATCTGCGATGACTATCTTAGCTCCATGCTTCACAAAGAGCCTCACTATGGCTTCTCCTATCCCTCCGGCACCACCCGTTACGATTGCTACTTTTCCTTCCAACCTATTGACAAACAAGAATTATGAACAAGGGCATTGACGTACCGAAACTAATGACTTATTGAATTAGGGTCAGGATATGTTGAGCAAATTCTCATTTATCAAACTATGTATACAGAATACGTATACTTAGATCGGGTCGGGTTCTGAAGTTGCAACCTTTTTAGTTGGCCGGACGAGGATGCCTTGCTTATAAAATGAATTGCTGGGAGTGTTTTCTCTGGGACTACTACTAGATCAAGCATATTTGATAAGATAGCTGCAGAGAGAGAAAGCTTTAAGTTTTATGATATAGGGTTTTCTGAACCAACCAACACAAAATATCCTCTTTACCTTGTTTCACATACCACTTAAGAAAACTGGGTTGGCTCTTCTTAATGGCTAGACTACTAATGAGTGGTCTCCTGTATCTGTTTATACTATTGGATAAGAGAAAGAAGGAAGAAATTATCAGGAACTCATGCCTTTTTGCACTTTAGGCGATAAGATTGTTTTGTGCAAATCGGTTAGGGACAGATTTGGCTTGATCCAAAAAGTTTGGAGATAAAGATTGAAAACAGTTAGCCAACTATGGTATGGTGTCTGGTTGATTCAATGCAATGAACTGAACCAAAAACATTAAAAGCTGTGGTAGACGTTTCGTTTACGAGAGAAAGCACCAACAAAATCCTTCATTCTTCTTTTTTTGTGTTGCCTTCATTATTGATATTGGGTGATTTTGGTAGATAATAATTTTGATTTTAAAATATTTTAATAGGTTTGTAAAGATATATATTTTAAATAACTTTGTTTTTTAATTAAAAAACTTTGAATGAAAATGAAGAGGTCTCACGATTGAAATTAAATTTTTAAAAATTTAATAATAAAGAATTAAATAATAATTAGTGTAAAATAGGAGCAGTGGAAAGGACTCATCAATCCTTAACCAAAGGTCAGGGGTTCGATCTTTGACTTTGGGTATTAAACAGCCTTAAATCTTTAGGTCAGCTGTCCCACCATATGAGGTGCCTATAAACCAGCGAGGAGATTAGTCACTGAATCCACCAGTGGATACCCTGGTCAGAGACCAAAAAAAAAAATCAAATACGAATCCAACTCTCAGCTGATAATGATAACGATGGACTTAAAGGATGGTAAGGTTTGGGCCTATAAGCTGCTTGTCGGGTCCAGAAGCTCAATATTGTAGATTTAGGGCTACGATCCGTTGCAGAAGATAAGTCGCACAGCGTCTCTTTTACCGGCGAAACTAGGAGTCTTTGGTCTACTGCTGTCTTTGCGCGAGTGTTCAGCGGCAAAACGAAGGATGATGTTAACAGGTGATATTCCTCCAAACCAAACCATCTACATTAAGAACATCAACGAGAAGATCAAGAAAGAAGGTTTCTTTTCCTGCAATTCTCTTTGTTTCTCGCGAATACACTACATTTACTCTATGCCCACTTAACCCTAATTCTCGTGCTTTTAGTTAACACCGTTTACACTCGCTCTGTAATTATATTTTCCGTAGTTGTTATCTGGGTTTGGATTTTTTTTTTTGAGAAAACACTTTTCAATCCCATTGCTTCGTTTCATATAATTCCTTTCGTTTTATGGAAATCGTTTGGTTGGGTATTTTCGGTTGATGTTATGGAGAAATGGGAATTTTACGACTCTGTTACTTTTGTACATCTTTTGATTTCCTTTACATTCATGAGCATCTAGCATGACTGGTGACACGCTGCACTGTCTATTGTTATCATTGGCAGAATTGAAGAGATCCCTTTATTGTTTGTTCTCTCAATATGGAAGGATTCTGGATGTTGTTGCTTTGAAGACTCCAAAGCTTCGAGGGCAAGCATGGGTTTGTTTTAGTGAATTGACGGCTGCCAGTAATGCTGTGAGACAAATGCAGGGCTTTCCCTTTTATGACAAACCTATGGTACATATCAGCTCCATTTAATCACTTATTTATTGTTTTCAAGTATGTGCTCTGGTTACATGTATTTCACAACAGGTAGCTCCCATTTTCTGGTTTCCTATCTCATTGGTGGACTTACGTGATTCATGGGTCTCCAAATTCCTTAGACATAGTTTGCAACTTTCCTTAAACCAAAAATTGAAGTTTGTTCTGTTTATTGTGCACAATTTTATTTTTCTATACAAATTAAAATACAGTTGGTAGATGGCAGTAGAAACTTAAGTATAGCAGCATGCAACCTGCGCTTTTATGTTTGAAAATTTTGTACCATGTTGATGCTCAAATATCATCATATTCCCATCGAAATGGATAAGAAATAAAGTACAAATTGTCTTCCTGTCTTTTTAAAAGGTTGATAAAGCAAGAGAAGGAAAGTTATCGATGACCTGCATAAACTATTGTATGTTAAAGAGTATAATAGAATAGTGGTACAACGGTGTCCTAAAAGAGCACAGAGAACTATGTTCTTTTAATTTACATAAAAAACATCTGATAGGCTTTACCTAAAATAATGAAGTCCTAATGAATGTCATTCTAGCTCTATATGCTCATTAACCATGCATCTATTGGGATCTTACTGCATTTCTTGTTTAATTTTCTTCTTGCATATTTTGTCTTTACAGCGGATCCAGTATGCCAAAACAAAGTCTGATTGCCTTGCAGAGTTGGAAGGAATATATGATCCCAATGCAAAGAAGAAGAGGAAACAAGAAGAGAAAGGTGAATATTCATTAATTAGGATTTATTTGCAAGATTAAAGTTCATAAATCTTAGAATGGATGAATTTGCCTGTTTTGTTTTGTTGTAGAAAATTAAAGTGCTTCATGAATTGTTTGTGTAAGTTTTGCAGATCTAAGCTACTAATGGAACTTTAAATAGAACTTGAATATAGGTATTCAGTTTATGAATTCTTTCTGGAAAGGGCTAATGAGTAGAGTTGCAAACACCATCGTGGTGGATGACCTTGTTTTAACATTGTTATTTGACAATCCATTTCCTGAAAGTTGCTTCGGGTGCTTTATATGGGTGCAGGAAACAAGCCCATCATGTGATTAAATTTAGTGTTGCACTTAGAGTTTCCATATCAATCATTATGTTTTAACAATATTGATGAACTAGGAATTGTAGTTTCAGTTTGCTATACTACAAGGCTAATAAACCAAATGAAAATAATTAATACTTGCTTAAGTCTAGCGATCTAGTCCATGGATCTACTATCATAATTGTTGACAGAATAGGGAATGTAATAGAGAACTTATTGGGCAGCCCTTTCTTATATGTAAAGGAACTTTACTGTTACAACCTCTGGTTTTGACAACTACTCACCACCATAGAGGATAAAATGACTTTGTTCCTTCAGATGATTTAGCTTCTTGGTATTTTGGCACAATGGTTTACACATGTTTTTACATCTTCAGCGGAAAGAAAGAAATATGCAGAAGAAAGACAGCAATCGGCAACAGCTAATGGTGCAACTACTGAGAGTAACGGCGCGCCAGTAAGTTGCACAATTTTCTTGAATGTGCTCTCTTTTATTCCTCGTGGACTTGTCAATTGGTCATGCCATCCAAGATTATTCATTGTATCATATAATACTCAAAATGACACTTGACATGTATTATTAGAATTTTCGGCATGATTTAACCTGCTGTCTTGGGAAATTAAGGATTCAAGAGAATCCAAGCATGTATTCCCAGTAGTCTGGTTATCAATTGCTGCCTATATCAACTGAGCATTTGTTTCATCTGCAGAGTTCTTTCCGCCATGCAAATCAGGGTCCACAAGAGTCAGTTCCACCAAACAATATACTGTTTATACAGAATTTGCCCCATGAAACTACTAGCATGATGTTGCAAGTGCTCTTCCAACAATACCCTGGCTTTAGAGAAGTTCGAATGATTGAAGCAAAGCCTGGTATTGCATTTGTAGAATTTGAAGATGATGTGCAGTCATCCATGGCAATGCAAGCCCTTCAGGGTTTCAAAATTACTCCTCAAAATCCAATGGCTATCAGTTATGCCAAGAAATAACTGAAAATAATTCTTTTGACCTAATTTTCCATCTGAAACATCACGTAGGAGATGATGGTTGAAGAGTTAGTTTTAGTTTTCTGTACCGTAAACTTCCTTGGCAACAATCTTCGCAGTTCAAGTCCATGAAAGCTACTAGTCATGGCTGTTATGGATCTTTTTCCTACATGTTTGTTGTAAATTTCCTTTTAATTTTGTTTAATATAAATGCAGTTATCTACATAGCTTGCTATATTTCTTAGAACATAGATTGGACAGTTGTTTTTGGATCTGTGTAGTTGTTCCCTGGAAATCATTAACTAGTTGTTAGTTTTGCCTGGAAGCAACTACAGTAGAACTTCTTTAAATTAATTTTTGGTAAATTAATAAATTTTTTAAGATAATATTTTTCTCCGTTTCCGACTTGGATCAGTTGAAAATTTAACAAATTTTGATAAGATAATAAGATAATATATTTTTAAAATATTCTTATGTAAATATAGGGTTTTATTAATATAATAAATTAATAATTATATAAACTTACACAAATATAATTAAGATAATTTAGTGAATTATGATTTTAGTGATGTTTGTATCTTAACTAACTTTAAAATGAATTTTTTTTTCAAGCCACAACTGCAAATCGTTTTGAGTGCATGTTGAATGATTTCTTTTGTACTTACATAATTCTTTGTGTATTTGATCCGTCATTATTGATTTCGTGACATCTTTTAAATAAGGAGTCATTGTTGGGTGTGGTTTCAAGAAATTTTCTATCTTGTTTATAAAGTATTTTCTATCTCCATTATACGTACATATGTACATTGAATGTTTTTAGTAAAAATATAATGAATAATACTTAATTATTAAAAAATAATGATCATTATTTATTAGTTTTCGTTAATATCATGTACAATAAATCTATGTTTTAAATTCATTCGATTAATATAAAATATGAATTTTTCTAACATACAATGATTTTTAATGTAATCAAAATTTAACTTTAATTAATTACAAAAATCTCTTTAAATTAATAAATATTAATTTATCAGTTAATTAATATCTTATAAAATAATAAATATCATGATCTTAATAATATTAATTTATAGAGGTTTTGTTGTTTTAGGCTGCACCTGTACCTTTTTTTCAAAATAAAAAAGCACCAGTAAATAGTTATTATATATTAATCGATTGCTTTCCATGAATAATAATAATGTAATCATAAATAAAACAGTGATTACTAAGACGTAATTAAACATTCGTCAATGGAATTATTTATGCGAAAACGAAAAATGTTTTTGTTTATTTGTTAACATTTTAAGCTAAAATTATTTTTGTTCCTTGTAAATAAGTACATAAAGTGAGAACGTGGTTGCTTATTTTCATACATTATTACATTTAAGGAATCAAAATTAAAGAAAAAGGTAAGAATTTTGAAATTGTTATTTTTAAAGAAATATTTTCTGTGGATGCTTTTGAAAAGATAATTGATGTAATTAAATTATTAATTTATATTAAATTTAATTGTCATAAAATAGAAAACAGAAGGAACTGGAACTGGAACTGGAACTGGAGTCGACTTCTTTTACCTACATTATAATAAGATTGGTGAGTTATTCAATCCAAGGTCAAGTCTTGTCTGTTGGGAGAAGAAACACCCTAGCCATTGATTAGTTGAATTGCATCGGAATTGGGAAGATGAAAGCGCAAAGTTACGTGTGGGAGGGGGCAATTCCGCTGCAGATCCACCTCCACGAGTCGGAGGTCACTACGATGCCGGCGCCGGCGCCTGCCCTTGTGTTAGCCCCGAGAATAGGGTACCTGCCGCTGCTACTTCCTCTTGTAAAGCCCCATTTCGCGTCGGCTCTTCCACCAGGTGTAGACACTCCATGGTTTGATTACAAGGGATTGCCCCTCAAATGGTATGTACCTACTGGTGTGCTTTTTGATCTTCTCTGTCATGAACCTGAGAGGCCCTGGAATTTAACGGTATTTGTTTTCCTCCTTTCAAATTTTCTCTATTTCGCCTTCTCCTTTTGGAATTTCATTATGAACCCCACAGTGGTTCAGGTTGTTGTCTAGTTCCAAGCGCTTAAACTTCACATTTAACCTTCTGCAGGTACATTTTAGAGGGTATCCTAACAATTTATTGATGCCTTATGAAGGTGAGGACTCTGTGAAGTGGAACTTCATCAATTCGTTGAAAGAGGTTAGCGCACTACCAGTGTACAACCTTTACTGTTTTGTTAAGGCTTTATGGGTTATATTGACTTTAATATACTTCTCATATCTGCTATCTAATCCTTAAAATATTGGGATAATTTAAAGAGATATTGTTTTTAGTTTTGAATTATGTGGGTGTTCATAGACTTGGTTAGAATTGGTCCAGTAGTTACTGTGAAAGCATCTGGGATTGGAAAAGCTCTAATCAAACTAGCAGCTCTGGGTTTGCATTCACAAGTAACGGCTTGAGCAAATTTTAATTTTTTCATTAAGCCTTCATCAATTTAGAGAGACTATCCAGTGTCATGGTAGGTGGAGAATTGGATATTTTTTTTGTGTTGCATTAGTTTTCTTTATCACACTTAGTATTAGTTATTAATAGAGCAAAATCCAAGTAACCCTTATCATCTTTTCCTATCTGATGTCCAGGAATATTTTCATTTCTGTCTCCACAGAGCTAACCATAATTCTTCTTTGTTTTTACTTTGTTTTCCATTCATGATCATTCACAGGACAAATAAGCAGAGACTTCTTGGCATTTCTTGACAATTAGACAAAATGTCTGTATATGTTGACTTGAAATATAGGAAATCTAGCATGGCTTCAGCTCAAACATTGATATTTCAAAGTAGAAGATAAAAGTTATAAACTCTGGAAGGATATATGCATTTTCCAATGATCATGTGGCTTTATGGATTGTTAATATGGGATGCATTTCGTATCAGTACATCTCTGTGTTCCTTTTTTATTCCGCAAGATTACTCTTCAGTGCAAAGTTTATGTTTCATTATTTCCTTTTCTAAGAATTACCCGAACATGTCTCCAGGCAGATTATATAATTAATGGCAATTGCAAGAATGTCATGCATATGTCTCAATCTGATCAGTTGGAATTATGGCGTTCCGTAATGAATGGTATGTTTGCTCATTGATTTGAATTGATATGAATAAGTTTACCATATGTATTTGATTAAGCATAATGTGTTGTAGCGCCCCAAGTCCAGATTGATCCAACATCAATTTTCTTTTGGGGTTTAAGAGAACTACAGGTCTGAAAGTAGCTAGTTAAGTAGTTGATTTAGTAGTCTTTTCCATAGGTTTATACAGGATTTCACCTTTCTTTCCTCTTCGATATGAGATTTGACATCCACTTCCCTCTTTCAATTTGGCCCAATAACAACTTCCATTTGGGTTTAAGAGAACTATAGGCCCGAAAATAGTTAGTTAGGCAGTTGATTAGTAGTCTTTTCCATAAGCTTATAAAGGCTTCCACCTTTTCCTATCCTTTCCGATATAGGATTTGACACGCACCTCCCATGTGGTATGTCACATGTGTTAACTTTATTCCAACAAAGTGGACTGAAGATGCCATAATCCTTCTTGCTATTGTCGGTCAGGTGTTTGGATCAATCACAAATGCAGCATTATGAACTTCCTCACCCATCCATCCTTTATTTCATGGTAGTGCCTATATAATTTTGTGATGTAATATACCCTTTTCTTGTTGCACCATCATTTTCCTTGAGCCTGTTCAACCTCATAGGCTCAGTTATCCGTATTTGCAATTTAGTGGCTTCTTAAAGTTGTTCATTTCTGAACTTTAAGTCTTGCTTTTTGTCAGGTAGTTTAGAAGCTTACCTACGTGCATCTTCAAAGCTTAGGCTTGGAACAGTGGAGGATGAATATACCTTGGACCTGGATTTATGCAAACCAAAATCCCCCAAAACCAGTGAGGTAGATGTAGCTGGACAAGTTAAAGCAGGTGAGCAAACTTTAGTTATGGATAAGAATTATATTAGATTAAAATGAAGGTCTATATGAATGATATACACCAAGAAGATATGTTTTTGAAGCTCATATCTTGAAAGTTTTGAAATGGAATGGAATACTCTGCGGCAGAATATTTTGGTCAAAAAAGTTGGGTTACTATCTTAATGTTAAGTTAAAACAATGCATAAAGAATATTTGCTGTAGTGCTCTTGCCTGATTTTGAATTTCAACCTCTATTTTGAAGCTTGCAACAATTGTTGGATGCAACTGTTTGAGAGCTTTACTGTTTCATGGTAGTAGTTAACAATTCACTGCTTGCCGTCTTCATATTTGAATTTGCAAGGATATATGTACCATGGTATTAAACGCCAGTATTTTAGATAAAGATATGAATTAATATTGACTTTTCTTCATTTTATATGGAGCAGAAAAATGCCATTTGGGACTAATTTACAGAATTTGGTTATGGAAATAAAAATATCTTCTTTTTGCACTGTATTAAAGTTCACTTTTCAACATGGTGTCAGGTAAAGTTCCTGTGCGATTATATATTTGGACTGTGAGCACAGATTTTGAGGATTTCGAAGATTTGCCTAATATTGACAGTTGGGACAAAGTCTCTTATGTAAACCGCCCTGTTGAGTTTTTGAAAGAAGAAGGTTGGTAATACTTTCATGAACTTTACCGTGAGGAGTTTGCAGCCTGTTTCACTGTTACAAAAAGATTTAGATCGACTTTTGCCCCTTTTTTTTTTTTTTTTGGTTCTTTTTTCAAATTCAGTGGAAAAGTCCCCCATCTTATGTAGATGTAATAATATAGGCATATACGGATTCCATGATTAGTAGGTTACGGTACAGTTGTCTATTAATGTGATCATCCTTACAACGGGCGTTTCAAGACATGTAAGATTTAGAAGCTTATAAAATCCCATAGAGGAGAGCACAACCATGAGCCAGTTTTCATGAGTCGCTGTGCTGTTTTAACCTCAGTTTTAAATAATACGTTGAGCTTGTGCTGCAGGTAGATGCTTCACCTTGCTTGATGCACTTAAAACTCTTCTACCAGAATTTTTAAACGGAAATTCCATGTTAAATGAGGAACCATGTGGTCTCGAGGATGAGGAGGATAAACAGAATGCTCCAGGAGAAGACTCGATTAGCTTGAGAAAAGCAAAAGAGGAGAAAGAAACATCATGTCAAATTGCTGAGTCCTGCCGAAAAGGTGGTGATGCTGAAATCAAACTTGTCCGCATCCAAGGTATTGAGCCAAAATTGGAGATACCATTCTCCTGGATCGTGAACAACTTGAAGAATCCCGAGCATTTTCTCCATATTTGTCTTTATCTTAAGCTTCCACTAGTAAATACCGCATGACAAATAACATTATTGTCTGCTTTATTGTTATTTGTTTGATCTTTTCAAACTAGGGTTGGCCACAATCTTTTGTAATCATAATGTACAGAATTACATGCATATTTATTGGGAAAAAATGAATTTCAGTTTGAAACATCCCATTTCACCTTTTAGCTCATAATTCATTCCCTAGCTTCTGACCTCTTTGGCTTTGTTCGGTTGAAAATAACATTTTTAATCGAATGAAATGAAATAGAATAATTTATAATATAATTCAATATAAAAAGATATAATATTAAAAAATTGTTGTTTTTGGAGAAATAGAAGGATTTATAATGTAATATAGTAAAATATTATTTAAATGAAGAGTTTATATAAAGTTATTTATTATTTTATATTTTATTATAAATATTTTAAATATGAAATTTTTTTATTTTTATTATTTATGATGGAATGTAATATAATATGAAATCTTTCTCTTTCCTTCATTTTATTATAAACTCTTGTCTTAAACGAAAGAAGAATATTATATTTCATTCCATTTCACTAATAATTTCCAACCAAAACATGGATCCTTTTTGTCAAAAATGGTATTATAATCTTATTTCAGTTAATTTTAATACACATTTACATAAGTTTTGTATAAATATATTAATAAAATTTAATAAAATAAAGTAAGAAAGCATATATAAAAGAAAAGTCAAATCTTAGCAAACAACAAGACAGCAGACATAGTGCCCCATTCGACACGGTAGGATTAGGAAAGCAGAGCCATCTTCTAGAATCCAAAATTAATATGGGACGATCCAACCCAGCCATTTGTCCTTGGCTACAACCCTAGTTAATATTATCTCTTAATAAAATATAATATATTGTTTCTACAATTGACCACTTGTAGGAAGCATGAGAGTCCAACAATTCGTACGTTCAAGTTTTGGTGCTTCTGTTAATTCGCCGGTTACTGCAAAAGCCACTTTTAAAATGTCTAATTATAACAAATCAAATAATTAATAAATTGATAATTTGTTACATAATTTATTTAAAATAGGTAATTTATAAATTATTATATATAATTGATAATTTGTTTAATTCTATAAATATGTATATGTTTTTATATTTTTTATAAAATTTGGTACTAAGCAAGACTCCGAGGAGCAAACGTTCTCCCTTTCAACTTGCTTAGAATCTGCTTTAGATTTAGTGCTTTAGATTTAGTTCCTCATCATCAAAATGTAAAACAAAAATGATCGATACCAATCTTAAGGCATATGTCAGTAGGTAAGGGATTCTTTTGACTTAAGTGAGATTATAAATTAGTTAGTAAGAGGTTCTTCTGATTTCAGTGAGGTTGTAGGTTTGAACATTTCTCATATATGCATCCGTTTAAAATTTAAGATCAAAGCTTTATCTTTTATAGAAGACCTATTTAATTTAAATAAAGAATAATTTAGATATGGATAATTTAAAAAAAATTTAACCTAATTAAGATATGCTTAGAATACCCTAGGGGGAAAAAAATCGATACCAAAAAAGTAAAAGAAAGAGGAAAATAACCCCAAAAAAAAAAGTGCAGCGCGTCCGCCCACCAATGAAAAGAAAATGGATAAAAGTTGACGTACTCACTACGTTTGTATCTCTGTCAGCTCAGCCGCCATCCAGTCAAAGCCACGAGTTTTGACCAACAAAATTTTTATAAATTTCAAATTTAATTGAATCTCAATTAAAAATTTAAGATTAATTTAAGTTTTTAAATTTTAAATTTAGTTTTTATTAGAATTAAACTCAATTTAAAATTCTATTAATAAATTATTTGTGTTATATAAAGATAATTTACAAAATATTAGACTTTGTCCTTTCCTACTATTATATACAAAAACTTCCTTAAGCCTTGTGTAAGATATTCATAGATAAGTTAATGTAATAAGTCGGCGGGCTTGCAACTTCTTATTAAATAGTCCACGGTCAACCATTTCCTTGTAAGCTTCCTAGAACCTCCCCTGCAACCCCAACATCAATCTTAGTTCAAACGTAACCATCTTCTCTTCGTCCTTCGTTATTAACAGCAACAGCTTCACTTCCTTTGAGGAAAAACCTAACCTTCTCTCTGTCTCTCTCTCGCTCTCGTCATGGCTTCTTCTTCTGGGAGCTTAGATACGTCGGCCAACTCACAACCACCTGTTCAAAGTTTTAGTTTTTCCACTCACTCGTCCTTCATGAATTCTCCCACCACCTCTTTCTCCGACCTCCTTGCTTATGGTGACGATGAACCCAGCAACAATACGGTAACTCGTAATCAACAGAGACGTGGGTTGTCTGATCGAATTGCAGAGAGAATTGGGAGTGGTGTGCCCAAGTTTAAGTCTACCCCGCCACCTTCTCTGCCCCTCTCTCCGCCTCCTGTTTCTCCTTCTTCTTACTTCGCTATCCCACCTGGTTTAAGCCCTGCTGAACTGTTAGACTCTCCTGTCTTGTTGAATCCCTCTTCTAATGTAAGTAGTTGCTTTTCTTGTTGGACTTGAATCTTTAAGATGGCTTTCGAGAGAAAGTTGATTAATTTTCTCATCTTTCCTGTCCTTTTAGTTTTGTGAGAAATGGAAAGATTCTATGTTTAGGTGCGTTGATGGTTGGATGGAAACATTCGATTGGTATGTTTTCATTGGTTTCCTTCCCTTTTTTTTTTTTGGTATAACAGATTCTACCATCTCCAACTACTGGGACATATGCTGCTCAGGCTTTCAATTGGAGGAAGGATTCAGCTCAATACCAGCAAAGTCTCAAGAAAGATGATAAATATTCCTCTGATTTCTCTTTTCAGCCACCGGAAAGGGCTTCCAAAACCTCATCAGCAATGTTACAATCCTCAAATGCCGCTTTTCAGTCTGTACGTGTGCATATTATAGCGTAAAATGCTGCTGTTATTTGTGTCTCATTCGGTTTTCCTCTTTTTTTTAATGTTCTGTTTATCGTCCTTTGTTTCTTTCTAATGTTCTTCACGGAACAGCAGCAACCATGGAGTTTCCAAGAACCTAAAATTGCAGTTAAACAAGAACACTCCTCGATGCAGAGCTTCACTTCTGAGATTGCTGCAACCCAAATGAACAGTCAAGCCAGCAACGGTTTTCAGTGTGATTATGGAAATCAGCAACAGCAGTATCAGTCTGTTAGAGAGCAGAAAAGATCGGAAGATGGATACAACTGGAGAAAATATGGTCAAAAACAAGTCAAAGGAAGTGAAAATCCGAGAAGCTATTACAAGTGCACATATCCCAATTGCCCAACAAAGAAGAAAGTTGAGAGGTCTTTAGATGGGCAAATTGCTGAAATAGTTTACAAGGGCAGTCACAACCATCCAAAGCCTCAGTCCACTAGAAGATCATCCTCATCAGCTTCTTCTCGATATCCAATTCAAGCTCCTAATTCTACAATGAATCAGATTCAAGATCAGTCATTTGCCTCTCATGGTAGTGGACATATGGACTCTGTTCAAACACCTGAGAACTCCTCTATATCAATTGGGGATGATGATTTTGATTCACAGAAGAGTAAATCATGCGGTGACGACTTTGATGAAGACGAACCTGAAGCTAAAAGATGGTAAGTTCTGATAAAAATCAATCCTAGAGTGTAAAATTTTCCGACCGTTGGTGCTGAAATTATTGCTTGTTTGTATCTCAGGAAAAGAGAGGTTGAAAATGAAGGGATTTCAGCACCAGGAAGCAGGACAGTGAGAGAGCCAAGAGTCGTGGTTCAAACTACTAGTGACATTGACATTCTTGATGATGGATATAGATGGAGGAAATATGGGCAGAAGGTGGTGAAGGGAAATCCAAATCCAAGGTAAAAATCATTTGCTTTTGAAGTTTCTTTTTATCAGAACAGAGGCTTAGGCTTTTACCAAGGTTTGATTCCTTTATAGTCTATAAACATCCAATTCCAAATTAATGCGGGAAATGTCTTACATTATCAGTGCAATATGCTTCAATGTTTTGTTTCTTTGGTTCTTTCAGTTATATATTTTGTCCTCTAATCCTTGGCATTCATTATTCCTTTGCAGGAGCTACTACAAGTGTACACATCCAGGATGTCCTGTGAGGAAACATGTTGAAAGAGCATCCCATGATCTCAGGGCAGTGATCACAACCTACGAAGGGAAACACAACCATGACGTTCCAGCTGCTCGCGGTTCCAGTCATTCTGTCAATAGGGTGTTTCCTGAAAACAACAGCAGTAACACCAACGGCAAGAGCAGCAGCTCCATGGCAATAAGGCCAGCAGCTAGCAATCACAATAGGAGTCCACCAATCATCTCTGAAGGAGAGACAACATTTACATTTGATATGTTGCAGAGTCCAGGGAGTTTTGGGTTTTCAGGATTTGGAAATCCAATGGAATCGTACGTTAGTCAATCAACGGACAACGTTTTCTCCAGGACCAAGGAAGAACCAAGAGATGACATGTTACTCCAGCCATTGCGATGCTGAAGTATGCAAACACGCACATAACTCAAAGAACAAGAAGGGCTAGTCTCGTCAGATTAACGGAAACTAGGAAGCAATGTTTGTTTGTTTGATGTACATCACCTTGCAAAGAGAATTTGGCAAATTTGTAGATATAGTTAGGGACTGTTATTGTTAATCCCGAAAAAGTTTATTCTTTTTTATTGTGTTTTGAGGCCTAAGCTGAAACCCAAGCCCCGAATCAATTCTGAATCACTGATAGATACCATATGTTGATTTAATTTATTTTAATTTAAGATGAATTTATTTTTTTATGGATACAATGTCCTGAAGTTAATGTGTAGTCGTATGAAAGCATAATGTTTTAAATGTTTTGACTTTAAAACAAATGTAGCTTTTGTTTGATTGGGTTTATACCAGTATAATTTTTATCAATAGGTTTTTTTTTTCTGTAAATGTTTTCTGAGAAAAACTTTCTAAGAAACGAGTTGACTCTTTGATTGTCATTTTAAAAAAAGTTTTTTTAAAGAGCTTCATATAATAGACTGCACCATAATATAAAATAAAAAGTATTTTTAATTTTAACTATATTTTATTTTGTAATAAAAATTATTTATGTATATCAATATTATTTAAAGTATAATAAACAATATACAAAACACAATATATTAATTACTATATAATTTTAAGCTATATAAAACATAAATGAAAATATATCTAACCAAATCTTTTATATGGATTATAACACAAGTAAATTAATATCAAAATTAAATATTAAAACATATAAAAAATCAAATAATGTTATATAAATCTCAAATTAAATATTCAAGAGTAAATAGTTAAATACATAATAAACAGGAAAATGAATTTGTGAGTATTATGGGAATTATGTATAAAATATAAGGACAAAAAGACTAAAAAATAGACTCATTAATTGATATATAAAATCTATTTAAAATAAAATTTTATATTTTGGTTGTCAAAAAAATCATATCTATTAAAAAGGTGTTTTTTATGTTACAATCAAAAACTTATTTTTTTATAAAAAACTTTTGTGATAGAAAAAAGTAATTATTAATATCTCAAAAGCCTATCCAAAACGGGCCTTAATGTATTTCTACCAAACCAATGACACAACGCACCTAACGTTTTAAAATCTTTTTAGATAGATAGACAATAAAAACCGTTTGATCTTTTTTTCTTTTTTTTTGTCCTGATCTTTTAAAAATTATAACTTATTTTTCATAATTTTGTTTAATTGTCATATGAAGTGCTCTACGACATTTTATCAATTTGTATATTTAAACATATTAAGAAATTTAAATTTAAATCTCAATACAATATTACTTTAAAAGCAAGAACAAACAAAAAATCGACAAAATATAATGAAATGAATTGTGTAATAGGAAAATGATATTAGAAAATTTTAAAATATAAGAACTAAAATAAAAAATATATAGATTCTTCATAATCGACGGATTGTTCAAATAAATAGATAATGTCACATCAAATAAAAATATTTTCAATTTGCAGATGACACGCGGAGGATTGCCCGGTTAGAAGGAGTAGGATTAGGAGACAGCGCGGGGGAACACCGAAAGTAGTGATGTAAAGTTTGAAATGGTCAAAGAAGAGGGGCTCTGAACTGAAGGAGATGGCTCTGTGGTCAAAGTCAACACGTAGACATTCATTAGTTTGGTGTTGTCTTTGTGTGACTTTCCGTGTTGCTCCATTTTGTAGGGTCAAGTAAAAGATCTTTTGTCTAATATTGTTATGTCTTATTCTTTTCAATGAATCTCAACCATTTATTTATATAAGTTTCGCGTAAACTACGCATAGATCCTGTAAAATAAATGGTTAAAATTTTATAAAATAAAATAAGACAGAGTACTAAACAGAGGATCTTGTCTCAAGTAAAAGCGATTGATCTTTCTGCCACAACTGCATTAACTTCTTTGTGTGGAGCAAAAATTGATGGGACAATCTCGTTTTTCATCATGGACGTGCAAATAATATGTTCGACGCAACCAGCCAGCAAGAAGCCATTCATATTCCCATGCCCTTGTAATAATTATAACGTGTAACCCATCTTTAATGCACATTCAAGAATACGGTGTGGTAGTACTATGCAGAAGTTGAAAAAGCCATTATTATGCTGGACTTATTTATTACCAACTTGAGCATAAGTTGATGGTTGCTTTTTTCAAACATACATATAATGAAAGCGATAAGCTCATATCCTATTTAAAGAAAGTCACCATTTTTATTTTTTCGTTGTGGATCAGGGAGCAATATGAAATCGCATTCTTCTGATCTATGTACGAGTAGCGAGCCTTTCCCTTTCAAGGGCTAGTTATAGGATTTCTAACACGGCTATCAATTCCTTCCTTCAAATGCCTGTATTGAGTATATATAATCTCTTGGTTTTTCAAGTTTTATTCAAGAACACACAAACCGTTTGGATAACAAACTACGAAGGCTCGATAGGTTTAGGTACCAATTGGTAGTCATTGATTGAAAATTTGCAACTTGTTTTATAGCGTTTAAGCCTATAACTGTTGAAATATAAAGTGAGAGTTTGTCCCATATTGAAGAAAGAGAGGAAAAAACTAACATATAAGTCTAGTAGGCTACTCCACCTATCACCAATTGATTTTAGGATGGAAACTCACTTGGACTTATATGTGATCTAACTTTCCTTCTCGTGTTGGCCCGTAGACCTATTGTAAATTCTAACATGGTATCAGAGCAGGTTGCTCTTATGTTAGTCGTTAATACCTTGAATAGATAGATTATGTCACGTGTTAGACCCACACGTGAGGGGGGTGTGTTGAAATATAAAATAGAAGTTTGTCCCACATTGAAGAAAGAGAGGAAAGAAAACTAACATATAAGTCTAGTGGGCTACTCCACCTATCACCAATTAGTTTTAGAATGAAAACTCACTTGGACTTATATGTGATCTAACTTTCCTTCTCGTGTGGGCCCGTAGGCCTATTGTAAATTTTAACAATAACTACATATATTTTAGACGTAAATCGATCATGTTTGAATTTTCATGAAATTAAGCATGTATTGTCCAAATTTGGATATTTCATTTTTACAAGCTTTAATTAGTTGAGTACAAAACGTGAAACCCTATTTATTAATTTATGAATTTTATAAAGCTTGGGCTGAGTCAAACTAAAACTCAAGTTAATTTGTCCTTATTCAAGAGGGGACAACGGAGAGCCATGCAAACTCAATTGAATTAATTATATATTATGATCAATATGTGCCACAAATTCTTTTATTTATTTTTTAGTTTTCTAATGCAACGTATTTATTCATACTAGCCACTTTACAAGTGAAAGATAGCCACTTGAAGCTTTTTTGTTCCTTAATTATCATTGTAAATCTTTTTAAACCTTGTCTACGTTTTGAGTAAGTCACTGAATTAATAATTACATGCAAGCAGGACCTTGAAACTACTTGGATCATGTGACCAAATGGAGGGATTAACGTGGGACATGCATGGAAGTGCTCTTACACTACAATCCACGGAAATATGTCTGAACCATACCCATGAACCAACGTTGATTTCTTAATCTTACCCATTTATTCTTTTTCTCTCTTTATCTTCTCCATCTCGTACTTTCCTTGGAAAGACAACGTTTTTTTATGTTGGTTAAGGAAGGACATGTCACAATTGAATGGTACGATGTTCATGCAACTCCATGAACATATAGGCGTTGGCCTCAAGGAGGAGGCTGGAGTTGGCAACCTCAAATTTTTGTGCCATGGTGTGGGCAGGATCAACTCCAGAGGATTGTGGCTTGGTGATGACCCACTTTCTTTCTCTTTCCCTCTATTACTCTTACAGCTCTCTCTCATTTCCATCTTTACACGTTTCATTTACGTACTTCTCAAGCCCTTTGGACAACCTTCTATTGTTTCTCAGATTCTGGTAATTAATCTTCGTGTTCTTATGCGAATTCTTTATGCGGGTTTTTTCGATTAGGCAAATAGATCATTGCATTTTCAATCTTGCATGTGAAATATATGATTTTGAACCATCCATGATCTGTTAGTGAGCTTGATTCTTGACAAATAGAAGCTTGAATACGATTCAGTTTGGTTGAATATGGAAACCCTTTATGGACTGGACCTTAATTTATGCTTGTTATTCATTTCCAATTTCTTTTCGTGACCGTTTACGACTAGCTTGACTCTTGAAGGAGAGATCGAATCACATTTGGTATCAAATTGTTTTAAGCTACAGGAAGTAACGTAGGAAAGATTTGATTTTCATTTTCAGAATTACTTCTGCAAGTGGTACTGAACAGATCATTGTTAATCTGAAAAATGATGGCTTTAATTGTTAGTAGATACTCCACATTGTTTGGGAAAAAAATTATTCTGTGATTTTTGTTCACCAGGGAGGTCTGCTTCTTGGTCCTTCGATCCTTGGGCAAAATGCAACATTTTCTGAGAAAGTGTTTCCATTAAATGGGAGAACTTTGTTGGAGACTCTTTCAGTCTTTGGTATGATGCTCTTTATATTCCTCATTGGGGTGAAAATTGACCCCTCAAGCATATTAAAGTCGAATAAACAGGTGTTTGCTATAGCAACTCTAGCCCTCTGCATGTCTTTTGGAGTGGCTTCATGTGTAAGATTGATAATCTGCCATCTTCTCTCGTTAGATGGTAATTTGTGTAATGTGCTTCACAAAATTGTGAAAATGCAGTCCATGACAGCCTTCCCAGTAATTGCTATCTTTCTTGCCGAGCTAAACATCCTGAATTCTGAGATTGGACGCCTTGCCTGTTCTTCATCAATGGTTGCCGATCTGATCTATGGGTCCATTATGTTGCTGTATTCCCTGGCCAAGATTACTATAGATAAATCGGTCAAAATGTCAATTGGGTATTTCCTATCAGTTAGTCTGCTTCTGAGCTTCATTGTATTTGGGATCCGTCCTGCTATTTTGTGGGCAATTCGAAATACACCAGAAGGAAAACCTGTGAAAGAGATTTATGTCTTTATAGTCCTCGTAACACTGATGTGCTGTGGATTCATTGGTGAAGTAATTGGCATAAATGCTATTCTCTCAGCTTTCGTTTTGGGGTTGGTTATACCAGATGGACCACCTCTTGGAGCTGCATTAGTAGAGAGGCTAGATTGCTTCACATCAGTATTGCTCATGCCCATCTTTTTTACTCTATGTGGACTCAAGACAAACGTTTTTACCATAAAGAAGTGGAAGACTGTTTGTGGGATTGTGCTGGTCATTTTTGCTGGCTTCATTGGAAAGCTTATAGGAACAATAGCACCCCCACTCCTTTATAGAACGCCTTTCAGAGATGCTCTCTCTCTCGGTCTGATCATGAACTCCAGAGGCATAATCGAACTTCTTATTTTGGATGTTTGGAGAACAGAAAATGTAAGAATCCTTCCGCTTTGGCTATGCTCTTCATATACGAAACTGTTTGCTTTATCTAGTTCATGCCTAGAATCAACTCCTATATTCTAAGTCAATATAGATGATTTGCATAAATGTGCAGGTCATGAACGACGAATGTTTTGCCATCATGATTATCTCTGTGGTGGTTGTAACAGGAGTAATCTCACCCCTTATCAAGTTCCTGTATGATCCCTCAAGAAGGTTTCTGGCCTACAAAAGAAGGACTATACAACATCATCGATGGAATGAAGAACTTCGAGTACTTGCTTGCATCTACAGCTTGGACAATATCCAGACAATACTTACCCTCCTTGATGTCTCCAATACCAAAGAGAGTCGCGTTAGTTTGTTTGTTCTTCATCTCATTAAACTTGCCGGGCGAGCCTCCTCCTTATTGATTCCCTATCTGCCACGGAAAACGCCTTCTGATAATCCAACATTATCAGAACTCATCTTCAATGCGTTCAAAAAGTTCGAACTTGAAAACCAGAGTCATATTACTCTGACTTGCTATAAAGGCATTTCGCCTTATGAGACAATGCACAATGATGTCTGTTCTCTTGCTTTAGAACAGAGAATATCTTTTATCATCATCCCTTTTTACAAGCAGCGCCTCAATAAGATGAAGCTAAAGTCGGTTCATTCTTATAGGCAACTAAACAAGAATGTGCTTGACAAAGCTCCTTGCTCTATTGGGGTCCTCATAGACCGCGGGAACCAGAGGCGACCTCGATGTCTGGTCTCAGAATCTTTGATTTATCAGGTTGCTGTTCTATTCTTTGGGGGTCCAGATGATAGAGAAGCACTAGCATATGCTGGACGCATGTTGGAGCATCCTCATGTTGTAGTCACTCTTCTGCATTTTACTAGTTCAACTAGTACAGAAATTGTATCTGGTACAGCGAGGAGCAAGACGCTTGATGCTGAAATCTTAAATAAATTCAGGTCAGGTGTGCAGTGCAATGCCCGTGTTTCTTACCTAGAAGAGGTGGTGCATGACAGTAGAGATTTTCAGGCAGTGATTGGAACACTAGGGAATGCTTTTGACCTTGTTATGGTTGGGAAGGATCATGCAGACTCAAAGTTCATATCTGCCCTAGGGAAGTGGACTAAGCATTCGGAGTTAGGAGAAGTAGGAGAGCTAATAGCCGGATCAGATTCCAAACTTGCAGCTTCTGTATTGGTGGTTCAACAACAAAGAAGAGTATGGGGCTTGCGGGATCCAGAGGAGTCCTTACGACTCAGAAGTGTAAAAATTTGATGGATAGGAGGAGCTTTTCCATGCCAACTGGAAATGACTATGGACAAGGGTGTGGATTAAATTTAGAAGAGTTGAACTACTTCATCTATGATTCTTTAAAGATCAATTAAAGAGAAAGAGAAGAGATGGGAATCCATGTTCAAAGTGGACTACTACCTGGCATGCCTTTTCTTTTGACTATTTCTTCATTAATCACCAAGTGTCAGCTAGGCTGGAACGATTGATTAACCAAATCACATTCATATTATATTCGATCCAATGATATGCTTGTAATTCATTTCCCATGTATGCATAGTTTTCAGGCTGCATGTTCGAGCTCTAACATGAACCACATTTAATGGGGACAATTGACCTACCTTGGAGTAGCATATCAAATACTTCTTCCAGTTCATGTGTTCTTCACATCATTTAAAATTAAATGAAATAATTATATTAATGTTAGCACAGATTCACCTTAATCTCTTCTTATTTTTATTGATTTAAATCTTATCACTTTGTTGTAATTCTATTGATTTAAATCTTATCACTTTATTATAATTTTCTTAGATATGATAAGCTGAAGCACTACATTTAGCACTCACTATTCACCTTCATGTAAAACATAATCAGAAAATACAAAAACATATCAAATTACACTCCATATTTATTCTTTTGATGGTATTAGAGCTCACCTGAGTATATTCTTCCCATTTTTCTTCATCTTCTTCAGTCCCTCTGGATTATGTCATTGAAACTAGTCTATCGACACATGCATACTTACAAGTCTCAAATTCACTCCCAAAATGAATACAAAAATCCTACACTACCAATCACCAACCTTACGAATTTCATTACTACTATTACTTTTGACAACTATTTAACATGAAGAAATCAAGTTAAAATTATACCACTCACGTGTGATTTACTTGGATACATTGATGGGTCAATCTCTCCACCACTCAAACACGATGACCCTATTGCTAGTACCTCACCTCCTCCAGTTTCGTCTACTATTCAATATGGTCTCACTAACTCTATGACACTGCTCAAGCTCTTTGGACTACACTTTTCTCCAACAAATTCTCCCCCAAAAATCATTGCTCAAGCATTGTTCACACAATCAGAAAAGGTGATTCCTCCATCATTGATTACCTGACGTCTCTCGCATTAACAGCTGAAAACTTAGCACCCACTATTGACCCTACTTCCTCTGAATACTTGGTGCTCTCTTTACATTTAATGGCTTACCTCCCGATTATGAGTCATTTATCACTGACATGTAGAATCAAGAAATCACTATTTCACTCTTAGAATTACGTGCGAAGCTTCTGCTTTATGCACAACGTTTGTTGCCTCTTCATCAACCGCCACCTGAAGCGACATTTGTAGCTTCTCATGGCAGCGGTTTCTCAGCTCGTAGAAATAGTGGACAATTTAGATAATGAACTCTACGTAAGGGAAGGTAGATCCTGAATTATCTGTCCAATATTAAGATATCTTATTCTGTTCAGTATCAAAACGGCGTCGTTTTTGTTTAACATTGGAAAGACGCGTTCTTTAAAGCCAAAATCAGTTTTAAACAAATCAACGTCTACTGATATATATTATGTGGCTTTATATAAAGTCAATTAAATTTTTATTTATTATTAAAAAATAAACATAATTATTTATTTCTTCTTATTCTAAAAGACAAATAATTTTTATTTGTTTGTTAACTCTTTTTATTTTGATGATTACAAAAATAAACATATATTTTTATCCTTATTCTTATCAAGAA
>JAOTIZ010000202.1:6058626-6068833 GCA_027123425.1 Erythroxylum panamense | reverse complement strand
CAATAAACCTGTTCCTCTATAATTAGAGGCCAATGACATGCTCAATCAGTGAATGCAATAAAACCTATCAGTCCGTCCCAATTTACCAAAATGCCCTTCTAAACTGTAACGGGATGTTACACATACACCATGAATTGTCTTTTTTAAACGTCAATATGGCTAACATTATGTAAAGGGTTAGACTTTCACACACATGCCCTTTTACCAGTAGCTCCTCCACCTGATTGCGTAACTCCTTGTGCTCCTTCTGGTTCACTTTATAATAGGGGCGGTTTGGTAACATGACTCCTAGTTCAAGACCAATCTGGTGTTGAATATCACGTAACAGTGGCAAACTATCAAGTCCCTCGCTCAAGAATATGTCACGAAATTCATTGAGTAGTTTGACTATCGCCTGTGGTGTAATCATGTCTAGTTCAACTCCTTCCCGATCAGTATATACAACACTTTTGACTCCTGCAATACTTTATTAAATCTAGCCAAGGATAATAGGTTAGTAGTATCCTCCGTCGGTTTATCCTTTTTCACCCCTTTACTAGGCAATAGTACGATCTTCGTTCCCTTAAATACAAAAAATGTACGTGTTAGCCTTATCATCATGTACCGCTCGCCTATCATACTACCACGATCTCCCCAACAATAAGTGACAAGCATCCCTGACAATTACATCACACCATACTAAATCTCTATATTTAGGATCCACAGAAAAGGACACCAAAGAACATTGAGACATTGTGATCTCATTACCCTTCTTTAACTAAGCCATCTTACATGGTGCCAGGAGTTTTTTCAGTTTTTAAATTCAAATGTTGGACAACCTCAATAGATATTATATTCTAACAACGACTAGTATCAATAACAAAGCGACAGATCCTACCATAGAAGGTGCATATGGATTAGAATATATTGTTCCGTAGCCACTCATCTCTAATAGCATCTTTAAGGATTAAGCATGCCCGTCTGACTACTAAAGCAGTACCGATATCCCCTTCAACTTGTACCTCCTCCGTATACTCCTCGGTGTCAAAATCTAGTTTTGTTCCAATGATTACATCTTCATCATCTTGCTCTTTAGAATCCACAAATAGTTCCTTCTTAGCTGTTGTTTTCTGTCACTCAGATTGTTTATGATCAGGTTCGCCACACCCAAAGCAATGAATAAATCCTCCAGTTACTCTATTGGTTGGATTCACACTAGTAGCACCTTTATTCTGCCTATTGTTCTTATTCATTGGCATGTTCACTCTACTGCTTAATGTGTGATTCGAATTGATTGAGTGGTTAGGACCTATAAGAGAAATTCTCCCCAACTGTTGAACTTGTCTCTTAAGTATTAAAACCAGCTGGTGAGCCGTTGACACAAATACGGGATTAAACATGTTTACCATATCCTAGATCTGTTCTCACAATCCGCCCAAAACGGCAAGTCCAAAATTAGTTCCCTATAAAAGTAATTGCGAAATAAAAAATTACCAAAAATAACAAAATTGTCAAATTGAATTCTCAAGTTGGCCATAATTATGAAACTGCCATTATGTATAGTTTTTATCCCATTGCTCCAAGTATTGTAATGCTTTCTGATATGCATCACAAACCAATGACAGAAATGATATATCAAGGAATACTCAAATAGTAAATACTCACACCTATGATTCAAGAAACCCATATTCCAGAATTTTCAAAAGCCATAAATAATACACAAAATGATTGAATATAAATCACCATTTTGTTGTAACCAAACAAATTAAGCAAGTATTATTACATAGAAAAAAAGAGAAAACAAAGACAAGCACCTAGTTAGCAATGAGAAGAAGAGACAGAAGAAGAGACCGATAAAACAACATAAGAAATGAAGGGAGGAATAAAGAGAGTCATCAATGGAAGAAAGTAGAACAACAGAAGAGATAAAAATAGAAAGAAAAAATGTTCTTTTAATTTTTAAAAGCTAGTCGCAATAGACATAAACAATAAAGTTGTTTTTGTAAATATTTTTTTATTTTTTAATTTTTGAATAAAAAAAGATAATAGAGCAAAGCAAACATGCTTTATTTCTATGTTTTCTTCTCTTAACCATAATAAGGAACATGAATAATAAAGAAAAATAAATAGCCCTACACTTTTTGCATTTTAATTTTCTATTTCCTTTTTATCATAATTTAATTTTATTATTGACTAAATATATATTATTTAATTATTTATTATTAATTAAGAATTATGAAAATTATAATTTAATAATTTATTATATTTTATTTTTAATTAATTAAGAATACGAGTAATATAATTTAATAATTTAATAAATTTTAACTTTCAATTAGTTAAATTTTAAATTTTAAATAAAACATAATTATTTAATAAACATATTTTAAATTAAAATACATAAAATTTAAAATATTTATTTAATATAAAATTTTAAATAATCACATTTTGAAAATATATTACTAAATAAATATTGTGTAAGAGATTAAAATAAAATTAGTTACTTAACTTAATTTATAAAATTAATTTATCTCTAAATTTTATTAATATTTGAAAAATTCGAAGGATGTAATTTCGCAAAAATTTTATTCTGCCTCAGTTGCTTTGAACTATTTCTGTTGGTTGCTTGATATAAAGCAACTGTATTAGCGGCTGTTAATTTTTCATAAAAAGTAAATATAAAAATTAAACAAGCAACAAACAAATTAACAACCAAGATTTCGTAACGTAGTTCGATATACCTTACCTACATTTGCAAGGCCCTCACCTAGCTTAATCACTTTCATCGAAAAACAACAAATTTACACGAGGCTTTACTAATATATCTAGCTTAACACTATCCACTCATTCTCACACCTTGTGAAAATATTTTATTCCCAATAACACGACCACCTCATGCTAACTTCGATGGAGGATTTTCACAATATTGTTTGATACTAAAGATACAACTCAAATGATTAAATCAATAAAGGCATAGGCAAAAAAAACTATTGAGATAAAAACAATCCCCTAAATATGTAGCTTCATCGATCGAAGGTGTGGGATGTGGTCGCACAATATTTGATGTGAACTATTGAGAAGAATCACTAATCAGTCCACACATAGCAGCATCAAGAAGACATCAATCGAACAATCCTTTCATCCCTAAAACGTCAAAAAATACAACTACAACCACACCTATATATTTCTTTTCATTCAAAAACAATAACTGGACAACCCAGAAAATCCACGCAACCAGTGAAGAAAACACAACTACTCAAACAAATCACTATAGCTTTTTCCTCAAAAAATGATAATATATGTTGTACAAAAAGTCACGCATACATAGAGAAATGCAGTCGTCATGGATAACTCTAATCCCACAAAATTTGCTTCAAAAAGATATTTACAATCATCGAAATAGGTTGCCAAAGATAGCTCCAAAATAACCCAAAACATCAACACATTATCTTTATTAAGATACGGTGATTTCATCCCGAATAAATCTTATCTTCTCTAGGATTTTATCCTTCACTCTATCTTATCTTCAAGAATCCCACATAAGGTAAATTTATTATCATAATGACATTCCAAATATATCCAACTATATCCAATTGCAAATAATGCCAAAATAATTAAGAAGATATCTTAAGATTATTGAATAATTATTGATAATAAAAATATCACTATATTAATATTAATGATGGAATGAATTTATTTTTACCTTAAGGAAGCAAATACAAAAAAGTGAAATCAAATACCTCTCAAAATATAATTTTGTTATAATTTTTGTCTATATTAATTATTTTATATCTTTCAAACATCGTACCAAACATCACTTTAGAAATAATTCTTTAACAAATTTATGAACCAATTGGTTTCATCTTTACCCCCATAACCTGAATAAAATTGGTAGATGATATGAATAGAGAAAAATCAACAAATTGAGTACGAGGGAGATTATGGAAAAGAAAAATCCAAATTGGTTGAGCATTTTCTCCTTTTTTTTGTAACCAAGCTATTAGTTTGTGATATGAACCTTATAACATAATCTATTAATAAGTGTCTTTACATATGTTAAGATATTTTATTTTGGACATTATTTGTATTTTTATATATTTGGTATATCCTTTGTGATAAAAGTTAACTTGGTATAGGATTCCACTATCTTGAAATATGTAGTATTTTTGGAAGTTAGGATAATGTAGAAGGAAGGAATCCTAGATAAGAATGAATCCTAAAGAAGGAGGGATTCGTTGGAGAAAAATTAACAGTACATTTATTGCTTTTAGCAGTTGCGTTTTGTGCACTTATGAAATAGATTACACATTCCGTTTTGATTGATTCTTTGAAACTGTTGTGCTTGAAGGTTTTGGTGATCAACTAAAAAGGTTCACAGTAGATTTTTATTGCAAGATTAGTTGAAATATAAAATGGGAGTTTGTCCCATGTTGGAGAAAGAGAGGAAAGAAGACTAACATATAATTCTAGTAGGCTACGCCACCTATCACCAATTGGTTTTAGGATGGAACCTCACCTAGACTTGTATGTGGTCTAACTTTCCTTCTCGTGTGAGCCCATAGGCCTATTGTAAATTCTAACATGGTATCAGAGCAGGTTACTCTTATGTTAGTTGTTAACAACTTGAAATGATAGATCATGTCACGTGTTAGGCTTTAAATTAACCTACACGTGAGGGGGGTGTGTTGAAATATAAAATGAGAGTTTGTCCCACGTTAGAGAAAGAGAGGCAAGAAGACTAACATATAAGTCTAGTAGGCTACTCCACTTATCACCTGTTAGAATTTACAATGGGCCTACAGGCCCACACGAGAAGGAAAGATAGACCACATATAAGTCTAAGTGAGATTCCATCCTAAAACCAATTGGTGATAGGTGGAGAAGCCCACTAGACTTATATTTTAGTCTTCTTTCCTCTCTTTCTCCAACGCGAGACAAACTCCTATTCTTTATATTTCAACACACATCCCTCACGTGTGGGTTTAACATGTGACATAATCTATCATTTCGAGGTGTTAACGACTAACATAAGAGCAACCTGCTCTGATACCATTCTAGAATTTACAATGGGTCTACGGGCCTACACGAGAAGGAAAGTTAGACCACATACAAGTCTAAGTGAGGTTCCATCCTAAAACCAATTCCCCAAGATAATGGTTTAATGCGGCTACACACGTAGGAAAGTGGTCTATAACTCAAGTGTTCTTTTATTCCTTGTAATTCTTGATTTTATCACTTTAGATATTATTTGTCTTTGTTATCATTCGTTAGTTTAAAAATCCTCTCTTGAGATTAGCATGAGATGGACATGCTATTGGGTGTGAGATAACTTTCAAGAGTGTAAGTATGAGTGGATAAAGTCACTGAGTGAGTGGTTCGGCTTTGTAATAACCTTATGTAAGACTATTGTACTTAGGTGAAAGTTGATTAATCTAGGTGAGGGCCCCGCGGACAAATGTTAGATGTGAGGAATTGCATTAACAAATTTCGTGTGTTGATTTATTTTTTGTGTATTAAGTTTTTTATTTTTATTTTTATTAAATTTTAGAAAATTGTAATTATTAATCTAGTTATTGTCTAATAAGTAACTATCAGTTTCAGTTTGATGCAACTGCAGCAGAACATATATTTTGTGAAACTACAACCTCGGGTTTTTCACTTGTTATTAGAGCAAGGTTCACCTTGTCAAAACTTGGTGTGTCATATTAGTGTAGATTAGTGTTCCACACTTATGGCTATTAGAGAAGGAGCGCCAACTAAAAGCCACCGCTACTAGATGGTTCCAATTATCCTGTTTAGAAGTTGAGAATAAAAGTGTTTATTCAAGCACAAAGGAATAAAGCATGTACTTTTGTGTTGAATGGATGGACTCATCATATGACAACTGACGAAAGGAATGAAGTTGTACCTAAAGATCCATCTGAATGGAAAAGGGTTGAAGAAGAGGGAACGTTTGCTAATTCTCAAGCAATGCATGCACTCTTTAGTGTTATAGATGAAGGAGGTTTTAGTATAATATCAACATGTGAATCAGAAAAAGAAGTATGAGATACATTACAAACCATACATGAGAGATCAAAATCGATGATAGCATCAAAACTTCAAAAGCTTACTATTAGATTTAAAGAGCTTAAGATGGAGGAAAGTGAAGCTGTTGTAGATTTTCATGAGCAGCTGCATGATACCACCAATTAAGCACATTAATTTGGGAAGAAGCACTCAAATCTGAAGCTTATCAAGAAAACCTTGAGATTATCACCTCCTAGATTCATACCAAAGATTGCAACTATTGAAGAAGCTCATGATATTAATGAGTAATTTTTGGATAAGGTGATTGGAATTCTCATAACTTTGAGATGAATTTGTTGGGAGACAAGAGTGAGAAGAACAAAGGATTGGTAAGCTGAAGTCACTAAATCTGTGAATGATTCAGGAGATGATTTTGATAAAAATGAAGATTTGGTGGTGCTAACAAAAAATTTCAATAAGTGGTTGAAGAAGGTAAAGAAAGATATATCTGATTTCAGGCAAGATGGTAGGAGTTCATCAAACAATATCTTCAAATAGCAAGCAAAAACTCAAAAAAGGTGAAAGGAAGCCAAAGAACACATAATGTCATGAACGTCAAGGTTTCAGACATGTGTCAGACAAGTGTAAATGGAATGTGCTAACACTCTTAAAAGGAAAAAAGGGAAGTGTTGAACCAACACTTAGACTGAAAATGAATTTGAAAGTAAGTATGGCAGCTAAGAAGAAATTATAAGTCATAATATTGCGTTGGTTGCTTTATATAACGAAAATACAGGTGCTTGCTTATTTGCAACCAGTGAAGAAACTGGGGATGAAAACATAGATGTTTTAGTACTAAACTCTAATTAGATTGTGACAGTGAATGAGAATTCAAAAAGAAAGATATCTACAAGGCCTATGAATTAATGTATAGTAAATTGGTGAAAATGTGTTAACAAAATGAGAAATTAAAAATGGAGAATTCAACTATGAAAAATAGATGAACTTAATAAAACAAAGCTAAAGTTGATCAATATAGAGAAAGGAGTAAGAATGTTGAATGGTGGTATCGAGAAGCTAGATAAACTACTGGAAATTGGTAAAAATAAAGGGGACTTTCAAGGTATTGATTATAAATGTGAATGTTCTCATTTGAATAATGAGCAAGATGGTGAAGTTAGATTTGTCAAAGGAGCAAGATTAAATAAGCAAGGAGAATTTCAAAAAGAAGCTAAAAGTTTATGCCTACTTATATCTTTTATGGTATAAATGGTCACATAAGGCCAAATTGCTACAAGGTCAAAAGCCTTTTTTAAAATGCTCAAAATAGAAAATCTAGACATTCTTTGAAGAGTTTTCAGTAGCAGCAAATGCCCCAAAGCAGATTTGGGTTAGAAAGAATAAACTATAAGCATTTGTGGCACTTAAATCCATGCACACCACTTCTAATAATGGATGGTACTTGAATAGTAAGTGTTCAAGGTAAAGGGTGAAAGAACCTATGTGATGAATGATAAAAGTTGTATGGATGGTCATGTCACATTTGGTGATGGGAAGAAAGCAACGGTAATTGGTAAAGGTAATCTTTGCATGGATGGATTGCCTTACTTAAAAAATGTGCTTCATGTAGATAGTTTAAAAGCTAACTTGGTGAGTATTAGCTAACTTTATAATGATGGGCCATTAGCCAAATTTTCCAATGATGAATGCAAGGTATTAAACCAATAAGGAGAATGTATAGTAAGTGGCAGAAGATTAGCAAATAATTACTATATGTTGCAGGTTAACACTTCTCACAATTCAGCCGCATATGATAAGATGATTCTATGGCACCAAATGATTGATAAGGTGGTAAAAGAGAATCTTCCAAATTAGCTTCATATATTAGATTAGAGACACAATGAAGTTAAAAGCAGAGAACATTTAGACTCATAATTAGTTGCTACCAGAAAAGAAACCAATCAGACAGAGGACTAGTTGGTTACTTCTAAGGAAAAAACCAACTACACATTTAATGCAAAAACAGACTTGGTGGATAAAAAAAAACTTAAGGGAACATGATTTTAACAAAGATCTTCAATCACAAATCAAACGGACTAATCCTATTGAGAACGTGATTTGTGAGATTAATGATAAAAGAAAAAGTAGAGAAAGAAAAAGAATAGATTATCAAGTAACTTGTAGAGCTTTGGTCGACAAAATCTGCAAGTGCACAAAGTCATTCCTAGTACCTACAAATTGAGTATTCCAAGGTCATTTCCCACAAGGACTAAAACATGCACCACCTAATTAATCCTAATTACTTAAACGAAATTGGCAATAAACTTAAAAGATGATTGGATTTAGGTAGGCAATAAATTGTAAATACTGGAAAATAATAAATAAGGATAGTGTGATGATTTAAACTTAAGGCTTTGGGGTTCACCAACTCAAAAGATTGATTAATAAATTATGAATTGATTGAATGACAGATTATAATAACAATTGGAAACTTTACTCATATACTCTCTCAAGACATATAAGAATATCTAACTAGTTGATTACCATCTCTCAATATGCAACCTAACTAGTCAAATTCATGAAGAATAAGCAACCACAAGTTATCACACTAGCATAGGATATCTCTATCTCTAAATCTAATGTGTTTACCTTCCTAGTGCATAAATCATACTTCACCTTTCAGTTCATCATATGATTCCTAAGATTGTATCTATGGTGATCAAGCATAGAAATAACAGTGAAATGCAAAAGAGATAAAAATAACCCAAGAACTTTCATTCAACACCAATCAATCCATAAAATATAAATCAATCCCCCAAATAGGCTACATCCCTTACCCTAAATGAGGTTTAATTCCAAAACATGATAACAAAAACCATACACATAAAGATGTTCAGTATTCAAGAAAGAGTAGAGAGAGAAGGTAGAGAGAACACAAAACAAGATTGCTCCCAATGCTTGGATTAATCCTCTAAGACTTCTTCTTTGTCTCATTTTCAGTGCCTCCTTATATGGCCGCCTCGTTTTCAGTGTCCAACCCCCTATTAGGTCTTTAAAATGAGTATTCATAGTGTCTTGGGTCCAAAGAAACCTAGTTTTTGCTAAACAAGGGAAAGCAGATCATCTTTGGGCTGACAATGTTTGTTAAACGAACTTAATGTCCATTTAGTGGACCTTCTTGGGTCTGGGAGTGAAGTTGGCTGGGCCATGTCCATTAAACAGACATTATGTCTATTTAGCGGACCTTCTCAGGTATGGGAGTGAAGTTGGCTAGGTCATGTTTGTTAAACGAACATTACGTCCGTTTAGCGGGTCTTCTCAGGTCTGGTAGCGAAGTTGGCTAGGTAATGTCCATTAAATGAACATACACTAGTCATTTACAAAATGCTCACTTTTGACCCTTCAGTCAACGGAATCTCTTCTCAGAGTCTTTACAAAAGTTGTAGAACTCAGAGTTCTCTTTGAAATGTCTTTGAAAAACCTTCATCTGACATCCACAGTAAAAGTTAAACCTTTTACCCTCGAAATCTATCCATTTGTACCTATAAAGCAATAAAGTAGAAATGTATGAGAATAACCAAATAATTCACATAGAGATAAGTCAAATTGGTTCCAATTCATCCCAAAATCTTATAAGAATAATTTGACTTATCAGGCTTATATGCTACACTTCCTCATTTGAACCAAAGAATGTGAAAGAAGTGTTGCAAGATGAATTATGGGTTATTGTAATGCAAGAAGAGTTGCGATAGTTTGCTCAAAATGAGGTATAGGAATTGGCGCCAAAGCCAACGAATGTGAACTTGATTGGAACAAAATGGGTGTTTTGTAACAACACTGATGACATAGATAATATGACGAGGAATAAGGCTAGGTTATTTGCTCAAGGATACTCTCAAATAGAAGGCATTGATTTGAAGTATCATTTCATTTGAGAGCTAGTGGAGACTAAAGTTGCAATTCTTTCCTGTGTAATAATTAAGAAGCAACTGATCAATATTTTTACGAAATCTGTTTACTCCAACAGGTTTGAATCTCTTCATGGAGCATTGGGACTATACGCTTTTCAACTTTGAAGTGTATTGTTATAAGTGTAAAAAATCGAAAAAAATCTAGAGGTTGGGTCGAAACCCGACCCGGAGACGGGATTCCAACTGTTCATAACTTAACATTCACTCTTGCTCTGATGCCACAGATGTCGGACCCCGTTCCCGGAGCCCAA
>JAOTIZ010000202.1:6018235-6028321 GCA_027123425.1 Erythroxylum panamense | reverse complement strand
ATTTGAGTGTTGGAGTGTATATCAATGAGAGGACTTATTATTTCGATATGGCATAGATTTCCTCTAACTCTATTATGGTATATCAGTTCAACTGTTACATAGAAACTAAGTTCATTGATTTTATGTGTTGATCGTGATAAACTTAATATAAAATCTTCTATAATTTAAATATAATATAATATTTAATAGTTTTATTAAAATAAATAACATGACATAATATTTTACCCGTAATCCTAAGTAAATACCTCTTCATACTTACATTTTCGTGAAAGTGAAAAATTGAACGTTACGTCAAATTTGGCGACCCTTGAAATCTAAGTATGATTATCACCTTTCCTATTTTTTAAATATGACCAGTGATTAATATAATGATAAGAGTCTGGCCAGTCATGAGCCATCCTAGCAGTCTTTCATGTTCTCCACACAAAAACAGATGCAATCAGTACCCCAATCGCAGACGTACCTCTTGCCCATATCCAACGGTTACAGAGACTTTCTCGGGACGTCTGTGATCAAATAAAATCGTTCTGCTGCTGCGCAACCCCTAAATAATCTTCCTGTCAACGACTCCACTGGATTACATTAAAAATCTCCACGCACTACATGCCCTAGCGTTTCCGCGTTGCCTTCTGACTGACTGTTATTCTTTACGGATACTGATATCGGCCATCTTTCCCAAAATACCCTCGCTCTGCTCTCATTATTCCTATCGATGTCCTCTTCTCCTCCGCTTCCCGTGTCCAGCCCCCATCCCACGGCGGCCACGACCTCCACCGAGTCCACCCAATTGCAACCATCAATCACCACATCCCTAAAGGCCTTGGCCAGGCGCATCTCAGCGTCCGTCCGCAGCGCGCTCTCGAATCGCCGTCCATGGGGCGAACTCATCGACCGGACCGCCTTCACTAGGCCAGCGTCGCTCTCAGACGCCACAACGCGAGTGCGCAAGAATTTCTCCTATTTCCGTGTCAACTACCTCACTCTACTGGTGATCGTCCTCGCGCTCTCTCTCCTCTCGCATCCGTTCTCTCTCCTCACGCTGGTCTCGCTCCTGGCAGCGTGGCTGTGCCTCTACACGTTCCGACCGTCGGATCAGCCGCTGGTGATATTGGGACGCACGTTCACGGATCGGGAAACACTAGGGATACTGATATTGTTGACAGTGATAGTGGTGTTCCTGACAAGCGTCGGGTCTCTGCTTATATCGGCGACGATGATAGGGTTGGGGATTGTGTGCGTGCACGGAGCGTTTAGAGATCCAGAGGATTTGTTTATGGACGAGCAAGAGGCGTTAGGACCAGGGTTGTTCTCGTTCATCGGAGGGGCCGCTTCCTCCGCCGCGGGACCGGCCATTATGATGTCCCGCGTTTGATCGGTTTTGATGCATTGAAGTTTTACATGTTATTTTTGAGCTAGTATTATATTAATCATTTATTCGGAAAATGTTCTTGTAGATCTAATTGTTGGAGAACTAATGATCGAGAGACGCGTTGTTTTGGTATTTGTTTGCTTGTTTGTTTAAACTGATAATTCCTTTTAGGAATGCTTCATTGTTAAGACATCTTGAATCTGACGCGATAGTTGATTATCGATTGAGAAGACCAAAGAGACGTAAAGAAATGTTTTTCTCTTCTATGCTTCTGAGGACAGGATTTTGCATCCTCAGCTGCCGTTTGCATATGTAATTTTCAACCCACACACTTTACTTCAATGTAACAGTGCAGAGTTCAATTACAAATAATACAATCAAACAAAAGTGTTTTTAACTGAAGAAGGGAACATCCTGTATTATGCGTGTGTGTTCGTCAACAATAGAGAAATGGAAGTGTCAAACCTAACCAACCAAATCCATTTATGTCAATGTGATTATAATTACATTGAAACTGTCATCTTTGCATCTGAGAAAGACACCGCAAATTACAACTTCATTTCATATGAGACAATTTTTAATGCCTAAGAACTGCCCTCTCTATTCCTCGCTCGCTCCTTCGGATATTTCAATGGCATGGAGAAATGCCATGTTGATGCAATGGCGATGGTTGCCAGGCCAGCAGCATCAATTTGAAAGCTCCAAGTATTGTTTTTAAGTGCTTTCTTTTTTATCATACCCACTGGTCTCTTCCGCCACCTTTGCCCACACATTTGCGATTTTCTCAGCATATCCCACCTGCATGTTCAATCGCAGTTTCACCAACAAAAAATGCAATACCAAATAGTAGACAAAAACCATCAACCCCAGATCTAGAAATGACATAGAAAACCAGTACTTCTGCAGAATACTCCTCATCTGTTCTTCAACAGAAACTAGGAATCGATATAATAATATTCAACAGCAAAACCCATTCCCATGGGCCTACTTCACTTCTTCAGTAAAACACCAAGTAAGCCCCTTTGAGCTTAGCCATTCTACTTATGCATGGTTCACATGCAGAGGACTATTTAAAAACATAATTTAGCCACCTTCAAAACTGGAAAAAGTTGCCAATAGTAACCTATCTACTTCACAACTCCCCAATTGAGACACGCGATTCTTTGATATCAGACATTATCGGAACTCATTTCAAAGCCTAATAAAGTTACCTTTCGGAAATGCTATAAAATTAGGCCTTGTCAACCACTCTGCTTGTAGTTAAGAGTGTTTAGAAAGCTCTAATAATATTTTGAAACTTGTCAAGTGACGAGGTATTGGGGGTTCTTGTGGAAGGGGATGTTTGTTTAGGACATGAGCTCTATATAGTACTGACACAACAGAAGCATATCGTTGACAGAGAATTTCTCCTTGCCTACCAGCGCAGAAATAACTACTATCTAAAGAGCTTTAGAGGTGAACAAACACTAAGCACGAAGTGCACAAGAAACAGAGTCCGGGTTCTTTAAACAGACTCAAATCGAGGAGAAATGGTTTGAAGTGAACATTGATGGAACCATCCTAAGCATATGGGTACAGCATCAAGCATAGTAATAAGGAATGGCAATGGAGGACTTCGTCTTCCAGTTCTCATCAAAATTGGGGGACAACAGGAGTCCTAAAAGCCAAGTTATGAAGGACATTGCAATTGTTTCATATATATTGAAATGGACTCAATTTGGAAGCCGTTAGGTTGCCCAATGCTCACTCGAGTCAAGCTTTTCACTGGATTCTCGAAATGAAGTTATATCAGTGGGTGTATAAATGTAAATTTGTAACATATCTGTAAGAACGATATAATTCCACAGATAGGTATTATAAAACCTCAGGTTAGGGTAACTCCCTGTTGTTTTCCCCCCTCAGATTAATCTCACTTTCAACATTATTTGTCAAGGGAAGATATGAAAACAAATGTATTATGGTTAAACCAAACCCCACTGAGCGAAAAAGAAAAACAATCTTATTGACCACAGAAAACAAGAAACGGGACTAGTACCTGATTAAGTACAAACCCCTTTAACATGTTTAAAAAATCAGCATGCCTTTCTCTGTCAAGCCTTTCCAATTCAATCCGGTTGTTTTCCTGCAATAAAAATATCTTTGGTTAATAGTCTGAAAAACACGGAAAGGTAAGGGATATTCAAAGAGATTTTAACAATGCAATGCAAGCTCTAGTGTTACACATGAAAGGTAGAAAGACATAGAGAAGAGGTCAATTCACTTAGAATAAAGACTTATTAGCCATAAATTAACAAAGATATGGATATGTCACAAATGCATCTCAACATCTCAAATTGTACATAAAAGTGAGCAACTAAAGTAATTATTGACAATGCAGATATTAAAGAATTCACCAGAACAAGTATTGAAAAGGTGAAATGAAATTAGAGCTTATGAATCCAGCATATCACCAACATTCTATGATGTACTAGAAGTTTTAAAATTTATCCAACTTGAACTATAACAGGATAGGAATTTGATAGGGTCAAAATTCAAAAGGAAATATTCCTTATGAAAGGGATTAGCATGAAGAAAAGTTACCTTGATGCGTTCATACTCTCTGATTGCAACATTTTTGGCATCCTCAGTCGCCTTCATGGTTTCTTTTAATTCCTCTATTTTGCGAATCCTTGACTTGTCACCACCAAATATCTTTGATGATGCAGCTTCAAGTTTTTCAGCTCTGGACTCCAAGGCAGATAGCTCGGACAGAAGTGTTTGCACTGTCAATAAAGCACTAGATCTATCCGAGAATGCACCATGAACCGATAGCAAAAGGCCAAGATAATCATGAAGAATATCCTGCCAATTACAAAGAAAAACCTTAATAACGGAAAGTTTAATCTGAACTTAGGACCCTCAATTACAAACATAAAACGCCAGATTTTAGCATTTGTAGCTATGCCCTCTAATAGTTGGACTACAAATCAAGTTCTCAAGAAATAGGAATGCTTTCTATATTTACAATCAGAATCCATAAAGTGGTGCAGAAAAGAGAATGATAATAGAACCCAATAGATAACCAATTTAGGCAACAATTTGCATGGCACATTCAACGTCAGAAACATCTGCAACTGACCAAATGCTTAACAGTTTGTGCATTCAATTCCCGGTAGAATCGGCTCGCTTTAACTGCAGCAGTTGCCACATTTTTCATGTCAGCAGCCCTCGCTCTTTGGGAGTTGAATACAGCTTCTTCGTTCTCAAATTTAGTCAATTTAATAAAAGCCAATCCTAACTCTCCCATTGTCTCTCCCATATCTTGCTGTGCTTTCACAAGTGATTCAGCCTACAAACAAAGAATTCCCACCACATAACAAATCAAAACAGCAAAATAAAAAGTATTTCAAAACCTCATATCACCAACCATGCCTCCAGTTGACATAAAATTGCAAATTTTACCTGTTGAGAAGCATTGCTGAGTTGCTGCTCAAGATCATGCATCCTCTCCTTTTTCTCCAAAAACTCCTTATCTTCCTCAACAACAGGCGGCTTTGATCCTCCCCAATCATTAGCCACAGACTGCTTCAACTCCTTAAACAGTCTCAACAAATCTCTCCCTCCTTTCGCAGGCTGCACCACTTCTTGGGGTGCGACCACTGTACTCTCTCCAAACAGCTGTTTTGGCAGCTTCACGGCGCCATCCAGCATCCTCGAAGCCACATCAGTGCTCGTGGGCAATGGCAGCTTCCCTTGTACCTGCAAAAACACCTTCAATTCATCGCTCTGCCTTAACACTGGATGCGTTGCTAGCCTCCTCAAGTACTTCTCCAAAGCCACTCTCCTCTGCTCCACGAATTCCTGCTTTTGCATCACCTGGCTCTCCACCACATTCTTGTCCGGTCTTGGTGGGATAAAAAACCCTCGGTACGTTTCCGACAACCGATCAGATAAAGTCACAATGTCTTTAAATCGGCGCCGAACACTAAATTCAGTCCCGTTAAACCCCGGCATATTCGTTCTCGTCGTGATTAGATAGGTCACATAGGTATTACCTCCAGGAACAAGCGAATTCGAAGTTTCTTGCTCTTTCTGAGGATTCGAGACTGTGATTCTGATATACTCGGAGCTGGAAGAAGGTGATCTCGAGAGTGAGAGCGACGAATCAGAAGATTGACTCAAGCTATCCAAGCCGTTGATTTCATTAACGGCGCTCTCATCGAACGGACTGAAAATGACGTCAGTGTAGGCGGGCGGTTCGATGTAGGAAGAGTTATCGGAAGCGTGGTTAGGGTTTCGAAGATCACGATAAGGAGAAGGAGCTAGGAGAGGATCGGAATCGGCAGGAGCCACCAGCATCGGCGGCGAAAGAGGATGATGCGTCTCGGCGAGCGATGACATGGCGCTCCGGTAATCGGCGTTGGTTTTGGGGCTAGTTGCATTGTCGGAGGGATCATCGAGAACAAGATTTTCCATCTCTTCACGGGAGGTGTAGAGGTGGGCTTCTTCGAAGCCCTGGTTCTCCGATCCCATCATCTCCGATTCCAAAATCAACAAACAAGATTAAAATCAAAAACAAAAGAAATCAAAAACAATTTGTAAGGTTGAGGATGGGCATAGGATGGATTGCTTGTTTGGGTTAGAAGGTCAAGCGACGTGTTGACGCTAACGTGTGCCGAGGGTGGTGATAGGTGATGGGAGAGGACTATGGAAGCATGCGACGCACGTGGCTGCGTGGCAGAGAGGTTTTTGTTTGTCTCATCTCTTCTCTTTTACTTCGAAGCTTTGCTGTTTTCTCAAGAAGTCTTTTACGTTCGATGAGAGACTTGGAAATATCTGGCGTCTGCTTCAGACAATTACATGCGGTCGGAATCAGGCTTCTACGGTGTACTTGCACTACTGTTGAATCAGGCCGACATCAGATTGATTTAACTCGCCGATCTGATCTTATCTAGGGTCGGCGGAGATTGGCATTAATGAAGTCGCCTGGGCTTGTCAGTCTGGAAATTAAGAAAATGAAAGCAGTGGTCTATAGCCCACTAGAGAATAGCTTATTAGGATAGAAGAAGAACGAGCCCAGATTGAGAAGTGAGGCAGGTACAGGATCTTATTGAGGTTAGAGTCTTGTTTTGTCTAGGATCCAAACATAGGCAATATAATTATATATTTTGTTGATTTTAAGATTTTTAATATATCATAGTAAAATAAAATGATTTATAATAGAATAAAATATAAATAGATATAATATTAAAAAATATTATTGAGGAAGAATGAAAAAATTCATAATATAATATAAGGAAATGTTGTTTAGAAAAAAAGTTTATAATATATTATAGTAAAATTTTGTTTATTATTTTACATTTCATTCTAAACTTTATAAATTAGAGGTAACTTATTTTTACTATTTAGGATAAAAAGAATTGTAATTTAAAACTTTTCCTTTCTGTTTTATTTCATTCTATTTCATTATAAATTAGCATCTCAAATAATAAAATAATATCATATATCATCTCATTCTATTATCTACTCAACCAAATATAATCTAACTCTCGGTCACTTTTATTTGCGATGAATGAGACGGGTATTGAGGAAGTGGAGGATTTGTAGTTGGCGTTTCAAAACGATGTCGCTTTATAAAAAAAGTAAATTTTCAATCGGGTTGGATCAGGATTTTTTGGTTAATGAACAAATTGATTAAAAAAAACATGGAAGAGGTTGGTTTTGGCTTCCAAACTAAGTTGCATATCTTGGAATTGTTAGGAATTCACTGATACTTCATGTCCTTAAGGAAATGGTTCAATTTTTCTTTTTACGAGGACAACAAAACCGGTTTATTAAATTTTAAAGGTGTATTTGTAATTGATAGTATCAACCGTGAGGACATTTGGCTTATGTGATGGTTTTAGGAAATCAGTAGAGTACTGAAGATTTAAGGACCTTTAGTCGGTTGGCCATTAATACACTTGAAAAAGAGGCATGGATTTTGAAAATTGGGTAGAAGAAACATTTGATCGAGCTTCTGGGAACATGGCATTCGTGACTTGAGAGTATATGTGTTTGACTTAGTCTTGTTTTAGTATGCTCCCATTTTCCTCCAATGAATTTATAATGTGTTTGTGTCAAAGAGGAGCTTGTACGGCTTTGAGAATTTATGGGTCAAAGTTCAATCGTATAATTATATGATATGTAATTTTTAGTTAAAAGGGATTGCAATTTCATTCTAAAAATTCTCTTATATGGTCTAGAAGTAAATGATGAATGGTGTTGGATGTTGGAGCATAGGGGATTTTATATAGTTAGAATAAGGTATCAAAGATTAATGACTTTGGTGAATTTGGGCAATGAGAGACAAGAGCAATTTAATTAAAGTCAAATATGGAATCTTCATATACCTCCCAAAGTTAAGGAATTCATATAAAAGGAAGATCTAATTGTTTGCATATAAAGGATAATTTGTTAAAGAAAAATGTGCAAGTGAACCGGTTTGATGTTGTGTTTTGGGAAAATTATGAAATGATGAATCATATGCACATCTCATATCCCTTTACTCAGTTCATTTTGACTTTTCAAATGGTTGTGGTTGCTGCAGATTTTCATACTATTGCTACAGATTTTCATACTAACTTATTTTGGTGACATTAGTAATGTGGGTATTTTTTCAATGATGCTCTAAAGGTTGTGGTGTAATCAAAATAAGATAATTTGGAGATGAAAATATTTATTTGTGTATAGACTATAGAGAGCTACTTTCTTTTTTTTTTAAGAAACTGAGCATATTTATTGAGATAAAGCTGCATCATACATTAAAGTGTCTATTAAAAAACCAAACGGCGTGTCCCAACTAAGCCTATTGGGAAAACTAGTAGCTGATTTAGATAACAAGTGGGCTACTATATTTACATGTCTTGGAATCCAGTTAAAAGTAAAGGATTGAAAGCCACTAATAGTTAATTTGCACTCGTCCAGGATCACTTCCAGCTCGTTAATGTCATTTCGTGATCCATAGAACCGCGACACTAATTGAAGACAATCGGTTTCCACCTCCACGGATGTAAAGCTATAGTGTATGAACTAAGATAAGGCTTCTTTGAAAGCGATAGCTTCAGCAATAAGAGGAGTATAATTGGAAGTAGAAAAACCAGAGAGACATTTAACAAACTGACCTCTCGCTCCTCTTATTACTGCGCCATATGACAGTCCCCTAAGCAGACTGAATTGCAACATCAAAATTGCATTTCACAGCTCCATCAGTTGGGCTTGACCAGTGAACAACATGTTAATTAGCAGCCGCTGGTGTACCAGAATTACTATCATGAGATTTGGCATTGTTCCACTCTTCAAGAAACCTGTTTTGATGTTGCCATAATAACGTTGGGATCTAGTCTTTTCTGCTGCCAGATGAAAGAATTTCGGGCTTTTCACAAGCACCACAGCAGTACACAAGCCCGACTTACCATATCTATCTGGTCAGTCAACAGATCCTACAAAAAAAATAATAAAATTTGGAACAATAGAAGATAAATTTAATAAAGCCCAACATGCTCGAGCTTGGTCACAGTCTAGCAAAGCATGAGAAATGGTCTCAGCCTCATCATAATAAGGACAGTGTTCCGCTATGGTCATTACCTCTCGCACAGGAATAATCCCTCTATATGTTCTCCAAAGAAATTCCTTCGTTTTGGGAGGAATTGGTAATGCCAAAATTCTTCCACGGGCCAGCAATCTCCTCAAACACTGTGGTGCTTAATTATTTAAGGGCTACTCTATAACCTGACCTAACTGAGTAGAAACCATATTGAGTAAAATGCCAAATCAACTTATCCTGATAGTTTGTCCTTTACAATGGAATGGAAAATATTTTTACCACATCAATATTACAAAATAGATCGTGTATGAATTGTAGATCCCATGCCTTCTCATTTGCTAGCATTAATTCATTCACCTACAAATATTCAAGACCCTCTACTACTTTTGACTATAGAAAAAAAATCTACATCTCCCAATAACCAAGGGTCAATCCATACTGAGATGGTTTCTTCATTTCTGACTCTCTACTAGGTGTCAAGAGCTAGCAAATCTTTAGCTTATAATATACTCCTCCAAATAAAACTAGGATTGCATCCGTTTGTTGCTTCCAGGAAAGAGTTCCTGGGAAAGTATTTAGCTTTGAGAATTTGTGCGACAAGGGAAGACGGGTTATGGAGTAGATTCCATCCCTGCTTAGCTAGCATTGCAAAATTGAACCAGCACAACAGTCGAAAACCAAGACCACCCATAGAGAGCTACTTATTCTCCTCTTATTATAAGAATTTATTAAATAAAATAGTAATGTTGTGAGATGTTCAACGAATTAAGCCCCCTATCTCTTATCTAGAGTGATTATTTATATTACTTGATTTGGTTAAATATTATTTTCTAGAAAGAAGTGCTTCCCTTTATGTGTAACACCCCATTCCTATCTGATATATGCATGTGTGTTCATCGGATACACGTGTACATGCCTGATAGAAATGATATGTTAACTATCTCATCTTCATTGTACATAACATGACATCATAAACTAAACCATCAATCACACATTTTCATATTAATATATTGTTTATGTAGTGTGGTTTCTTTAATGTTTGACTCTTGCTATTTGTTCATGTGATTCACACGTGAAAACATTATTTACTAATATATTTCTTTTACTTTATCAAAAAAAAGAATAAGGTGAAGTCAAAATTCAAAAGGTGGTT
>JAOTIZ010000202.1:5999906-6012109 GCA_027123425.1 Erythroxylum panamense | reverse complement strand
TAAGAGTAGATTAAGCTTTCGGTGAAAGGAGCAAACAGAAATAACTAGTGTTAAACAATATATATGGACTAGTCAGTGATGTATAAGCAAAGAGAGTTTTTGTTTGGAGTTGATGCATGCGTTTTTCTTCACCGAGAATGAGTTGTAGAAATGTTTTCCTTACAAAACAAGATGACTATGTGGGTTGAGGAGATCTTGCCATATGTCACCCTACATGTGAGCCATTTGTCACACAATGAATGATGTCACATGTCAATCTTTAATCAGTCCACATGTCATACTAGGATTGGGTCCAACTTTTAATATTTTTCTAAAATTCACCACAAATTCCAAATTACCCGAAATACTCCAAAATGACCAAAATACAATTTAATCACAATAACAACTCAATCGTACCTGAAAAATGTCCTGAATCCATGCACAATAATTGAATGAATCCAGAAATGCATAGGCACAAAGAAGCAAATATTCAACTATGCAAAGTATAAAATGTGCCGAATTTTCTTAATATTCTAACCCCTAATATGGGGTGTTACAATACCTAATTTCATGTGGCATTATTTTGTAACTCACATGTCATCTCATGAAGCACGAATCAATGAAAATAATTAAGAGCAAAGGCAAAGTTCAAATAGAGGAGGGAAACCCTAATCACACTACAAAATGAGAAATAAGAGGAAAACCCTAATTGAAGGAATCAAGCTAAAGTGAATTTGTTGGAAATAAAAATTCGTGATAGAGAGAAAGTGAGGAATGATAAATAGAATTTATCCTCATTTCAACGATCTCCTCTTACCGACAATTTGAAAGTCTCATAAATATTCATAAGTTGGTTATGTTTTATATATTAATGTGCATTTGTTGTTTTTCTTTCCCTTTACTAATGAGCATTTCTATGTATGTTTCTATAATATAAATGTAAGACCTCCCCTATAGTTTAAGAAATCTCATAACCCTATTCCTTAAAATTCTTTTTAAAAAGTCCTTTTAGTTTTCAATTTTTCATAAAGAAAAACTCCTCTCTTAAACTCCTATTAAAAATACCGCAGAAGCACACACACAATGAACATCATATATAAATTAATTAAATGTCACTAATATAATAACTAAATTTAGCTTTTAAACCAGACCTAAATCAATTAAATTTGACTTAAATTAATCATTTAAGATAATTTTAATAAATTGTTAAATTGAATCGAATTTAATTAATTTAGTTCAAGTTTAAAAGCTAGGTTGAATTGTTATGTAAATAACATTTGATTAGTCAATATTTGATGTTCATATTATGTGTATTTTAATCTCATTTTTTTAACCAAGTCTAAAAAAGAATTTTTTGGGAAAACTAAAAATTAGAATAATATTTTTCAAAAGTTTTAAATATCAGGGAACTTTTTTTCTAAGATTTCTTCAACAACATGGAAGGTTTGTGTCTTTGACCCTTATATAAATGTGCATATGTGTATTATGTGCCTTTTATGTTCTTACCCTTTATTATTTCATTTGTTTGAAAGTTGCAAAGAATTTTTGACCAGGTGAAGTAAACTAAACTTGCCATCCTTATCATAGATAGTTATAGGTGGTCAAATAAGTCTTCTTTAATCAATTAATCTCAACTTTGTTAACTTAAAAGTATATCATTGAAGTAGATGGGTGGGTGATTCAATTACAACCAATTTAGTTCAATTAATGGGAGTGATTGAACCAAATGGGTTGTGATGTGTACTTTAGATTTTTGGAGTTATAAGGTTGCTAATGCTTTTGGGTTTACCTCCATTATTATGTTATCAGCAAGGTTAAAGAAATGATTACCCTATTTCTACAAATGAGGATTTGTTGTTTTTCTTATTTAATATTATTCATTTTGGACAAATATATTTTCCTATCTGTTAGGCATTTGGGCATATTGTTCTATAGAACATCCAATTAGTGAGTAAAACAATTAAGTGAAACTAAAATATTTTCATGTGATTTAAACCTTGAAATGCTTTTAATACCGTTTTAATGCTATAAAACATGAACATCTCATTAATGAATTTTTTTGCTATTACAATATTGAGCTGAAATAACTAATACCATGTTAAGAAAGCATTATACCAACTGTATCGTGAAACGAAATTATAAGAAGATGGCACAAAGAGAGACGACCAAAATTAAGTTATAAAGATCTAATATCTGAACATGTTTAAAAGTACAAGGAGCTAGACCAACCAAAAAGAAGAAAGAGTAAAGGATGTGTATAGCTTATGATATTTTGTATTTAATGGACATCTCATATAGACTTTTTAGAAATACGGTCATATGCATTTATAGACAACTCATTTAGATTTTTGGACACATAATCTTGTGTAGTTATGGCTAGCTAATGGATTTCACTTTTGTATCTTTTGATGATGTTATTTATCAAATCATGTGTATGTAATTACAATACCTTAAATAGATGATTGGTAATTTTTAAAACATATTGGACCGTCTTTTGTACAAACTTAAGTGCAATTTTGTTCATTTTTTGAATTTATTGACTACTTTTATAATGTCCATGTGTAGTACTAAATAGAATGCATTTGTTTTCAAATGCATTTGTTTGTATATAAATATATGTATTAAATAAAATAAAAATTATTTCATCAATTTAATAAATTTTTTGATACAAAATGTCATAAATTTAATACATAATATTATAAGGGTGCAACTCATCTCATCCCCATTACTTATACATAAAAATTGCCAATTACAATCCAAGAGAATACCTTCAAACTTAAGTTTATTATTATATCCCATTGTTCATTGTAAGCTATTAACATGTTAATCTTTCTTAAGTTATTTATGACTTCTACACTTCTCAGACATCAAACCACTATAAAAGATTGCAAGATTCATTTCCATGTAATAAACAAGATAAATAGTCATTCCATCTTTAACATAACTAAACTACACATAGAATTTATCCAAAGAATCTCTTCAATGAAAAGTTTATTAAGTAGAGATAAAACTGCGTACTATATAACTTCTTTAGATCTTGCTTGATTGCAGGATTTTAGACTGGGCTCTCTTTTCTTTACTCAAATTTAATCCAGAATTCGATCCAACTCGTGTGGATTTTAGGCCCTTTTGTCCCGTCCATGGGAAATACCGATTTGCCTCGACGTTGAGGGGAAAATGACACAGACCCAAGTTCTAGCAGTGCCATTTTCAAGACGATATTTTTCAGAAGCTAAAAGTTGCTTTTGCTGAAATAAGGAGGAGTGTGTTAACTGTTCAGTGTTGATTTCATCATTTACGGAGAGACGGACTGATTTTGATTTAAGAGAGAACTCTGCATATAATGGACGAACAAGAATTTCGACGTCTCCTCGATATGTTCCCTATTATCAGACCTCGCGATTACCATGTATGTATTTTAGCATTAACATAAAAGAAACCCTTTTTCTCTCTCTTGATTTCGCTTGTTCTTGTCTCCAAAGATTTGGTTTTTACTCTTCTTCTCGTTCTGATAGTGGGTTTTGAAGGCATACTAGTGCGTTGTTTGTGAGAAGTTTTGAGTATTATTAAGTAAATTGAGTTTCTTGATTTTAGGGTTCATTTTTGTGGTTGAATGTTAATTGTTAATTTGTCTTCTTTCTTCTCTCTTTTGCAACTTGAAATACTTGTTGGAATGCTTCTACTGGCACCAGATTGAGTCAGACCCATCGAGACAGTCATCAAGTTCTCGATTAGGCCATGGGATTGAGTCATACGTATCAAGACAGTCAACTTCTATGTCAGGACCGAGTGAGGTGGTGTGTGCCTGGAATTGCTACTTACACCTCTTTGTCTTTCTCCAGATTCAGCCTTCTTCGATTCAATTATATTTGTATATACTGTGGGTTTGCTTGATATATTACTAACATTTTTATTAACAGATAAAGAAATGGCAGGATGCATGGGAAGGAGAAGATGAAAACGAGAAGGAGAATCAGGCTATTGATGTTAATGGTATGTTTATCATGTTACATATTCTCTGTGTAATGTCTTTTTGTTATTGATTGAGGATCTTATACATACTTTCCTGTCGTGTTAATTTACATGGGGCACTTGCAGAAATCTTGGTCCATCACTAACCAGAGCTCTATATGTAATGGCTTTTCCATTTAAGAAATCATAAATAGAGGTCTATAAATTCTGTGATTCCAATAAACATAATCATATTCAAAGATGTACGTCTCAGAACCACAAATTAAGTGCCAGTTGCAAACCTTCAACTGTCAATCCAAATGCTGTCAGGCTCCATGACCTCGCTGCATTACTGAACTGGTTGTTGCCATGTCAGACTTCTTCAAGTCTGTATGATACAGGAGATTCTAGAATTTCAATCATATGTAGTCTGTACTAGTGAATAATATCTTAAAACTTTCACTCATTGGTCATATTGTTTTTGTTATATAAAAAGTCTATAAATTGATAAGACCCTCTGGAACTGGGTTATATCGATTCCTGTTTGCCGTCTTTATCTCTTTAAAATTGTATTCTTACTTTGTTTTTGTGCATGTTTTTTTCAATAGATCCATTCTGGAAGAAGCTGAAGTTGGCAGCAGAGAAGAAGGTATGCTTCCCCATCTTAATGCTGTTTTCTATACGTGAATTTATGCTAAGATGCTACTTTTAGGTAAAGGAACTGATTCAAGGCTGTGATGACTACATTTGATCAATTAGTTCTATTTTGTGACCTCATTTAGCTTGTTTTTAATGGGCTCATGTTTGTCTCTGTTTTTGTCATCATTTTGATGTTGCTTACAACCTGTTAAGGTGATATTTCTTTCATTTTCTGCATAAGCTCTGCTATTTATGACTCTTTTACCAAGTCTAAGCTATTAACTCTCGCATAAAAGACTGTTGTTGATTACTCCATTTACTCTATTGTCTATAAGCTTAAGCTGGCTAGTTCATTGCCTAAGGTATTCTTTCAATTATCTGAATGTCATTGTGAATGATTGTGTATGCTATATTTTAGGCAGGAAGTTAAAAAGATCTGTTGACAATTAGTTATTCCAAGGAATGATGGTTTGTGAAGTGTGGGTCTTTTTCTTATGCATGATAGGAAAATTTAATCATTTCTGGAAATTGATATGTTCTCTTTCCATCTTTTTTATTTTGTTATGTTAAGATTGAGCACTCAGCTATAAGTTCTTTATCTCGGAATACTTTAGAATGTGCTTTATGAGAACGATGCTGTGTCAATGTGAATGTGCAGTTGGGTGCAGCAGAGGCCGAGAGGTTTTGCACGGCTTTTCAAGAAGTTCACAGGAAACTTGTATGCAGATCTTACCATATTATCTGCACACTTGCATTTTCCAGTTGTTAATGCTAAAAAATATTTTGCATTTCCTGACATACAGGTATATGAAGATCTAAGTTTGGATGCTGCCCGAGATTTTCTGAAAAAATCAAAAGGTCTTAGAGCATAGTAGCCTTCAAGTTGGTGTTGTTTTGGGAGAATCAAAGGAAGCTGGCTGGTTAAGATAAGATAGGGGTTGGGAGCTGGATTGAAGTTGTTCAAATACACTTTTTGTTTATGCTGCCTGTTCTATTCTGAACAACAGCTTTGAACAGAATGGATTGCCCATATGCTGATTGAAGAAATATGTTTAATTTCTTTTCTCCTGGTGCAGGATTGGAGGGATTTGTTAGTTCATGACCTCTTTAGGTATACTTGATTATGCGGTAATTAACTACATCGAGTACTGGATATACAAAATCAATTTGAAACTAAGCAAACTTTAGCTTAAAAGACAATTTCTGCAAGTTGAATGTGATATTGAACTTCATCTTTTTTAAAATTTCCAAGAGGCACATTCTGAGTTGAGCATTTTCCTTTTCTCTATCCATCCCTGAAGTTAACTTGCGCAACTACTCCACTCACCTAATATGATAGAATTTGTGAATTTGTGTCCTGAAACGGCATCGAATGCCAGATCTTCCCCTCAGTCCTCGCTTCTCTATTTCTTGTTGTCGCTACTTGATCATTTTTCGCAGGAAGATGTAAATTCCGTTCGCAGGAGCTAGTGTTGGTGGAGCTATACTGTACAAGGATAGGTGAGGGATTTCTGGGAACCCGAGATGTTTACCGTTATGCTATGTTTTTCGTGAGGTTTCACAGGTTGTAGATGATTGTGGATCAGATGGATATTAAACCTTAAGTTGTGACTTTTATTAATTAGAATTGGATCAGATAATAGTATTATTTTAAATAAATTAATAATCTATAGTATTATTTTAAATAAATTAATGATTTAAGTTGTTATTTTAAATAAATTAATAATTTAAATTAAATATATAAACTATATTTATAGATCTTAGGGGGCGGTTGATTAGCACTGGGGAATGGTAATAAGAATGAAAATGAATATAGTGAAGAATAGGAATGAATATTATCATTATTATTATTATGGTTGATTAAGAGAAAGGAATGATTACCATTACTATTGATAGTGGTTGGATTGTAAAAAATATTGTAATTAATTAATTACAAAATGAAGCATATTTTAATTAATGAATGAATTATATTTTAATTAATTAATTAATAATAATATTTTAATTAATTAATATTTTAATTAATGAATAGTTATATTTTAATTAGTTATAGTTTAATTAATAATAATATTTTAATTAAATATAATGTAATTAATTAAAGAATAATATTTTAATTAATTATATTGTAATTAATTAATTAATTACAATATTTAACTAATGATTAATTATATTTCAATTAATTAATTAATTATAATATTTTAATTAATTATAGTGTAATAATAATATTTTAATTAATGAATAGTTATATTTTAATTAACATTAATATTTTAATTAAATATAATGTAAATAAATAAATAATTATATTTTAATTAATTATATTGTAATTAATTAATTAATTACAATATTTTAATTCATAAATAATTATATTTAAATTAATTAATTAAAATATTTTAATTAATTATAGTGTAATTATTTAATTAATTACTCTCATTTTTTCCATTCCTCTCATAATAATTGCCTCAAATCAAATAATGAAACTCTTAAATCTTCAGTGATAAGTTCATCCCAAACATCAATTTTCATTCCATACCCATTCCCCTTTTCTCATTCCCTCTAAACAAGCACCCCCTTTAGAGTAAAAGCTGATTTATAAGCCTTTTCTTTAAACTCTGAATTTCTTAAATTAACTCACTTGGACTTGTTCTTCTCATACAAGGTGACACTTAACCTATACTTTTCATAATTTTGGTGCCATTAGAGTTTATGATCTAATTAAGCCCGTCACGGAATCATTTAGTATTAAATTGCAAGAACATGAAACCAAAAAACCCTAAACCCCAAGAAGTAATACTTGTGCTTGGTATCTCTCTCTGCCTCTCCAGTTTTTACTAATGGCAAAGCGTTTAGTGCCTTTGTTGAATCGCATTTTGGTTGAGAAAATTGTTCCTCCTTCCAAAACCAGCTCCGGTATTCTACTTCCTGAGAAGAGCTCCAAGGTTCAATCTTTTCACTTCCTCTTTTCCATTTTCTTTAGCTTTTCTTGCTTGCTTTAATTTCCTCCGACTTCCGGTTGCAATTTCTGTGCTTATATTTTGCTTCCATCGTCATTTTCCTATCTGGGTTTCTCCCTTTTCCTTGTGTTGTGTGTTCTCTTGTTCTTCTTTTGGCTACTTCGACATTTCCCGTTTCTGGGTGTTCTTCTGATTCAAAAGTTTCTTCTTGATCTCTCTGCTCTTTACTTCTCGTGTTTCGTTTATTTTTACGATAGTCCATGACTAGTGGCGTGGCCATTTACTTCTTTCGATCCTGTTAGTACTTTGAATTGAGGATTTCAATTTCCTGTATACTTGGCTATTGGCAGTTGACAAAGAAGCTCGCTTCACTTTTTCAGTGAAATCTCAATTTAATTACCTTTGTGACAGATGGATTTCACCTCCATTTTGTTGTCTTATCTCAGTGCTTCACCTGTATATTTACAAATTCCTGATTTCTTGTTAACACTGCAGAAGTTATCATTTTTATAAACTGGTGATGGCTTATGGTATCTAAACAATCTTTAGCGTCAGCTTCCTCTTCGTAGCTATGCTTTTGTCATGTTAGTATTAGCGGAATTCAAGACTTAGAATTCGAATTGTAATTTCAGAATTGATTTCTGCAGATTCTTTTCCACTTTCTACGCACAAGCCAGTGTTCCCTCTAACAATTAACTTGTGATTTTTCCAAGGGATAGTTTAACTGCTTGATAATTCGGTTGGAGTTAAATTTTAATTTCCAACAAAAGGTGTGAGGGAAATACAATTTTTACAAAAATGAAGAAACTTTAGACTTGCACTGCAGGTACCAAGACTATTATTGCATGATTGACATCATAGTGAGAACAATTTGCTTATTTTGAGATTTGCCCTAATAGTCTAATTTTCTGCAGTTTCTTCAATCACTTTTCTATCACTTGGATAATATTAATGTTAAGAAATTTAATAACTCCTTTTGATATTTGCCTGAATGTTAAACCACGTTTGTGAATTTGTTTGGTCATTAGCCCTTGACATCTTTGACTCATTTTCTTTGATCCTATCAAATGCTGTCTCTATTCCAGTTGAACTCCGGAAAAGTGGTTGCAGTGGGTGCAGGAGCTCGTGATAGAGATGGAAAGCTGATCCCTGTTACTATAAAGGAAGGAGACATTGTTCTTTTGCCTGATTATGGAGGCACTGAAGTGAAGCTTGGTGATAAGGAGTGAGTTTTCCTGTCTCCTGGCACCATCTTCTTATTCATTTAAGTTTCATATCATCTCATTCATTCTACATAATCCAAGTTTGCATTTTCCCTTCAATTTTCTTATTTCTTCTGATATCTGTTCTTTTTGGGACTATCCTATGTTTTTGCAGTTGTCCATGTTTACCAATATCTGATATCGGCTGATATTGATGCTTGTGTGTGTGTGTCCTTTTTTTGGTTTCAGCTATCATTTGTACCGCGATGAAGATATCCTTGGAACTCTTCATGAATAGTGCTGATTACATTGTGTTTTCTTAGATGGAAAGTAACCGGGTCGGATGGAAATCTCCTTTAAGTTCTGATTTGCATTTGAAACTTTTATCAGACTTGTATCTCGAGGATTGTTGAGGGCATGAGAAAAAAGATGAGGAAAGGGAAACTTTCTTATCCCTTCATTAATTGTACTCATGCATATTTTCCTTGCTGAGTAATTTTGATTGCTAATGGAAGGATGATACTTAAAGCCTTCAAATTGAGCTTTCCTATCTTAAACAAAAATGTGGCCATATCCCCTTTAATTTATAGCCAGAACTGCTCTGTACAAGACTTCCTTAATCCTACCGGTTATGTTCATCAATTTGGCCCAATGATAAGATACATGTGCAAACAATTCACCTTCATTTGTATTTGTAGATGCTAGTACACTTCTTATCTACTTAACCGGACGATTGATCATGACCACAAAGCCTAAAATTTGCAATTACTATTTCAGTTAATTCAGACCAAATCTTGTGATATTCAATACATGTCACATTGCAGCGCAGATAAGCAATTAAATGAGCAGTAAAATTGACTAGCTTGCAATTTGAAAAGCTGCAAAGAGGACTCACACAAGCGGTGAAGTGTTGTTTTGTCTTTAGAGATAGAACACTAATGCTAAAGACATCATTTTGGCAACCCAAATAAACGGTAATTAGGTAACAATCCAAAATTCTCAACGTTGCTTTTCCAAGTCAAAACCAAACTATAAGAATGGTACATCAGCCAAACCAGTCAGGTTTTTGAAGTCTCCTAATGCTTCCTTCTTCAATCGGGAAGTATCTCTTCACCGTCTGCATCTGCTTCTGTCTCAACTTTAGGTTTGGATGGGCCTGCTCCTGGGGCCTGTTTCTTCTTGATTCCACTAACTATATCGTCGATTCTTAGAAGCATGCAAGCTGCTTCTATTGCTGTCTTGAATGTCTGCGCCTTGACATTGTATGCATCCCAAATCTGATTATGTACAAGTGCGTGCTTTCTTAAATCGCTTTGATATGAGATAATGTCATTGGAAACGAACAAAAAAACATCTTTAAGTGAAAGAGAGAACATGAAGAGGCGGCACATAAATAACAACTTGGTACATATGTTACCAATCCTGATAAATTCAAAACCGAAGTCTCCAACAGCATTGAAACATTAATGCAAAAACACAATATACCCTCAAAAGCAGACAAATGGAGCAAAATTATCATACCTTCCTCTCTTTCATATCAGTAATTTCACCTGTGTTCCCATCTATGCCGGTCCATGCATTTTCACCATTCGCATGCTGTAAAAAATATTACGAGATTTACAAAAAGTAAACCATTAATAAAGTATGGAAAGAATATTATCATTTCATCAAACAAAAATGAACTGCAGCACAAGTATACCTTTCCTTGCAGGGCAGTCATGGTCCGAATCACATTAACACCACAATTTTGAGCGAGTGTTCGTGGTATAGCTTCAAAAGCAATGGCAGCAGCTTCATACGGCCACTGCATCAAAATTAATAAGACAATGTAAGTGCAAGTGATTAACATGACCAAGTTCCTATATAAACAGCTTACAAGTCCGGCTATCCAAATACTGATGATACCCAAAAGAGAGTTCTTAATTTTGTCCTAGTTGATCATGATTTGGGATTAGAACTATGTGGACAATGTTGACACCTTTTCTATTCCTTCAATGGACGAACTCTTTTGCTTCAGAGTAGCAGATACAGTTAATTCTGTCCCACCACCACCAGGAACAAGTTTCGGATTCTTGAGTATGTTTCTGGCAACAGACATGGCATCCTGCACAAATACCAGTTCCAAAATATCACTACAATTCAAGCACAAGAAAAACTTGAATTTTACAGCTTTATCTTACCTGTAAGTTTCTTTCGACTTCATTCAGGAGATCCTTACTAGCACCTCTTAATAGAACGGTACAAGCTTTTGGATCTTTGCAATCGACAATGAAAGAAAAGAATTCATCTCCAATTTTCCTGACCTCAAATAGACCAGCACCTGTACCCACATCAGATTCTTGCAATTCATCAGGCCTGTTCACAATTACAGCCCCACAAGCCTTTGCAATTCTATTGTTGTCAGCCTTCCTCGACCTCCTGATAGCACTGAAACCTGCCTTGCTTAAGTAATGGCACGCTAAATCACTAAGCCCTTTCTCTGTGATTACTAGATTGGGTTTGAACTTCAGTATCTGCATGCACATGTTCTCAATGTATTCCTCTTCCATTTTTAAAAGTACTCCCCAGTCTTCCTCTTTAACCAACTCAGCATTTGTTTGATTCTCACCCTTCTTGTATTCAAGTGGGCAGTCAAGAAGAATAATGCGTGGATTGACAATCTTCCTTTTCATCTTACCAGGGGCAACCACATCCTTGTTGAACATAACTCCTTTAAGAACTTTGGAATCTTCCAACTGCCCACCTGGTACCTTCTCAACTTTAATGTACTTTTTAATATCCACTTCTCTTAATCCCTGGCCAAGGTCAACACCTACTGTTGTGGTAGCATCGATTGCTAGATCCTGGACATTAACTGAAGACTTAGCACAAAGCACAGAACAATTAAATAACATTGAATATATAATTTAGTTTTTAATGATTTGTGTACTCTTCTCTTCCAGCAAACATTAAAGTAGGAATCATACAAGATACTATTCAACTTAATTCAAAGCAACAAGGCAAAAATAATTCTGCATGTATGAAATTGTCATGGAACTCAATTGCCATTCTAATATACAGTCACACTCCTATATCCTAATTTTTTTCACGTGAATTGTAACATGCAGTTCTATAATTTTAGGGTCCCACAACTATTCTAAATTACGCTTATCAAAATATGCTGGGACACACAACAAAGAACTAAAACAAATGCTAGTAGAATTATTAGTGACTGCAAGTCCAAATTCAGTATCAGGCCTGTTAAATAGAGGCTAGAAAGGTTTCCGTCACAGAAAAAATATGCATGCCATAAGAAATACGTACAGCGATTAGGTCTCCAAATTGACTGGTGAATTTTGTGCCTATACAACTCTTGACCAACCCCAGCATTGTTGCACCTGCAAATGGTATATGTATATATACACATCAATAACTCAAACAGTATTTTCTTATTCTTACAGGAATTGCTCTCGTGTGTTTTTGTTTGGCTCCCTTCTCCTGAGAA
>JAOTIZ010000202.1:5972836-5983127 GCA_027123425.1 Erythroxylum panamense | reverse complement strand
CCAACAAAAGGAGCCGCAAAGTATAACAAAAACCATGAAAATGTCAATAACTAATATAGCAAATTTGGGTTCAATCAATTACCCTAATGTCATGAAGGATGACATCGTTTGTCCCCCATTTGAACTCCTGCAGACGGGAGAATGATCATGGTCGAATGCACTGGTAGGATCATTTCGGAGCAAACATCCAACATTTCCAATTATCAAGGCCTGGGGTAGTGCGCGGTGGAGTAAACAAGATTGGAGAAAACTCTACTCACTAATGATGTCATGATTATTTTCAAATTTGCTTCAGAAGGTATTCTGAATGAGACAATTGGAAAGGGTCCTAGGTATATTGCGGGACAACCCATGTTCCTACAAAAGTGGAAGCCAGAGATTGCATTTAATAGGGAGTGTGTTGAAGTATTTCCAATTTAGGTACATTTCCATAACCTACTACTTGAATTGTGAACTGTGAAGGGGTTAAATTTTCTTACTAGTTCATTGGATAAACTGTAGAGTATGGATGCACAGGCATCAGGTATGGATAGAATAGGATATGCAAAAATATGCACAGAAGTGAGTCAAAAGGCTACACTACCAGATTGTCTTCTAATTATGCAACATAGTGAATCTAGGGAGAGGGTGAAAGGAGAAATACAATTATCTTACCCATAGAAGCCACACAATCATGTCAAGAAATGACTTCCAACTAGGAATAGGTATAATGGGGATTGAACAATCAACAGTCAAAGTTGGTACTGGAGTTCAGCGAGAGGTTTATAAGCAACCTACCCAGATTCCTCCAACTGAGAGGGACATAAGTGAGTATCTTGAAGTGGTTGATCATATCAGTCAAAATCAGGGTGATCCTAATTCTAAGAGTTCGAAGTTGGTAGAGTATGCTGGTACTATTGATGTAATGCAAAGCAAGACAACTGGAGTTTCTATAGAGAATGAGAAAGGGTCAGTTTAATGCAAAAGTTCGGATCAGACACAAATCTGTAAGGAGCAAAGAGCTGGGAGGATTATAGTGGTTACTCAACAGAATGAGATTGCCGAAGAAGTGTAAGAACAAACAACTATGGATAACTCTAGTGTAGACAATGTGAAGTGTCTAGATAGTGGGGTGGTTCACCACACCTCATAATATTTGGAGCAATGTCAGATGAATTGGGCCAACATCTTGACTCCATTAGCAACTATTCAATAAAATGAGATTTTTAAGGCTAGGATGGAGTATGAAGAACAAGCAACAATAGTATACTCTAGTGATAACTGTGCAACAAGTCAAGGGATTAGGTTATCATTTCTCATAATGCAGAACATCCTGGACAGAGCACATCTTGGTGTTAAATTGTAATTCTTTTGCTTAAGTGACAATTGTTTCCCTCGAGAAAGTAGTTCAGATTTGACAGCAGAGGACTGTGATTCTCCATCAAGTGCAAACTAAGTCCCTAATATTCCAAGAGATTTTTATATGCAGTCCAAAACTGCAAAAGGAAAATTAACAAGGAAGAAATACGAGTTGCAAGAGATTTATCTTTAGTAGACTCGTAAATCAGAATGGGATAGTTTCTAGGAAACATCCAAGCAACTTCAACGCATTGCTATGCACACTCATTCCTGATGTATATACAATTTCAGTAAAGGCTTCGCTCTTCTTGATCTTGAATTTCTTAACTATTATTTGGTCACCCTGATGAAACCCCTTGTACAAGTCATGGCAGGTCCGCTCATTATAGTTATTTGTTGCTTATTTGAGTTCTTCTACTGAGAAGATACTGATAGGGTTAGATCTACCATCACAAAAGGCAGCCAATTCTTCCAATAGCATGCTTCCGTTCCTTATGAATGCTTCGTTCACTTCCATTTGCCACTCTCCAACAACAACACTTCATCCCAAAACAACTCTTCTTGTTACTTGCCATTCAACACTATTGCAAGCAAAAAGCCTCTCTACTCTAACAATTCAATGGAAGCTATCAATAAAAGCAATTGTATTATACATAGAAACCTTAAATGTTGAATTAAACATGCTAGTATTTTCAATATTTTCAATATATATCTATTGGAAGCAAAAGGAGCCACAAAGTTGGTCATCTGATTAATAAACCTCTATCAAACATATTTACTGATGAAAATATTATGGTCATGTGTAACGCAACAAAGTTTAGTAACACGTAGTTGCAAAATGAGTAAAAATGAAAGAGTAAGTTGACAAAGATATACCTCTAGAATGCAAATGCAACTTAGAAGAAAAAGGTAGAGATCTCAATCTACTTTTTCAGTGTGTACCCTAAGGCAATTACTGGAGACTAGATATGAAACTTCAGGACTCATTCCATATCTATTACCATACTAGCCCTTTATATCTTGTTAAATTGGCATTAGGTGTGACCAATTGAATTGTAGCTGTGAGTCTCTGTCCATCCTGTCTAGGTACTCAGAAATTTTGCGTTGCAAGCCAGATAAATAAAAGAGAAAAGGTTGCTTTCCAAATTTATTTGTCGTGTCTAGATAGGAGCTTTCGCTAATAGTTTATGTAACAATTTCTAAAAATCCTCTTCTGTTTAACTACATTTTTCTAATGAATTTTTTAAGAATATTGAATTTTTGGGACTAAAATATAAATAAATACATATCTTATTTTCTATATCCGAATAAACAAAAGACAAAAGATTTTTTCTTTTATTTTAAGAATCTAATAAGCATCGGTATACAAAACTTCTCAATAATATTATAACAATTCTAATATTTGTATTATTTACTTTTAATATTAAAAATGGAATTACACATTTCAATTCTAGCATAAAAATTTGAAGTAAAAAATTAGGATCCAAGCCAAAGCTTTTAGGTGACTAAGAACCTTAAATTGATGAATCTAAAGTAGTAAACAATATCAAAATAATCCAAAAAAATCAATTAATTAGGATTAAATGAAAAAGGAAGAATTCCAATTTTTTGTTTTGTTTTTGTTAGTAAATTTGAAAACTAGAATTGGATTAGGGGGGTTTTTCTACCCAGGCAACATCCCAACAATTGAAGATAATGTTGACGCATACACAATTTCGTAGAAGTCAAGCCTCTCTTCAAGTTTCAAAGAAATTTCTTGGGAGTTATCGGACAGCCTTGGCGAACCAGTTAGAACTTGATGGTTTAATAACAAGCTCCAAATAAAAGTCATATTCAACATGTGTTATTTTTTCTTTACAAATCAATATCTAGGGTAACTATGGATAGTGTGAGTTAGTAGAGGTATGTACGTCGTGTTAGTAGAGGTATGTACGTCGTGTCTAACCTAAAGTAGAAATGACTGGCAGTAGTAGATTCTAAAACCTAACTCACTAGAAAAAAACTGCCTTCCTTTACAATTTGCTTCTCATCATAATTTTTCGTTGCTCTTTTCATTTTTTTTTCGTGAAGTTGATGATAAGATTACATCTACAATGAACAAACGCGACCATCTTTTATAGTAGCATGCTTCATGAATGTTCTGTAATTGTTAGTTGTCAATTCCCAGTGCTTTAAGGCAGTGAAACCTGCCATATTCTATCTATATAACGCACCCTGATTAAATACTATGAATAAAGAATGTTTAGTCTCATGTGGCTTGTTCGATCCGTGTTTTAACACTTTTATTTAATGAAAATCCTCAACATAACTAGAGATCTGTAATGCTTATAAACAGAAGTCTGCTACTCATTTCCAAGTTATTATTTAAGAGGGTTTAGTTAACTAGAAGAGAAAAACGTATTCCTTTAAGATGTTATATTGATGGAGAGCAATACAAAGTTAAACAATGTCAAATTATGCCTTTCAAATTATTCAGGCTAATCCCATCAAATTTTCCAACTTGTAGGGCTGATTATGATTTCTTTCAGTGCCTTGAGACACAGAGAGGAAACAAGAAAAGAAATAATAAATGTTGGACCCCAATCTTTGAGTGGAATTTAGAAATAATAAATGAAATTAAATGAGTGCGTTTGTATAACTATTGTGTTATAGATGTTATTGTGCTTAAAGGAAATTGATGAGAAATGATGTGATTGGTTTTGATGACTTTAAAATTTGAGTTGAGTTGTATGAGTTATGAAAGTTAAAGTAAATGAGTTGATTGAAATAGAAGTTAAAAAGCAAGAAATAAATGGTAAAAGTGTGAGAATTTGGAGAATTAAGAAAGTTTGACTTTTTGAGGATAGAGAGTTGACCTTTTGATTTATGCTGAATTTGAGAAAGTGATCTTCATGAAACTTGTAGCTTATGTTGAAAGCTTTCTGTCACCATAAAGTATTATATTTTTCGATATCGGGATTGAAAGTTATGATTTTCCAAAGTTAAGGCTATGTTACTTTGTTTTTAAAAGTGTTAGTTAAAGGAATTTTAGTGTGTACTGCTTTGGGGCCAATTTCTGTTCTGATGTAGTTTGAATTGGGTTAAGTGGCCTACATGAAAGTCATCGAAGATTTTCCGAGTTTTTCAATGATGTATCATATGCTATTTATGGATGTGGAAATTGAAAGATATGAAATTTGAAACTTTGGATGTTGTTTTAGGATGGAACATGTTTGGCAGAAACTTTGATTGACAAATTGACCTAGTTAGAGGTTGAAATTGCCTTTAAGTGCTTCATAAAAGTTGAATATTTTGATTTTATCTTTATTTTGATATAAAGCATAGAATTTTTGGACCATGAAATAAGAAGTTATGATTTTTACAAGTTTTTATTACTGTTTTAGCATGATTATTAGAGGACAGAACTTTTGATTGGAAATTTGACTTCCTTAGAGGCCAAATTGATTTTTCTGTCCTTCATGAAAGTTGTAGGTTGCTTTCTGATCTTTGCATTGATATAAAGTATGACATTTTTAGACCTTGGAGTTGAAAGATAGCAATTTTGAAAGTTATGTGATGGGTTAGGAAGACATTAAATTGGAGAGAAAGTTTGAGTAGGTTTTTGACCCCTTTAGAGATGGAATTAATTTTTGACTTCTTCAGGGAAGTTGGAGAGCTTCTTTTAAGCTTTCTATTGATACCAAATTTATCAAATTTGGAGTTTGGAATCAAGAGATATGAGTTTTGGAAAATTTGGATTTATATTTGTGGAAAAAAATGGAAAAGGACAGGGCGCTGCTCGCCCAACGTGCGCGCGTTTCCTCCATGCGATTTCGTTTCACTTCTTCCTTTGCGATGTCGTTTCGTGTTCTCCTCATTTGTACGCTGCCGTTTCCCTCTGTGCGACGTCGTATCACCTTGCTCCCAGCCTGATATGACGTCGTTTCTGCTTCCTTCCGATTTTAGGTATTTTGCTTATAATCCGACCCTTTTTCAATATTTTGCTTATAACTTTTCCGTCCGACATCCGATTGACTTGGTTTCTAAAGCGTTGGATTCCTAAGACAATTATCTAAATCTTCATGGGAAATGTGTGAATTGTTGAGAATAAATTGAGGAAGATTAATTTAATCAAAGTGAGTTAGATAATGTTCTAAACATGGTTCAGTCTTTTGAGAAATTCTTGATCTGTGGAGATCTGATTGAACTGATTCTTGTGGAAAAATAAACTAGAGACATGGGGCTACAAGTCATATGAAGGTATTAAAGTTTAATTTAGCCCCTAAGACTTTCAATTTCTGAGTTGATGTTGGATTTTTGGTATTGATATTATATTTGGCTTGAATTGCCATTAATGTATTACAAGCATTTATTTCAGGATGTATGTGAATTATGAAATTGTGTATATAATTGAGTATGATGTATATGAATTCTGGAATTGTGTATTGAATTGAGTTATGAATGTGACTGTATATGTATGCGTTTGTTTATGATGGGATTCCAGACAGGAGCTCCGATAAATTGTGTGGATTGGATTGGTATATAGAAGTGAGTTTAAAACCATTTACAGGTTTTTGGGATTTTTAAAATACAGCCGTTATGCTGCCCAATTTTTGGTTCAAATAAAGATATAATCAAATGCATTTTGTGTATGGCATTATTTGTGTATGAGTCATGGGTATATGAATATGTGTGTGGATTGGAATGGTTTTGAATGAGATCAACTAAAGAATGAAAAGAAAAAAATTTATACCGTTTCCGGATTGGTTTAGTCTTAAGGTTTCCAACGCGATAGATTTCTACGCTATTTGTTTTTGGATGTCGGAGTAAGTTTTTGGTCTTAAGCGATTTGTTTGCTTTCGATTCCGAGTCATTCGATTCCGCTTTCGATTTTTGTTCCGCATTTTCTTATCCAATTTTCTGATTCGATTCGTTTGTCGTTTCACTATGGTTTTAAGATTCGTTTGATTCGTTCCGCCTCTTTCCGTTTCGTTGTCCGATTCCGTCTTTCCGGTTGGGGTCCGGTTTTGAAATCGGGTCCCAACATTTTTGATCGAGTCCAGAACCATCTCTGGTCTATCTGTGATCTTTTTTATCACATCATTAATAAATTTAAATGCTTAAATTACTCTAATATACCATAAATAGAGCATACTTTATAAAATGCATATACAACACATTACACAGTACAATTATCGAACTAGGATATTACAATTCGATCATCTGAGTGAGAACCAAGTGGAGGTAGAAGGCGAAAGCTAATGTAAGGAGCTTGAGATTGGCAGTAGATCCACCACCAATTCTCTCATCCAAACACCCTTGTTTACTTATCCTGTTTTATATTTGTTGCTTTATTTCTCTGTTACATTATGGAACTTCTTTGTTGAACTTGTTTTCTTTGTAAAATTCTTATAGTCCATTTTGGTTTACTCACTGATTTATTACTTTGATACTTATTTGTTATTGTTGAAAATGGGATTTAAGTATTTGAAGATGAAGAACCATATTTATTCTATGATGGGTTGATTACTTGTTCTTGAGGATTAATGTAGCTAATTTAATTGATTATGCATGATTAAGGGGCTATTTTATCCATTTCTAATCCCGATCAAGTTTATTTCATGACCATAAATCTTTAACTACTAATCGAGAAAAACACCTATAACACACAATACATAATAATCTTTTTTTTAACTACTAACCCCCCATTTAAATATCATGTTGTCCCCAATGTGATAAGAAAATGGAAGAGGGACCTAGGATGTAAACAACTCACACAAGGACAAAAATTGAAACAAAGAGAAAGTAAACTAACAAGCAATAAAAAGGAAAAAGGAAAGAAATACGATACGAAGGTGGGGTTGGTGTGCTGCGTGGAGTCTTAGTGCGATGTGGAGCCTGATGTATTGTGTTAAGGAGTGAAGAACAGCTACTAGGAAAATAGATAAAAGAGACTAAAAGTTAGGCCTGCGCACACAAAGAAAACAAACTAAATAGAGATTCACCAAAAAGGAATAATAAACAAAGAATTAAAAAACACAAAAAATTGTATGGGTTACCTCCTATTCAATGCTTCTTTAATGTCTTATAGCTAGACACCTCAATAGAATGCTCAAAGTGAATGATTCCACTGTTAACTTATCTTCACTAGGATTTTTCTCTAAGAATTTTCCAAATACTTCCTCAGTTGCATCAACTAGCAATTGACAGCATTCATCACTCTCTTTAACCAAGTCCAGCTCCTTTTTTTGTTCTTCCTGCAAGGCAAGATCAAAATATGCAGCATTAATTTGATCAACAATGGAATAGTCTTCAAAAACAGTAGTACTAAGAATAGGTTCAACATTAAAGATTGAAAATTCTACTGTTTCTCCCAAAACAGTCATGGTCAATTTTCTATTCTTCACATCAATCAAGGTATTAGTGGTGGCCATAAAAGGCCTCCCCATGATTATGGTGTGATCAGTACACATATTAGTCAACCAATATGGAACATCAGTCAACCGATACATCAACAATGTTGTTACAAACTCATGGTATATAAAATTTGACAACACTAACCTATATTGGTTAACTACTAACCCATGTAAGTCGACCAATAATAATACAAAGTAACTTGATGATACTTTGTTACATTGTTAACTTGATGATACTTTGGTATATGCATAATCGTATCATCTTACTTTATTGTGAAAGTCTTCACATTCCTTAGGAGGCAATGAATCTTTTGATTATAATATGAAACCCTCTTCATTTTTAAAAAAATCTTTACAAAACATTTTAGGAACTATTTTATTCATATTTGGATTAAAAAATTGGTTTTTAGGATTTGAAGTTGTTAAAATTATGCTTTAGGGGTGATTGGTCGACTTACAAATAAGTTTACAAAGTAAGTTTAATGTTGTCAAATTTTAGTAACCCATGTAAACTTCTTTGACAACATTAACCTATATTGCTTTTGGATCATCAAGTTAACAAAGTCAGTTTACAAATAATAATACAAAATGTGAAATGACCTTGATGAACCTTGATCTTCTTTTGTTCTTGTTTCGATCTTCATTTCGTCAGTTGTAAACTTCAACTTCCCTTGCTTAACTTTGTACACTGTCTTCTTGAGTTCGTAACTTTCTTTTGTTCTAATATTTCTTGTCATTAAAATAATAAACACATTAGTAATAATTATATTTTGTTATCATCAAAACATCAATTGCAAATTCCCTTGGTTCAATAATTTCCCCTTCTTGATGGCAATAAAATATTTGTGATATTAGAGAAAAGAAAAAAAATATCAAGAAGATAATTAACTCCCCTTTAATTTATGTATAAAACATTATTCAATAATAAGAACATAATTCAATGTTAATAAAAAAAGAATATTTAAAATCAAAGAAATATTCTTACAAGAAAATAACATAAATTTACTCAAACATATCATATAAAATACAAGAAATACAAAAACAATAAAATAATCATTCCCCCTAAATTTCACCACTTCCCTTAATGTTATAACTCCCCATAAATCTAATATCACTAAACTTTCTCCCCCTTTTTTGAATCATCAAAAAACAAATCAATTAACTAAAAATGCATACTATAAAGTTCCATGCATCAAGATAACTTAAAAAAACTAAAGAGTGTTATTAAACATTTGAGGATTAAAAAAGGGATAGGGACATTCCTAATCGTTTCTAATTCTAAAAATCCCTAATTTTGATATTATGCCTAGGTTAAAATTTTCATTTAAATCACCAAGGGCAAGTTTTTATCAAAATTAAAGGTTGTAATTGTAACAAAAAAAACATAATTGCAATATCTAACAAACAATTCCATAAAAGAATGTATAAGTTTGAAAGCCCCAAAATTTCAAAACTAAAAACATCAACAAGTGCCCAAAATACCAATATTGAACAAAATTATAGATGTATTATATAATTGAAAGGAAAACAAACTTAACTCCTTTTACAATGTAATTATAAAGGCACTAAATTTGAAAAAAATCTTAATTAAAATTTTTTTAAAATATTAAATATATAATTCTAAAATAAAAATTTTCAATTTGTTACAATTTAATGAGATGAGGGAAGATGTTTTTCAAAGAAAAAGTGTAATTTTGAAGATATTACAAACATGCTAAATGAGAAATAGAAGATAAGATTAGGAGAAAGACCATAGATTATATAAGTCAATTGACCACAAAAGTATGCTAATCGACCATAGTTTGACTTAAATAAGATATATGGAGCAGTTTTAAATAGATGAAGAAAAAAGATAAAAAAAATTTTGAACTTGTTATATTGGTAAACCATAGATCCATATTGGTCTAGTAATGACCGATGTAGACGGCTAGTATATGAAACCAAACCTAATATTACAATTCAAAACTATCTCACTTATTCACTTGATAACTATAAAATAAGTCATTCACTTGATAAATGTAAAATAGGTCATTCACAAACAAAGATGCTCAAATGATTAAAAACTCCTTAAAGTGTGTGACAAAACTTAAAACCTTCTTAACATTAAAACCAACAAGAAAACACATATGTATAGTGCTTTTTTAGCCTAAATAATTTTTGGAGCCATAACTTAGTCATTATAATAATGTATGAGGTGCATTCATCAACCAGTATACCATACTAGTCAACCATTATGCATTTAAAACACTTGATTTACTAGCTATTGGAAAATAGTTATCTAGTACACATATTGGTCAATTAGAGGGCGATTGGAGGGAGATTTCAAAGGTTTGTTGATGATTTTCCATATTTAGCAAAGTAGCGTTGGATAATCTAGTAAGTTACTATTCTAGGAAAATTTATGAAGGCCTTCAAGGAAGGCTTACCTGGGGGTAATTTGTAACATCCCGTTACTGTTAGCAAGGGTATTTTGGTAAATTAGGACAGACTGATAGGATTTCACTGCATTCATTGACTGAGCATATTACTGGCCTCTAATTATAGAGGAACAGGTTTAT
>JAOTIZ010000202.1:5957701-5970161 GCA_027123425.1 Erythroxylum panamense | reverse complement strand
TTCATTCCTATCAATGCAACAAACCAAACAACATTGTTAGTATTAATACAGAAATCTAAGGTACAAACCAAACATCATTTTTTATTTTTCATACTCATTTCTATTCTCTTCTACTATTAATTTTTACTCTAGTTAAATAAATTTCTTACAGGAGATAAAACTCTGACTTTAAATTTAAAACGAGAGCATCTAGGGATTGTGGTTTGTAAGTAAATGGATTACACGTACCATTAATAATTAATTTAATACAGAGCTTAGTTTTTTTTGGATTTGCAAATCCCCCTTTTCTCGATTTATTTTATCTCAAAACCCTAATTCTGTGGATTGAGTTTGAACTCTCACTTCATTTCGCCCCTTCGCTCTCTCTCTCTTTATCTCTGTCGTTTTCTCCCTTGTTTCTGACTTTAAACCACCGATCGGCCGGTGACCGTTTTGTGCTCTCTCTCTCTCTCTCTCTCTCTCTCTCTACAGGTGTGGCTCTTCTCTTTCCTTCACTCGTTTTATCGTTGATCTTCTTTAATTACCTGACCGATGTGTCTCATTTCTCTGTAAATTGGGGATTTCGAAATTTAGTTGATTCTGCGTTCAAATATCCGATCCAATCTTTTTTTTTTCATTTTTATTCGATTAATATGGGGTCAGTGAGTTAATGAAGAAGTCTAAATGAGAAATTGTCGATATTTATTGAATTCATGTTGTTTAATTTCTAATTTGATGAAACATTTCAAGTGCATCGTCCCTGTTGCGCTTTAGGTCGATTACATTTTCTTCTCTGTGATAGAGGAGTGTCAATGCTAGGAAATGTGAATATAGAAGTGAGCTATAAGCTATGCAATGCTTGAGTTTGGTTTGATCAGCTATTAATACGATCAAAAGCTGGGGTCAAATTAGTTTCATAAATTACTCACACAGTAGTCGCTTGAATTTGAACCATTGGCAAAGAACATCTTAGAATTCTGAATGCATCACTTGAGGAATGAAAGTGACAGCAAAGAATGCGACTTTCTGTTACACGAGTGAGAAATCATTGGTGAAATTGTGTCCTGTGGTATCAGACATGGTCTATTTCTACTATCCTAAGTGCGGAAGTATATGGATAATGAAAGAAACCCAACTCTATGAAGTGTTGTATTTATTATTAATGGAATGATGCGGAAATTTTACTTGACTGTAGTTTCATGCATTGTTTAATCATCAATATTCAATGACTTTGTATTAGAAGACGTGAAAGGCGATACAATGGGCTTATAACTTGTCTAATTTTGTTTATCCACGACATAGTTTGTGCATGAGAGATTTGAACCATGAATCTTCCCGTTTGAATAGAGCTGCGGACTACTTTTATTTTACCATACTGTTTTTACTGAAATTATGTTTCTCAAAAAACGAAACAAATTCCTCTTGGCCCTATAATAGCTTCAGCTTGGAGTGTCCAATCTTCTTTCATCTATTTGTCCAGTAATGTTTAATCCTTTCTTCATGTAATGGTGATCCTTTGTATAGCTTTTAGCTCTTGCCCCCTGCTGGAAAGTCCACCTGTGCTTCGTCTTGTATACGTACTCTATCTTGGGTGATGCAATTTTCAATTTATCCCAGAAAGAAATGTTAGATCTTTTAATTGTGAACTTTTCATCTGCGTTTAACAGTTTGGTAGATGTTCTAGTTTTTAGTTTATCGGAATATTTGGATTCTGTATCAATTGTTTCCTTGGAACCTTTAGAATTAGAAGGCTGACTTTGACAACTTTAGGTGAGTCTATAAATTCTACATGAGACAGTGTTGTAGAGCTGATTCATTGTTTAAAAATATCTTCTGTAGTTGAGGTAGCTAACTTGTTACAGGTCCTAAGGTTCTTGTAACTTTTGTTTGATGTATAAGGACTAAGGTTTTAAGTCTGAATCTTTACTTGGATACTCTGGTAGCGATTGGGTTGGAATTCTTTGTTGTTCCTTGACTTTTCTTTAACTCATGGTGGTTGGTTGACTAACTCTATCAATGTTAATGTTATTGAACTCAGTTTACTTTTTAACAAAGTTAGCTGCAAGAATTGTTACTTAACCCTACCTATAGTTTTATTTGGACTTGAGTAATTGGAAAAGGGATTGACCATATAACCAATGATCTGTGCCCAACTGTAGCCAGTCACTTGCCACTTAAACAAATTTAACTGAATTATATTATAAAGGATAAATGAGTGATTTATCTTTTGTAAGGATGTAATTGTAATATTGCAATCTTCTTGCTCATCGTGTAATATCTCTTTAAGAATAACAAGGAGGCAAAAGGCTGATTAAATTTGTGTCCCTTAAGTCCTATTCTTGTCCTTATTGTTGCTTCTACTTTCTTCCAATCAATTGTTTGTTTAAAACCCAGAATAAAAAGACCAATCATGAAGATAATGGTGGCTGTTAAGCGGGTCATAGATTATGGCGTCAAGATCAGAGTGAAGCCTAACAAGGTAATATCCTTTGCCTTGATCATTAAAACTCTTGATAACGCATTTTGAGATTTGAGTTAATCTCCATATCCTTGGTCCGGTGTTTTGTGATTGTTTTAGAGTGGGGTGGAGACCAAGAATGTTAAGGTGTCGATGAATCCATTCTGTGAGATTCCTTTGGAAGAGGGACTGAGGATTAAGGAGTCGGGGATTTTCAAAACCATGAAGCTTATTGAGCATGTGAGATCCATTAGTTGTCGTCCCAGCCTCCGGCAAACAACTGGTGCTTTGCAAGTTCGTTTCTTTCAGCATGATTTTGTCCCAAGGGACCCTGAGGTCAAGCCAAAAAAGTACAAGTATCCAGAATTCTTCAATCCATATGGTCCTAGACCTTCACCCTCTGAGAAAATCGTTCAACTTGCTGATAAGATTCTCGCCCTGTCCCTTGAGGAGAGACACCAAATTGGTCCTGCTCTGATGCAAAGATTAAACCATCCCAAACTGCAGCCGATTTCCACGGAAGGAATGGACTTAAGTCCTCAGGGAGGGGCTGCCACCGCTAAGGTTGAGGAAAAGAAAGAGAAAACAGCCTTTGATGTGAAGTTGGAGAAATTTGAAGCGTCAGCAAAAATTAAGGTGATTAAAGAAGTTAGAGCTTTTACTAATCTGGGTTTGAAGGAGGCCAAAGAACTGGTTGAGAAGGTACCTGCCTTGCTGAAACAAGGCATCACAAAAGATGAAGCGAATGCCATTATAGAGAAAATGAAAGCTGCTGGAGGAGTTGCAGTTATGGAGTGATGGTTTCTCATTTTTTGATTCTTGGTTCAATTTTGATAGTTTTAGTAAGATGGACAGAATTTCATGGAATTGAATTATGCTGCTGCACGGGGTTCTTATCATATACATGAATGAATACTTCTGATGTAGTTAATCTAACGCATATGGCTTGTAGTTGATTTGAATTTTACTGATTGCATTCTATGATGGAAGATTCTTGTGAAGAGTACTGCATTATGGGTACAATCACTTGGAATTTGTTGACATTGGAAATGAGTAACAAGAAGTTTTCATGGTCCAATTTCCACTGGTGTCTCTAACTATACTGAAGTTAACCTACTTAAACATGACATCTGACTTTGGGTCTGAACCCTACCTATTACCATCTTTCCACTAGATTGCACATGCTCATCAAACCAACGAATCTCCATGTTCACCGCCTTCTTAAAACAATTTTTTCTGGTCCATTAGATTAGGATGTCCATTGGATTACTTTCTCATCGGGAAAACATCAAATATGTATGATTCTAATGGATATACAAATAAGGCTACTTGAACAAGGATCAAAAACATCACTGCTTTTAAGTAATGTTTGATGATGCAGGAATGGGAAATTGCTGGATTGATGGAAGGAATTGCAGTTCATCCAACTGTTGTAAGTTAGTAGTTATAAGATTAGGCCACTTTCCTTACGACACATTGTCTGCATTTGTAAAGTTACCCTTGCTTGTGAGAGAAGTAAAATTGGTGCCTGCGTAAGAGTTCTTTGCTATTCTTTTATGATTATTTGAGTTCATGTCTAATAGTTTGCCTTAATCTAACAAATTATCTTTTAATAGTAATTTGCCTCAATCTAACAAATTATCTTTTAGCAGTATATTGCCTCCTTTTTCTCAATGCTCTTGTTCATATTTGCAAGCTCCTCTTGCTTTGATCTTAAACTTCAAATGAGTTGCAATGTTAAACAAACTGAATAACTAGTTCTACGAAATTATTACTGCAGATCCTTAAACATCTTTTATTTCCTTGTTTTTGTTTTTCAGAGAAGATTATGAGGAGTATACCAGGGAGATATTTCCTTGGAGAAGACATACAAGAGAACCATCCGGATCTGACTCCTTTAGTCGAAGGACTATCAGCTTGGGCAGGAACTACAAGTTATTGGAAGCTTTAATGATTCTTGCTACTTTTCATATCAACATCATATCTCCAAGATCAATGACAAAGACATACAGCACAAAACAAATAAGGTGATTCCGTGCTTAGAAAAAATCTATCATTCACTTGTACAGATTAGAGATTGAGGTCATTAACTTGTATAAATATCACCCTCTTTTTGTTTTTTTTCTCATTTCTGAGTTGCATTTGTCCAAGTGTCTACCACTTACAATTCATTAGTTCAAAAGGTTTGCTTTCCTCTGGTTTGAGTTTTAACTTTGTTTGCTTCATCTGTACAATGCAGCTTTTGAGAAGTATACTTAAGTTTGTGAAGATAGTTGAAGTTGGTCCTAGGGATGGACTACAGAATAAGAAAAATATAGTGCCTACAAATGTGAAGGTTGAATTTATTTGAAGACTAGTTGCAAAAGGGTTACCGGTTGTTGAGGCAACAGGTTTTGTATCAACCAAATGGGTTCCCCAGGTAGTATAATTCACTCATTATAATTTCACTCATGTTACTGTTTGCTTGATAGTTCATTTCATCCTTTTCATAGTTTGTTGTCCAATTAGGATGATGTAAAGATGATCAAATATGCTTTTGGATCTTGGTATCAAATTTGGCAGTATAAATTGTAAAAGCACAGTACATTGGTTGAAGAGGTTCACCGTATTTTAGAAACACTTACATGCAGCTATAAGCAAGTCAATGAAGTTGTGCCTATTTCGCGTGATAGCTGACTGTACTAACATGAAGGCTATGTTAGATTATTAGCTCTCTCTCTCTCTATGCACACACACATGTATATACCTATGCATTTAAGGATTGTGGTTTATTGTTTTGTTTATGTTCATTGATCTTCTGTGTTTTTCTTCTTTTTACCATTTATTATAGTGCTTCAAACAGTTAGCAGATGCAAGAGATATAATGGAAGCTGTACATACTTTGAAGGGCTGTAGATTACCTGTCCTTACACCCAATGTGAAGGTGGGTGTATCTAACATATTATCTAATGTTGTCATTTTGGTCTGTTTGATCTTACAATCTAGAATGCTTTTCTAGGGATTTGAAGCAGCTGTTACAGCGGGTGCCAAGGAAATAGCAGTTTTTGCCTCAGCTTCTGAGTCATTCTCAAAATCAAACATCAATTGTAGCATTGAAGAGAGTTTTGTTCATTATCGGGCTGTCAGTAGTGCCATTCCTGTTCGAGGGTATGTGGTATTTATCTTTTGACATAATTCTTATTGAGAGATGCATATGCTGCAGATTAAGCCTCCTAATTCACAATTATTTAAAATCCTTAAACCTGTTGCTTATCTTTTGTTCTTTTTCTTAATCTCTTAGTTCTGGGCTGCAGCCCGAATTTTCTGCAGATTATTTACCACCATGTTTCTCTAAGCCTGTTAGCTGTGTTATATTGCTGGTGAATTTATTGATTATGATGGCAGCTGTTTTGGTAGTCTTGCAATAAACGATGCATGAATTGTTATAAAAATTAGTGTGGGAATTATAGGCATGGTTATCATAAAGTATGATGTGGTTGCTTGAAAAGAGAAGCACTCTAGCAATTGGTCTCTGTAGGTGATATATCTCCATATAATTCTATTGAAGTTCCAGGAGTAGCTTGTTTATTTTTTCACCAAGTGAACTGTTGTTGAATTTAGCAGGTATGTATCATGTGTTATTGGCTGTCTGGTGCAAGGAGAGATTTTCTCCCTCAAAGGTGGCTTATTTGGCGCTTATGACATGGGCTGTTTTGAGATTTCCCTCAGTGATACGATTGGAATTGGTACACCCGGTATTGTTAATTTGTCCATCTCTCCATTCTTACTCATTTTTGTTTGAATGTTTTCTTATTAGATTACCTCTGTTTGAACAAAAGTGATGCTTCTCCTTCATATATTTCTTAAAGCTTTGTGGTCATAATTTTGGAGTTTTTTTTCTTGAACATGAACTTTTTGAATGATAATTTCTTTTTCTTACCTTTTTTTAGTAGGTTATCCAACACTTTTAGCTATCTAATTCTTTCAAAAGGTTAAATGAGGTGCTCTATGTGTTTGATGACTTGTTTCTTCCCTTTGTATATTCCCTATCCTAGTAGCTGCATTTATTTTCTCTTGTGGCCTATGATTAACTTAGTAAGTGAAGCCAATAGAGTAAGTTTTACTGCCGTATATTGGATTGCTGCGATGTAGACTCATATCCTAATAACCAATTCAAATTCATTTTCTGTTATCATGGAAACCAGACTCAAGTATGATTTCGATGTGTTAATATTCTGTTCCATTTCCATTTCTTTGGAAAATGTACCATCATTGCCATGCTTGAAGCTGTGACTTCTGATGTTCCTGCTGAAAAGATTGTTGTCCATTTCCATGATACATACGGTCAATCGCTTTCAAATATTCTAGTGTGCCTTCAGGTAAGTCTCTCTCTCCAAATGGTTCCAGTACAACTGCTTTTTGTCAATATCATAGTTTACAGATGCCATCTGTGCTTGGTTGTGTCTGGACCATAGCCTAATGCTGCCTTTTAGTCATAATCTGCTTTCAGCTGTATGCAATCCATTGCTGTACAGTTACTAAATGCTATTAGTGGAACTGTTCTTTGATGACTATTCAAATAATTTGTTATTGCTGGGAAGTGGTAATTCTCTATACCTACATCAAATGTGTTTATTTAAGAATTTATGGTTAACTTTTAATGTCCCATTTTTTATGTATATTTCCTAACTGCAGCCTATTTTGTGTGTCATAACAGATGGATATTAGCGTAGTGGACTGGTGTGTTGCAGGTTTAGGCGGGTGTCCCTATGCCAATGGCGCTTCGGGCAATGTTGCAACTGAAGATGATGTTTACATGCTTAATGGCTTGGCTGTCAAGACAAATGTGGATCTTTCAAAACTCCCTTCTGCCGGGGACTTCATCTGCAAGCAGTTAAGAAGCCAGTCCGAGTCGAAAAGTGCCATTGCGAAAAGCCGAGTGACAGCTGATGCCTCTAAGTTATAAGAATTGCATCTTAGAGGCAATTCTTATAGCTACCAAATTAGTAGATATTAGTCATGTAATCATGTGAGTTAGGATACAACTAAGTTCGATATATAGTGTAAGAATTAGTTAAACTGTTAAATAAAACAATATTATTTTAATTTAAATCAATTTAAATTGAGTCCCTCCAAATTTGAACCCGAATGAAAGCCCAGTGGCGGTGGCTTTAGGTTGCTCCCAGGACGAAATCTAGCCCTATCTCTTATAAACTCTAAGCTCTCTTGTCTCCTTTCCTTTTTCACACCTATCTCTTTTACTCTGCAAATGTTATCACGGTCATTACTCGCAAGGCTGCTAAATTGCTTAGCCTTCACTGAGGCTCTTTAATGTATTCCACCTTGGATGCTTAGCTTGAGGACTATGCTGAGAGCAGACCAAGACAACTTAATTTAATAAGGAAATGAGGTGCTACAGAAACTGCATTGTCAAGCCAATTCCTCCAGGATGCATGAGGAGGTCGCCTCTATGCTCATGCCTTTGCCATATGCGGCAATGAGCAAAGCCTCAGCTCTTCCTGCAAATTTTCAAAGCAACAATGGGAAATAAATGATCATGAAAAGGAGTCCAGGCCAAGTTAGAACAAGTGTGTTTTGTTTCATCAGGCACAGGATAAATCCATTTCCTCTCTACGTTTAGAACCCTACAGTCATAATTGAAAAGGGAAAATAGATGCAAATGGTCATGCCACATGAGGGTTAAAGTTTCTCAATGAGACTTTCAAGTAAACAACTCCATATAAGTATCTGTTAGAGTAATGATTTAGTGCATACAACATCAGATGAAACAGGCGTGTTAGAATGGGATTTGAATCATTTCCTTGGCCTCATCCAGCAATTTTAGTTTTTGGATATGGTTTATTGACAAAAGATAACAATGTAGTAAGGTGTGGTTTAGATAAACGTACCATGATCCTTTTTCCTTTTCAACAAAGAACTTAGTGAAGGAAATAGTATTGACGCAGTTCTTCTACTATCATCCTGCCAAAATCCAATAATACCATTACCATTTAATTGGATGCTTATTCATTAGGCAACAATGCCCCTTATTTATTTCCGTTAAACCCTACATGTTTATTTTATTCAATTGTGTCATAGCACTTCTATTCTTATAGTAATAACTTAAAGGTACTGAATTCCACACTCACTGTTAAACAAGTCCATAAGGCAAGGCCAACAATGCGAAATGTGGTCCATCAGCAAAATTTGACCACCACCATTGCCACAGTTTTCATCAGTATAATTTTTTTTCATTACATAGATATGTATACTTAGTTTTAAGGAATCAGATACTTTTGAAGAGTTCTTCTAACCAAACAAACTCCTAGAAGATTTCTAATGACTCCATTCTGAAAAGGAATGAACAGTCTCCTAAACAAGTGAGAATGACTCAAACAACAGCATGAAACATGAAAAACACCAACCTTTGTATAGCTTCCTCCAGAGAGCTTAAATTCATTCTTCCATGTGAAAGATGGTACTGGAACTACAGAGAATCCTGATGCAACTAATATCCCAATCCATAACCCATAACCAAATCCTCCAGCCCACCATCCCTTAAGAAAAATTCAGAATGTATTTTCACAATCCAAGGATTAGCTTTATGCAAAATTGTAAACTTTTACATTTTATGGTTTCAAAATAAATTCTTCCAGTCAAGTTAAGTGGTCGGATTAAAAAAAGCAATAAGTAACAGGAACAAATGCTAGGATCATTTACACCATAAAAATGTTGGAAATCATTTTGAGAAACACAATTAAAACTCCTAAATGAGCTTCCACTAGAGAAGTCATTTACCTGTTTTCCATCTTTTGGATATGGAATTGATTGCTCTAAGTATGCAACAGTTCCTGAAAATAGAGAAACAAGTTTACAAGACTTTTCAAGCACAAAGAGAAACTTAATGAGGAAGAAATCAGTATGATAAAAGTTAGTGAAATACAAAGTATCAAATGATTCCTACATTTGAGGAGGCAAACAACTTGTATACACATATACTAATTGCAAATACATTACTATAACACAAAACTATATTTTCACTTTTCCTGAAAATTTGCTGGAGAACTGCTCTAGCCTTCCAAACCTGACAGTCCTAGGAACTTTAAATTTGTAAGCAAGAGCATATTAAACAACAATTTCAAGGGCTTTACTTCAAAAAATTCATGAACAACAACTTTTTCCTGTCATGTTGTATAAAACTTAAGGAGGTACAGTTGTTAAAGACACCAAAATTCCATTTCACCTCCTTAAACTGCCTCAACATCTCACCTTTAACTTATGGTCAAGTTTCTGAGGCTTCTACCTTCTATCAAGTGTTCATGGATCAAGAACTGCAATCTTTGTTGGAATGTCAAGTGTGAGTAGGAATCCCACATTAGAAAGAGATGGAATTAGTGAAGGACATATAAGTGGAAATGACTCATAAACCTAATGCCTTAAGGTTTTGGGTTGAAGTGTGGTGTCAAAGTCTACGAATATGTTTCATCACTAGGCTCATGATGTAGATCTCCTATGAAAGTGAGCTCCTTAGTTTTATCAAGTGGTATCAGAGCCGATGGATGGGTAAGGGACGAGTATGGAGATGGTAGTTAGATTTCGTAGTTGCCGCCCCACGAAGAAGAGTAAGGAGACTTCTGGTGGGCCCAGACCAGTAGAGTAGAAGGGCTCTTCGTGACGCCATATACTCAAGCTTCTAAGCAAAAAGGCTTTCGCTCAAGGGGAAGTCTACGCTCAATGTGGAAGTTCACACTTGAGAGGGAGATTGTTGGAATGTAGTGTGAGTAGGAATCTCACATTGGAAAGAAATAAAACTAGTGAAGGACATATAAGTGGAAAGGACCCATAAACCTAATGTCTTAAGGTTTTGGGTTGAAGTGTGGTAAGTGTCAAAGTCTACGAATATGTTTCATCACTAAGGCCAATGATGTAAATCTCCCATGAAAGTGGGCTCCCTAGTTCTATCAGTCTTGCCACACAAATTATGGTAAGCATTTACAAACATTCACACCTAGATACCCAGTTACAAGACTAAGCCATATAAATATATAAAAATAAGTGTCAATGCAGAACGAAAGAAACTTATGAGGTATTAAGCAAAAAGATTGATAATCATGTTAAGAAGTTTTGTCTCATACCAATTGGAGCATCAAAACCATTAAGCAATTGAACAATAGACTTTGCATCTAAACGCTTTCGAATTCTTTTGCCAACTGTTACTTTCAAACAAGGAGAATCAAATACCTGTGAAGACAAAGAAGACTATAACTAAAGCCATTCTTCACAAAAAACAAACAATTAATTCTTTTATAAGAAATGATTTGGAAATGAAACTGACGACACTGAAGAGGTCATCTAGTCTAGAGGAAAATGGTCCACCAGGAAAAAGCATTATGCAATGAGTAAGATGTTCCTAATCTAACAAGAAATCGGTGAACATAGATGAACTTTCACATGCCATATTTCCTAAATATATAGCCATGCAAGCTCAGACATTTCCTGAACTTTGTTGTAGATTTTCCTTCCATAGGTTGCAATCACAAAAGGTGGATTACACTATTTTATCCCTCCTGTGGATTGAGTAAAAAGCTTCCATGATGTTCATACTTCTGCATTAGTATGAGGGCAAGCCGTCATGGTAATCTGGGATTGGACAGATGTTTAATATAAGCATTACGCATGCCTCTATGGGAGGCAAAGGTTGACCAATAAAAGAAATGTTCAGTGTATGACCTTCAAACTGATTGTTTTAAATCTCGATTGAACATTATCTGCACTACCATATAAGCTGCAGCTGTTTGTTTCATTCTCCACCATTTACTGACGTGCTAACTACAAATATGCTAGCCTCATTATTGAGCTAAAAACCCCAAAACCTAAGGTCAGGGACCAACTATCTTTTTGCATTTTCCATGAAAGATCTGTTTGTTCAAATTCAATGCCCAGGAAAACTGTTGTGCAAATATTGTTCCTTACTCCCAATATAAACATCAGAAATTGATCAGAACCCTTCAGAAGTGGAAGTATTGCCCCCTAAAAACATCCAACTGGAACAAGGTACCCACTGTTCGTGAAGTGATAGAAGTTTTCAAGCTAACAAAGATTTTGGACAAAAATAAATTTTTATTACTGAATCTAGGAAAATGTTAAACATTTAACCCCGATACAAACCCAATTCAAAAAGTTTTTCCTTCTAAAATACCCCAATTGCAGAACATCCTAAAATTCGTAAACATAGAGACTATCATGTTAGTCTTAAGAAATGCTAAAAGAAAAACAAAATGGGACTTGATTTTACATAATAACCTGAGCGGAGCAACCAGACTCGTCTGTTTTCAAGAGGGCTAAAGCACCAGAAATATCAGGGTCAATACCGAGGACCCAATTGGATACTGCATTGGTCTGTGTTGAAGGTTGAGCTGTGCGAGGAAAGGGGTTAGTGAGAGAATCCAACCAGTCCTCTTTAAGCTGTGCAACATCAGCTACTTTAGCGTAAGGCCTCACTATTGTTTCCCTTGGAACACCTCTCACTAACTTGGAATCAAGAGAACTAGTCGTTGTGCAAAAGGGCTTTAGCTTAGATGCAGAGGAAATAAAGGATAAATGTTTGGGTTTAACGGTTGAGAAGAAGTGAGAATTCATGAATTGGGTTCCTGGAGAATGTAGGCTTTGTGGCTCTACTTGAATGATTTCCATGTAATAGGCTTTCTCTGTTGCAGGTAGAACCGAGAGGGAGTGACAAAAAGTTCCTGATTTTTGGACAAAATCCGCAATTCCAGTATTTCGAAGAATGTTAGAAAATGCGTTTAGTACTATTTTTATTTAAAAGTTCGAAAATTTCAAAATTTGGATTGAAAGTTATAGCATTAAATTTAAAGTTATTATAAATATTTAATAAAATTAAAATTAAAATATAATTAAAAAATATTATTCTTATAAAAAATTTACAAACTAATTAAAAAGAGACTCTTAAATAAAATTTTATTTATTTATTTTAATTTATAAAAATTTATTAATTTACTAAAAGATTAATTAATTTATAAATTA
>JAOTIZ010000202.1:5946475-5957601 GCA_027123425.1 Erythroxylum panamense | reverse complement strand
TTAATTTATAAATTAATTAATTTTTAACAACAAAAGTTATTAAAGTAAAAAGTTAAAAATTGAACAAAAAATACTAAACAATTCATAATTTTTATGATTACACCAATTGAATTCTTGAGTTTTTTAAATTCAAAAAATACAATTATGAGTGATTGTAAATTTTATTTTTATTATCACTCTTAATAATTAAAATAAAGATATTATTTATATATAATAAATTTTCACTTAAAATTAATATTATCACCAAATAAATCTCAGATAAAATCTAACCCGAAACAATGAAAATTCTCTTAAAGGGTGTGACCCTATCAAAGCAACATGACATCGAGATTTCTCATATGAAGCATATCATGAAGAAGATTACTAATAAGCATGCAACTAAATTAGCCTTTTTTCACTATAATTTAAAATTAATTAAAAAGATAGATTTAATTCTAATATTTATATTTAAATATAGATTGGACTATAGTGTTTTACATTGTTAAAATTAAATTTTACTATTTAAAAATTAAATTATTTGTAATAAAAATTTAAGAAAATATGAAATAATTGTGTCAAGCAAAAGTAAGAATTTCACGTTAAAAAGAGATGGAATTAATGAAGGGCATATAAGTATAAATGATTCATAAACTTAATGTCTCAAAAATTTTAGGTTGAAGTCTGGTGTTAAAGCTTAAGAAGTTATTTGCGTTGTTTTGTTGTTGGTTGGTTGGGTTGACTAATTCAACTCAACCAGCTAAAATTAAAAGTTTCTTGTGAGTAACTTTTTAAGCTGTCAGTTGATTATCCTTTTATATAATGTCGATTTTGCCCTTAAATTTTGCCCAACTTATTTTGCTCTATTTGAATTGTTTTGTTAAACTTTACTTATATTGTTATATTTTATATTTGAATGTATCATTATCATCATCATTGTTACTATTATTATTATTATTATTATTATATGTTATATGTTTTTTATTATAATTATAAGCTTAATTTTTGTAGAATTAAATATCTAAAATTTAAATTCTTATAAAAATATTCAACGAAATACTAAGATATATAATATTCATATCTTTATAATTTTTTTTAAAGTCATGTTCTCATAAGTTATTTGACACATAAATATTTAATACTAAACAGTTAATTTTACCAAACATCAAATAACAAGCAGCTAATATAATCTGTTGTTTAATTCAGCTGATATAATCAGCTATCAACTAACGGTTTATAAAATCAATTAATTGTCAATCAAATCGTAAGTTTTCCCATATCTGCAACTCTTCCGAGCTTTCATTTACATTCAGAACATCAGCCACGAACTTGTTCCAATAGACTGTTCAGAAAGTATCACTTCTTCGACTACTCTATTACTCTGTTAAGACCTCACAAAGCTCTGATAAACATTCCGTAGAGATTTATGATAACGTTTTTTCTAATTACAATGTATATAATAATTAGAAAAATGATCAACGTGATGTCATTAATCGGACTTGCATTTGAATTATGAGTTTGAATTTTTCGTTTCTAAAATTATCCGTTAAATAGGATTTATCTAGGCGTGGCTTGTAATTTCATACAATTTTTTAAATTATTTTTATGAATTAAAATTTAAAATCTTATAAATTATTACTAATGAAACAATATCGATTAAATGGAATTAATTGCATATTACTTTTCGATTTTATTGTTTCTTCATTATTAAATTTACTTCAGAAATTGTAATATTACGTTTTCTTTTTAACAACGGAAAGCAAACTATATGAGATTTTCATAAGTAATCTAATTAGAAATTCAAAAAAAGAACTTGATAATATTTTTGTTTTTATCATTAATTTGCCTTTAGGGTACACAAGTACAAACAAAGAAATCCTTGACCTTCTAGGTCTAGACTCCCATGTTAGAGTTCGAGCCAAGCATCCGAAGTTGTAGTACCAAAGACTCGAGCCTGGTGCTGTTGTTTATAGACAGTCCAAGAAATAGCACTTTTGAGGATGACCTCAGTCTTAAATGACCATTTTATCATAATAACTTAATCTGTTATGTAAGACAAACTTGAATGATTTTACATATTTACTAACATACTTTCTCAAGTGAAAGTCCTTTAAGCTTGAAATTTGCATAGGCTCACTCTATCTTGTGCTGAATAATAAGTGAGTGATAGAATTTAAACTCACGACTACTTGATCACAAAAACTGATACCATATATTAAGTGACCTTTTTACTATAATAGCTTAAACTATTATGTAAGTCCAGCTTAATTAATTTTCACAGATGGAATTCGGGCGACTCACTATGGCACAGATATGTTTTATGTTCTTGTAATGTGCCACTGAAGCAAAGGTTTGCACTTTTCAAAGATCGAGCAAACAATGGTTTGCAGTTTATTTCATCAAACTCCATGATTTCGCACTCCACTAGTTTATCTATAATAGTATCTTATTCATGGATTTGACTCTCTTATATTATTCATAATTTGAGCAGAGTTGCTTATTATTACACTTCTTCAAACTTTAGGTGTCAATAGAATTTATGTCATGCATAACTTGATTCCATAAAACATATTTAATTCAATTAATTTCAAACATTTTATAATTTTATACTTTTGAATAAATAATTTTATATTTGAAAAGTATCTTATTATGCCATTTATTAGTAATAATTTAATATTATGTCGAATTATATCAATAAAATTTATCTATATTAATTTACGTTTAATAATAATTTAAAAAAAATTAATATTCATAGCCTTTGAGCATTGACTAACACCATACCCCAAGTTTTTGCAAAACTAAGCAGCTTATTGATGGCTGTTAATGACTAGGCTTATTAGGCTCATTTGGATGGGTCTAAAATCCTATAAAGCTTCACTTCTTGCTCATTATCACTGGCTTTAGCAATGAAACATGCGGGGCTGGTAATATGTTAGTGCTTTATAAATCTTGAAGAGGACAGGCTCTTCTTCAGTGACTTCCAAGTAAAACTTCATCCCCTCCACGAAACTGCCTAAGAACAAAGTAAAAGACTTCCATAATTATGGAGTTGAATCACAAGGGTCATTTGATTCATGAAAACCATACCGGAACCTTGCTGCAGTGCGGGGGTCTATTCCAATATTTCATTTGGCCAAAGCTGCTTCCACCTGGAAATTTCATCATTGTTATATAGCCTTCTGATTCCTCCATAAAATCCATCCGTCTCATTCCCCTCTTCTCTGTGATCTTTCCGATCTATGGTTGTCTGTCTCCACCGCGAGCCAAGACTGTACTGACGGAACTCTAACAGTATGGTATCTGTAATATCAATAGCAAAACATGATGGAAAATACCAAGTTATGACAAAGAAAACAAGAGTTAGGAACAGGTTTATGGTTGGATCCTTTCTTCTAGTATATTATCTTAAAAGGAGTCTCACTATAAAAATCAACTATAACTGAACAGACGTTCCCAAGGGTTGAAATGAATGGCAAACTTGAGCACATGTTCAGCATAAGTTCCAAATCCAAAAATGGATGACATCGTTCCCTCTACAAGCTAATTTTCTTATCCATATCGCATATTCTCTTCTTATCAAATAACAAGTGGCAAAGGGTATCTTTTGGTTATGTAACGTGACCAACGGGTCATACAATGGTGCAATTTCTGGAACACAATTGAGGCTCATTACGTTACGAAGAAGATAGAAAATCGCTGAGAACAGAGCTTATTTCTGTGCTGGTAGAAGTTAGGACATATAGACAAGGATTTGTCCCGGTGACCAAAGAAATAACCATAGTTAGAGGTCCACAAATAAAAAGTTGGAAATCAGGAAAGGACCATAAAAGCATACTGTATCATAAATTCATCGACACTTCTTACAAGAAAGAAGTTGAGGGGCTTGTTGTCTCATGAATTTGAAGCTATATTCAGTATAGTTCCTCTATCTTCCTGTTCCTAAATAACCCTTCTTTCCTCTTACTGTTGATGTTTAAATAGAAGAAGAAAGTTTCTATATGTTTGAGAATCTCGACAACTAATGCATAACTGGAATCTTTATATGCAAATTATAAGGATAAAAAAGAGATGAAATGACTCACCACTACTATGACACCGGCATTTGTATTCATTCCCATCACATGACTCCAGGTGACCAACAATACCATACCACCAACCTGAGATTCATATCATATTTAATCAAAAGGGGCATTATATTCTATAGTCACTCCCTTCTATACTTGGACAAGGGCATCATATGCTTTTGCTTGCATTTTAATATTCAAATCCAGGTAAATCACTTTGTATTAAACTGGTGTCTCACGGTCTCTGCCTGTTGCTTACAAGAAGTGTACCATGAATCATGGACATTTCAATAGATTTAAGAGTTCACCACTATTTAAAAGCTGTATCCAGCTTCTTGTTATGACCAATGGTGCCATGATTAAGATCCAAATCAGTTTTCTTTCATCCAAATGACACCGAATCTAGTTATCAATGTAGCTGAGACAGACCTTTAAAAAAACTTAAACGGACAGCAAAAGAATAGTGTTAAGAACAAACCATAAGGGAACTCTTTATTTCTTCTCCACTGAATCTCAATGTGATCACCCGGGCGTAGATCGTTCAAGCAATCAGAGACATGTAGACCGTATGGAGAAGTATCAACAGGTGGTGCTCTAAGTCTTTCCCATGGCACATTAGTCTCTATGGAAATTGTTCTTCTTCCATGTGGAGCGTACCTGCATCAGACAAATACTATAAAATTCAATCCCACTAGATTTACTTACCCATTTTGTTAATCCTTGCCTCATTCATTATTAAGGCATAAACATCTTTTTGAGGCAAGAGCTGATGCAAGAATCTAGAACACCATAGTTACATTTAAGCTCTATTAACAACGAACTATTCATAATCATAATCCAGAAAGACAATATTTTCAATTACCTGGCTAGAAATGTGTCTGTACGAGGATCGTAGCAAAGATCGGCATCGTAACATGATAACATGAACCCAACATGCCCATTCTGCAATATACAACATGGAAGAACTTTCATTACCAAAAGAAACACAACACATCAATCTTCCCCAAATTTGAATAAAGAGATAATCGGAAATCAGTGATCCTAAAGATAAAAAATTTAGAACTTCAAGTCCCGTAAAGGTGACATACTCCGGATGATCATCACCTCTCGGTTATACACCTGAGCTGGGAACCAGAACCTGCCATTTTCAAGTGTAAGGTACCAGAACATGATTGAATCGACAGGCAAAGGACTATTCTGCTTGCTATCAACATTGATCTTTGATTTAATCCAAGAAAATGGTGAAAACATAGATAGGAGCTTCATGAACCCCTTTCGGTTGTTGAGTTTACGGCTCCAAAAATCTTTTCTAGTAGCTAAATGCCATTGCCACTCCCTATAAGCAGCAGGGCAAATAACCCTACCCCATTTCCGCTTCATATGTTTTTCCCACAAGTGATCACTCATGCACCTTTCCCTCATAGAAGTACACACACACGCCATGCTACGAAGCCCCGCAGGGGATAGCCTTTCAAGAATGCAGTCCAGGGCCAGTTCTGGCAAGTCCAAAATTGACATCAATCCAGTTCCATCCTCATTTTTTTGTACATCGGTATTTGAAGTTAAAGCCATCGTCTTCAAAGAAACCACTGAGTAGAATCTAGTGATGCAAAGACTTTTGAGAAGGAGAAGGGACTTCTGTAGCAAAGATATGTTAACCAACTCTTTCCAGAAGACATGTGACAACAATCTCACATCATTTGCCCATGGAGGCAATGGCTTGAGAGACAGAAGGGACTTTAAAAAGAGGAGGAAGGTGAAAGAAGTGATGAACAAGTAAAGTAGCATTATAGAGTTTGTTTTTAAGAGAGGAAATATAGTACGAGTCAAATTCAAGTTTGGAATAAAACAAATACGAGATAAAGTGGAAGAATAGCCAGCCAATTATGGAAAAGCAGTGTCAGCAAAGGAAGGAGGACAAGTAAACCCAATTGTTTTCAGGTGCCATTAATCTGTGCCCACATGTTCCCAACAATATCCAACATGAAAAATTAGATGGGGTGGATGTTGTTGTGAAAAGGGGGACGCAGGTTAATGACACACTTGATTTGGAGCCATTGTTTTCTGCTTCTTCCCCAAATCCCACCTTTAAAAAAATTACATAGTGGGATCGGAACGGAAACAAATACAATTTAAATGCTATAAACCTTCAACATTTGTGGTTATTCACTGACAAACCCACCAAACCCAGCAGTGGGCTTCCTCCTCGTCAAGAATAAATCTAAATTAAAAAACCTTTTTGTACAAAGCTTTTACCTTTGATGAGGCATGTCACCTTAACCCAGAATACAAATCAAACACTGTAAAAACACACACAATCTACCACCTGAAGTGATTCGCACAGGCAGATTCTACCGCTATCACTCAAAAAAAAGTAACTCTAGACACATATACAGAGGAGGATCAAGATAGTGAAAGAATGAGAGCTTAGATGAACCCACCACGTGGGGAGAGAGCAACGAAGGTAGTGGGGTATAGAGAAGATATGGGTTTTCTGACACCTAGAAATCCCAAGAACAAAGCAAAAGCATGGAAGAGAAGTCTAGATACAGAGACCCTCAAATATCTTAATTTTGGTGAAAAGCGAACCAGAAATCAATAGAAAACAGTAAAGAGGGATCGTGGAGGAGAAGAATATAGATCTGTGGTTGTTGAGAAGCAACAAGATTAGGTGCACCCAACAACCCTCAGAGATGGTATTAAAATTATACTCGGCACGAGATATCAAATGCAGAAAAGGACACACAAGACAGATGAAGATGTTTTCGCCCATCTCACCTACCTTAACTGAATCTCCTAAATCCTCCAACCATGAACACCTCATGTTTCTCTCCCCAGCGAAAAATTGCAAACAGCAAGTAGCGGGGGGAGATAAAGACCGATAGCGACATGATTTTTTTTTTGGGTATAAAAAATGAACAACAACTAATTACACGACAAGGCGCAAGAAACACGATTCCGACAAATCTGCTAAAAGAAATACATAGCACCTGACGGGTGGACGATCAAAGAAAATAGAGCTTAGCGCAAAGTTCTCAGCATAATGCGCTAACCAGTCTGCACAATGGTTGCTCTCACAGTATATGTGGCGATGTACTACCGTCCAATTGTGTGTGAACAACTTATGAATTTTCTGAATCAAGCTATTATGAACCGTAGACCGGCTGACCAAGAAAGAGATAAACTGTAACGCCACCACTGAATCTGTTTCTAATTCAATCATCCGGAATCCGTGTTTCTAATTCAATCATCCGAAATCCGAGGTTCCATTGTGGCAGTAACGTGCCGGTGTTGTTAAGAGCGACCTTCCATTGTGTTTTGATACGACGTCTACTATCCATTGTTAAGTTCTGAAGTGAATTTGGAGAAAAAGGAGAAAAACAAAGTTAGGACAAGCAACAACGTACGAAAAGGAACAAAAGTGGGGTCATAACTGGGAGTTATCACGATTCCTTTCTGAATAAAGTTTCAGGCATTTAACTCTCTTACGTTCTTTTAGTTGGACGGTTCCCACAAGACGACAACGCTTCACGCCTGCCTGCCCTACACTTCCCTATAAGAAAGCAGCCTGGTACGACTACAACCCTAGCCAATAGGAATACATTGTACACCTAAAAAGTCGTGCAGGGCGGTGCAGAACTGAAGTTCCTTTCGGTGAACTGTGATCTAAGATCTTGAATTGTGCCCGGTAAGGAAGATGTAGAGATAATAAAACAAGGTTAAGCTCCCTACAAGCTGTGAGAGACTCCATCAAAGCTCGCCAATTGTGACACTTATTATTTGCTCATATTGGTGCTAGAGGCAAATCGAGAGTGGATCCGAAAAAACCTCCAGTAGCACCGGAAAGTTTGAGGTCATGGTTGGGCAATTCTCTTTGGAACTACCTGTTAGTTCCTTTCGGCTTGGTAAAAAATGCCCCTCTTTAACGAATATTTCAATTAGCCATCCTTACAAATTTTTCTCATTTTGTTTTATGCTTATCCATATGGTAAAGTCGAGCTGAAATTAGGTACCATCTTTGTCAAAAGCATCTCATCGGACGGAGTACACCACCAATTAGATTGGTCAAATTAAACATAGATGGAGCATGCAATCGTTCCTAATTTTCGACTATAGGAGGTGGCTTTATACTAGATAGTGTAGGCAATTGACTTGACGGTTTCACTCAAAATCTAGGCTGATGCACATCGTTGTCGGTTGAACTTTGGGGAGTTTTGCATAAAAGCTGGGCTTCCGCCGAATCGAACTGAAAGTGAACTCTCTTGTAGTGTACAATATCCTCTCTTTCTCGGATAATCACTCATCGATCCTCAACTACATCATAATGGGTATTCACGAACTGTTCACCGATAACTGGACAATTGTTCATCGACATATATATTGAGAAAGCAAAAGATATGCCGATTGGCTTGCTACCTATGCAGAATATTTTGAAGTCGATGTCATTTATTTTAATACTACACCTATCAGATTCCATCATATCCTATTAGAGGATAGGTCGGAGACCTATTTTCCTATATTTGTTTTGTAATCTATTTTCATTAGTTTCCTTTTAATTTAAAAAAAAAGGCCATTGAGTCTGACCCTTGAAACTTTGTCATTAGTTTTGATTTTGTTCTATAAAGGATTATGCATTTTCTTTTGGAATGATAAAATTAAAATTATATAATCTTTTTAGATTTTTTGATTCACAACTTAATTTTTAAATAATTTAGAAGTTAATTTTATATGTTTGAGGTAAGTGCATAATGAAGTTGCGTGAAGGGTTGGTTTGTGATCAGTAATGGTGGATTGTATTAGACGTACCTAACTTGAGTTGAAAGTCGCAAAATGCAACTTTTTCCTATTACTGGCTAATACAATGAAGCACCAAGTGCTTAATTATAGTTGACAAGAACATCTTTAATGTGAAAAGGAGTCCATTTGGCAAAGCTTCGACTAATAATAGATTAGTGATTACCCACTATCTATCGTATAGTGTACTTTCAAAGACTATCCCCATGCTATGGAATTAATAGAAAAGTTAAGTTGTTTTTTTTATGAACATTAAGTAAACTTTTGAGTATATAACATAAAATAATTATTTTGTGTAAATACTATTTAACGAATCAAAAAATTAAAATTAAATAATTTAGGTAGTTATATGAAATTTTAGAATAAAAAATCTGAAAACTTATAAGTTATAATTCTAAGAATTATAACTTATAATTCTTAGAATGTTATATGAAATTTTGTGGAGCGCACATCTGTGTTAATGGTTGATGAGGTCGTGTGGATGAATGTGTAAGCTTTTGTAACTATATAAGAGTTCACAGATGAAGCTTTAGGATAGACAGGCCCACGAAATTGGTGAACCCGACCATTTTTGCTAAACTGCATAAACGTCTCTAATACCGTATATCTCCATGATGTTGAATTTTTAATGTGACAGAGTCACCACATGCGGCCCGTGACACTGGTATATCTCCGTGATGTTGAGTTTTTAAGGGACATGGCCACACGACACGTGTGGTTTAAAATCTTATCTTCACATACTCAAAAGGTTTGATAAGCGAAAAAAGTTGCATAATATAAAAATACATGATAAAAGAAGAGTTTTAGAGTTTAAATAGTATTTTGCAAATACAGTTTTATTGAAGTTTAATTTATAGGATTAGTTGGGAGTGTCATTGGTATGTCTGTGTGTATCAATTTATAGTCAATCCTAAAAGTTTTTGAAAGAGCTAGATGAGAGATTAGTTGTGATTGTTTTGTAAGGTTTAACTTAAAACTTTAAACACTTACATCATGCTATTTTTAATTGATTTATTATTAATTCATACCATGATTTTTCACGTTAAAATTGTGTATCTAATTTATCTTTTAATAATTTATATTGTTTAAGTGGTTTATTATTGACTCAGTAATATCATTGATCCTGTGTAAGTTATTGGTTGGAGTCCAACAAATGATATTAGAGCCATAATTATAGAGAGGGTCAATAATTCTAAAGTAAGGTTGATGTTGACCAACTATTCAATATGGAGACTTCTGATGGAAGATCTCATGTATTGTAAAGATCTTTATGATCCAATCGACGTGGACAAAAGAGAAATACCGATCACAATAAGGCCTTCTGGATTAAAAGACTTGTGAACCTAAAGTTGAAGGCTAGGAAATTAGTGTGGAAACATTTCAGTTTTTTTTAGTATATCATTAGCAAACTAACTACTATAAAGATCATCCTTGATGATGAGCTACAAACTTTGTTCCTGTTGAGTTTCTTAAGAAACAATTGGGAAACTTTGGTTGTGACTATCAATAACTCCACTCTAGATGGTGCGTTTTCTTTCAATGTGATCCAAAAGAGCATTTTTAATGAAAAGATTAGGAGGAAGGAGATACATATTGACAATGTACAGACTCCTGTGGTTGAGAACATGAGAAGAAGCCAGAGTAGAGGTTTTAAAGGGTAGGGCAAGTCTAAAAATAACTTTAAATCTAGGAATGGAAAAAGAGACCTGTTGGGTCCACGGGTTCGGATTACGGGCAAGCCCCACCCATGCAACCCAGGCACCTAGGCATTGGCCTAGCGTACCCCATTATCCAGTAATGTCCTCTTTGGTCATGGGCACGACTCGAACCCATGACCTCAAGGTTTTGTTGCACCTAGTGCACGCCTCCACTACCATTGAGCCAAGTTCTACTAGAAAGAGGACTAAGTTGGTGCTGGTGCATTCCGACGTTTTTGGTCTTATTGAGGAGGATTCCTTGGGTGGTAACAAGTACTTTGTTACATTTATCACGCCGGAAACAAAAACCAGGTGTTTGAGACCTTAAAAAAATTTCATGTCATCGTGGAAAGGGAGACGACAAAAAGTTGAAGTGTCTTAGAGTTAACAATGAAGGCGAGTGCATCTTTAACAAGGTTAAATAATATTATGCTATAAGTGACATAATACATGAGAACACTGATGCGGTTCCGCAAGTTCACGGGTCTCAAGTAGTACAGTATAATATCGTCCCACATGGAGTAATTGTGTAAGTACTAGGCTTGGATCACTCAATTAATTGGACTAGCGATTGTGTAAGAAAAGGGAATTAAAA
>JAOTIZ010000202.1:5914224-5943035 GCA_027123425.1 Erythroxylum panamense | reverse complement strand
TATTAATGGTAATAGTAATTATTCCTTCCTCTTAACCAACTATTATAATAATAATAATAATATTCATTCTCATCTCTCACTACATTTATTTTCATTCCAAATAATATAATTGAATTCATTTTTATTATTACTGAATTTGTTTTAAACGATGTAAATTGAATTCGATTCAATCTCATTAATATAATTAAATTCAATTCGTTAATAAATTTAATTTAAATATTTCCAAAAAGCCCGTAAGGCAAAAGGCTGATTAAATATGTGTCCCTTCCTGTTCTAGTCGTTGCTGTTGCTTCTACTACTCCTTCCAATCAATTGTTTGTTTAAAACCCAGAATAAAAAGACCAATCATGAAGATAATGGTGGCCGTGAAGCGGGTCGTAGATTACGCCGTAAAGGTCAGAGTGAAGCCCGACAAGGTAATCTCCTTTGTCTTGATCATTAAAACTCTTGATAACGCATTTTGAGATTTGATTTAATCTCCACATCCTTGGTCCGGTGTTTTGTGGTTGCTTTAGAGTGGGGTGGAGACCAAGAATGTTAAGATGTCGATGAACCCGTTCTGCGAGATTGCTTTGGAGGAGGCACTGAGGATTAAGGAGTCGGGAGTTGCATCCGAGGTTGTCGCGGTCAGTATGGGGCCCACTCAATGTGTTGATACTCTACGAACAGGTCTAGCAATGGGGGCTGATAGAGGAATTCATGTTGAGTCTATGGATGTTTTGTATCCACTTACTGTGGCTAAGCTTTTGAAAGCTCTTGTGGAGTTGGAGAAGCCTGGTCTCGTTATTATGGGCAAGCAGGTTGCTTCAGTTCTTTTGTTTTGTTTTGCTTTTTTTTAATCTGGGTAGTTTAATTTGTTGGTAGTTTGTGTATTTTTTGCTTTTCTGTACTTCTTTTTCATTACGTTTAAGTAGGCTCGCAGAGATTTTGTTGTCAGCTCATAAATGTTTCTCCTTTTCTTTTATATTTTGTAGGCTATTGATGATGATTGCAATCAAACGGGCCAGATGGTGGCTGGGTTGCTTGGTTGGCCTCAAGGGACATTTGCTTCGAAGGTTGGTTAAGATATGCACAACTACGTGATTTCATTAGAGTATATTCATGACCTTGTCGGTTCTTCGGCTTGGTTCTTCATACATTTAATAAGATTTTAAACCACTCGTTGCTATACACATTATGTTCCCTAGGTCAGGCTGTAAGGCTTCAGTGAACTTCATAGAAATGGAATGTATAGCATGTTCCCAGATTTTGGCTGCAATTGAGATTGGAATGCCCGTGTGATTGAAACAAACAGGAGCGAATGAAATGATCTAGGCTAGAATTCATGCCAATACTTGAAATTGAGAACTGTTGGTAATATGATAATTGCGGTAGACTCAAGCATATATTATGGATGTAATTCTGGTTGTGCTTGACAATGGTGGATGCTATGTTTTGATGTTGATTTACAAGCTAAGCTGTTAATTTTAAATGTTTTTGCACTGCCAAAGCTTTCTACAAGAGTTGTTTTTAGGTAAAAAGCTGAAGAAGTTTATAAGATTGAAATTCTACTCAGAGATTTATATTTGCTTACTTTAAGTAACAAGTAGCTATAAAATATTGATGCAATGTTGTTCATGATCAGAGTAATAGTTATGTACAAGTTAATTGCATTCCTGCATTTCCTTAATTCATCGAGCACTTGTAGGGATATTGAAAATGCTTTGGGGGTCCACAGGCTTCATCTTGCGTCATAAATAACCTGATGTTTGGGTATAAGAGATGTAAACAATATTATAAATCAGTGTTAAGAGCTTTATGTGTTTAATTTTTGTCTTAACGATCTTGGAAAATTCCGCTTCCATCTTCATCACTTTGTATGTGAATTTGCATTAGGCAGCTTGGAGAATAAGCCTCCAATGTTTTTGGGTTTGCAAATGGATGCTTTTCAATCAGACTTTAGATGTTGTTGCCATCCCTATGTGTGCAAGGCAAGTGAACTGGGTTGGGATGGATCTCAAAATAAACCCATGACTTTAGCAGTTTAAAGACTTGTTTTGCTTACTTTCCTCTAACAGGAAGCCTCTTTGCTCCGTTTTGTTGTTGATTGTCTCCCACTTCAATGCTGAATCTTTCAGTATTACTTACTGCTCTCATCTAGTAGGTCTTGCTTGACAAAGAGAAACAGGTAGCAACAGTGGAAAGAGAGGTGGATGGTGGACTTGAGAGTTTGTGTTTAGACTTGCCAGCAATAATAACGTAATATTTCTTGCCTAATTTTTATTTGCTTTATGCTCATTTTCTTTGTAATTGATAATTGGTGAGAATATGTATGTTGCAAATATATGTAGTCGCTGCTGAACATGTTAACAAAGAGAGAAAGCACGTTTATCTGAGTTTTATGAAGTTAATAGATTGATCAGTATTTGACATTTGCTTCATGCTTGAAGACTGCAGTTATAGATTTCATAATTTTTGATCCACTCTTAAATTCATTGATTTGATATTACAGAAAGAAACATTTCAGAAATCTGCCATAGTATCAAGATCTTAGTGGTACTAATGAATGGATGCTGATTCTATTTTGGTGCATAAAAATTCTAGCATACAAGTATGTACTTCAGGAATGATAATGACAGCCTAGGAAAATGCTAACGAAAACAATCGCTTGTAAGGGAAAAGAGATAAAAAATGCTTAGATGATGTTTGGTCCAATGAGGGATATAATGTAATCATTGTAACATTGTTCCTTCAATTCATTCACAAAATTGGATTCAAAAGGAGCTTGAATTACATAGCTTGGAAATACATTCCTTTTAATACCGTTCACAAGGTATAATTTGGTCCTCATTACGTTAAGTTCTTTCTTGTATTGCATCCTTAATTTCATTGCCTTCGATGCATTCAGTCAAGCATCAGTTTGATGTTCAAAACTGATTGTAATGTTCTTTCATGAGAATGAGATGCACAAAGGTGGGAGCCTCCATTGGCCACTTCTTGTGAAGATCACCTGCATGAGTCACTTTATCTCACTTGTTGCTCTTCCAATTTGTCTTTTTCAATGATCTTGTTCTGGTGATGGCTTGAACGCTAATTGTTCCTCTTGTGCAGGACTGATTTGAGACTGAACCAACCGCGATATGCAACATTGCCCAACATCATGAAAGCTAAATCAAAAGTGATAAAAAAATATACTCCTGAGCAGTTGAATGTAGAAGTAAAATCTGATTTGGAGATTGTTCAAGTCACAGAACCTCCCACAAGAAAAGCTGGCGTTGTTGTTTCTTCCGTGGATGAGCTGATTGACAAGCTTAAAAATGAAGCTCATGTTATCTAATTATTGAATTCATTTATGACGCTATTGATTGTTTAACACTTTGGATAGTAAGCAGTGCTTACTAGAGGATTGTTAACAGTGCTTATCTAATGCTATTGAATAGTAAGCAGTGCTTATTATTAACTTTGAAGACATGATTGTATTTCTAATTGTATTCTTCACTTTTTGTAAAGAATCTAAGTATTATTATAGGATTGTTCCACTTTTTTTTTTTTTTTGGATATACATTAGATATCCCAGCTTTTGCTGGATTAATTTTAAGCTCCTAAGACCTTATCCTAAGAACCCTAGAAGAGGTAAATCTGGAACCTCAAGATTCTTCAAGTTTTTATGTAATCTGTATATTTTTGCGTACAAGAAATTGTCACATATTGATTATTCAGTTGATGACTAATCACGGGTGCAAGGATTGTTCTACTTTTGATTTCTTGTTATGATTTTTAGTTTTTAGTTTTTACATTTAATTTGGGTTTTTTCAAACAAAAATATAAAATTATTTAATTATTCATGCTAATGTAGTTATATTTTTGTTATTGATAATAATTAAATATTACTAAAACTTAAGATTAATTATTTTATTCTTTATGATTTATTATGATTTATTAAAATAAATGATTTAATAAGAAAAGTTATTTATAAATTAATATTTATTATTAATATATAGTTTAATTACTAAATTTAATTTGAAATTTATTTATTTTAAGATATTTAAACTTAAAGTATAATTATAAATTAAAATTTTATTTTAAAAAATAAAATTTAAAATGATTATAAAATAAAATAAATAATTGGATCATGTTAATAATAATTATCAGTAATTAATAATAAACTAAAAATATTTATTTAGTTGATGATAAAAAATTAAAATAGAAAATAAAAGCCAAAATTTGTGGTTTTTCATAATTTATGAAACATTCAAGAAATCAAAACTAAAAACAAGAAACATAATCAAAGTATTTTTTACTAAATTTAAAAAACAGAAAAAAAAAACAAGCTCAAATTTTCATTCATGAAATCTTAAATCATCTCAATTAGGGTTCGAAAGAAAAAGGTATGCCCAATTTAAGAAGTATTATCTAAATTTGATATTAAATTAACTAGACTTGATTTAATTTTGATTATAATTAATAATAATTTGGTTTAATCTAACATATCAATCCACTATAATTTAAAATTTTCAAATTTAAAGGATTATATAATCCAACTTATCTAAACAATTTTCAAGTAGTTACAAAAAACTTAAGAAATTTTATAAAACTTTTACATTTTAATTTTTTAAAGAAAAGTAGGGACATAATATACGCAATCTTCTTTGCCTTTTTACGAAAAAACTGTTTCTGTGATTTGAACCTGATACTTTATGATCACAAAGAAGAATCACCCTCAAGACAGGTCCTTTATAGGGTTGTTTATTTAATGATCATACTCTAAGAAATGGCCGGGTCTTCAATTGTGTTATTCATAATTTTCAAAAATCTCAAAATGCAAAAAATTTGGAGCTCTTTAATTTTTTTTTGTAAAATCTTGAATCATCTTAATAAAAATTCGAATCAGAAAAGTATAACCAATGAAACATTATCCAATTTAAGAAGCATTGTTTAAATTTGATTTTAGATCAACTAGCCATAGATAATTTTGTATATAATTAATAATATTTTGTTTTAATTTAACAAATCCATCTGATTTAAATTTGTTAATATTTAAATGGATCAAACAGAAACCTGGCAACAATGAACCCGGTGTAAGGTAGTGCAGATTATGCACTGCATGAATAAGCTCAATCGGTAGCTTCTGGCTGGTCAGTTTAACATTTCCTCATGTGCTCTACTTCTCCTGAAGGATTAGACGTCAGGAATCATATAAAGAATGTAGTAATGCCAACAATATAACTGGGGAGGAAGGGGTGTTGGCTATAAAGCTTCGCAGGATTTTTCAGTTTATAACTTTGAAACTGATAAATCCTCGATTTGGACAGATTAGACAATGCAATGACAGGATGATGTATATGATGAATTTGGCGATCTTAAGAAAAAGTTCCTTGCCAGAATTCAAGGACATTACCAATGAGAATAGAAAAGAAAATGCATCATCTTCAAGCACAAGAATGTGCATATACGAAACATGCATTGTATGTTCTTTAATTTTGTATGTTCCTCCTAACACGAAACATGAATTGTATGTTCAGTATTTTCCCAAATTGCTCAAAACGAATTACTGATTTATCAGAGTAGTTTACCTTAACAGCAGAACCCCGAACCAGAGGCAATCTTGGAAGATGACAACATTGGAACGATGTCAAGAACCAAGAAGATGAATGTTCACTTTAATAAAACTAGAAGAGAAAGTACTTCAAATAAACTACCGATCACATACAATATAAGGTTACTTCATCAACGAACATTATAAGCAGCATTTCCATTTTCATCCATCTGATATTGAACTGTGATCAAGCACAAGGAAAAGTGTTTTGAAGACATTGCTCCAGAAGAAAGGAACAAGGCAAAAGGCCCTAAACTGGGTTGTCAAGTTGTCGAAGACATATGGGCTTTTTGTTTTGTTTTTTTTTCCTGCGGAGCCTACTGGTTTAGAAAAGTAAAGACTGCGTTTTGATTTTCCGTAAGAAACATTGCGCTGTCTTTTTGTTCTTCTTCTCTACGTAGAAACACTTTGATGGCTCCAATTCACCCTCTGTGTCTTTTCTTCTCACTCTCACTTCTTCTCTTTGCCACCACTTCACAATTGCACTCGTCTCATCATGTACGTACAAAGTCTTTTGCTTTATCCTCTTCCATCTTTTAACTTCCATTTATTGGGGGTTGACTTTTTGTTTGGACGCGAGAATCTTTATCTGTTCGCTGATGGATGAAAATTCTGATCGTAGATGAGATAAATATAATAATTCCAGAATCTGATGAAAAGGGTTTCATTTTGTTTACTTACAGGAGTTCTGTGATGTTGGGATGGGATATGGCGAAACTGGATGTGGAGCTTCTTCTTCATCATCGTCGAAGCTCCTGATCAAGGGAGGGACAGTTGTGAACGCTCATCATCAGGAAGTTGCTGATGTTTACGTGGAGGATGGAATCATAGTCGATGTCAAGCCTAATCTCAAGGTCTGTTCTTTCTTGTTATTTTGTTTTCTGAAGCTATTTTTGATAGTTAATAGCTTGATTGAGCTATATTTAAGTCATCGCTTCATCTTCTTCAATCAAAGCAATTGACTTGATTTGGACTGGACTACTTGAGACCAGAACAAAGATAAATATACAATTCTGTTTACTCTTTTTGGTTGTGAATAATTATTTGCTTATTTATATCCAGTTCTATGTTCAATTATGTAAATTTTTGTAAGTGGTGATTATTTCTCAAAGCTGTAATTATTTCTAAGTCTTAGCTGGCGTCAAAGTTTCCAATAGCTTTCTCCAGTCTGACATCTTCGTTACTATGGAAAGAGCAATCTTTTGTTGAGTGGTGATGCGTCAACTTAGGTGAACTTATCAAGACCGGGACATGATTTAACCTTTTGTCTTGCCTATAAAGTTAATCTAAAAAGTTTTAACTTCCTTTAACACCATGATGCTTGGCTTCTTGCAACTGTTTTCGCTACCTGCTTATGTGCTACTAATATCCCGATGCTAGTCTGAATTCTCTGGAATCTGATAAACCATGTTGCCATTTTCTGATGCTATATTCTTTGGTTCTTTTCTGTTTTTTTCAGCACAATCATCTCATTATTTGCCTAATTGTTTGTTTTGTTTTCTTTTATTTTGTTAACATTAATTTGCAAATGACTTATTCGAATGCTATTGGCAGTTTGGTGATGATGTGAATATAATTGATGCTGCTGGAAAATTTGTGGTGCCAGGTTAGTTGCCACTTATGCTACAATATAAGCTAATGTATGCTATTCTTTTCGAATGAGGGCTCTCCTTGAGGCTTCAAGGTTACGATAGGATCTCCTTTGGTTTCTGCCCTTTTTTCCCCCTTTAAGTTACCATATATCTGGATAAGAAAAGCTATTATGCCTTGCCTCATTCTTTTCTCTTGCTCACTTGTATAAGATAGTTGTAGAAATTACTGTGGCATATGGTTTCTTATTAAGGCACTAGGCATTGAAACTGATGTGAATATGAAAAAATAGGGATTCTTGTGCCTAATTTGGCTTCTAGTGCTTTATAATGATGTTTCGGAAAATTTTAGAGAGTTTTGTTTTTGCTATGCTACATCATGAAGATGGAATATAACTAGTTGATTCTAACTCAAGTGGGACATCTGATGCTTGTCATGAATCCCTGCTTCATTTGTCCTTGTCTAATCAAGCACATTGAGTTGATTATTGTTCATCTACTGTTATTCTATGCAGTACATACTAAAGTAGCCATAACGCTATTCACCACTTGCCTTTTTGTAAAAATAACAGGAGGAATTGATCCACACACACACCTAGCCATGGAGTTCATGGGCACTGAGACCATTGATGACTTTTTCAGTGGTCAGGCTGCAGCATTAGCAGGAGGAACCACAATGCACATTGACTTTGTTATACCAGTAAATGGTAGTTTAGTGGCTGGCTTTGAAGCCTATGTCAAGAAGGCAAAAAATTCTTGCATGGATTATGGCTTCCATATGGCAATTACTAAGTGGGACGAAGCTGTTTCAAGGGAAATGGAAGTTATGGTGAAGGAGAAAGGTTAGAATTTTCAATTTTCAAGATGCATAGCCTTTAACTGCTTAGATCTTGATCACTTTGATTCGGTACTGTCAGAAACTAACAGACAAATTGCCTTGTGGCTAATTGAGGTTTTCTTGACATTTGACCTTTTAGGTATCAATTCATTCAAGTTTTTTCTAGCGTACAAGGGATCTCTAATGATCAGTGATGAGCTCCTATTGGAAGGACTAAAGCAGTGCAAGTCTCTTGGTGCCATAGCTATGGTCCATGCAGAAAATGGAGATGCCGTATTTGAAGGACAGAAAAGAATGATAGAACTTGGTATCACTGGTCCAGAGGGACATGCCCTTTCAAGGCCCCCAGCGGTAATCCTTGCAAATTGGGATATTTCTTCTATTTGCAAAACCTGCTGACTCTATGGATTAATCAGTTTATCCGCGATAGTTCTAAGATAGTGCTATTCCTGGAAGTTCTTTGAAATTTTGACCATGACAGAAGTGCTACACTATTGATCTTATCTGCTTCTCCTTTCCAGTACTCTCTGATTAATGATATGGGTTACATTTGCATGAACACTATCACTAAAGCAGTTTTCATGCGTTGGGTGTGGCGTGCAAGGCATTTTTTGTTAGTCTGTCATTTATCCCATTACTGAAAAGATATTATCGTTGGAAACATTTGATTCGTTAGGATTGTCTGAACCTTTGAGTACCTTAATTTCTTCTGTTGCTTCAAAGTTATTCTCTCTTCATCTTTGTTTCTTTCTTTCTTGATTTGATTCTAATTCCCTCTTCTAATCCGTTACATTTCTCATCACTATGAAACTTGCGTTTGATTTCCTGTTGGTAAATGGTCAATCATGTATCTCTTTAATGATTGTTACAAGTGTTTAAAGCTTCATGATGCTTACTTTAGCTGTGATGTTCATACAGCTGGAGGGAGAGGCAACTGGTCGAGCAATTCGCCTAGCTGGTTTTGTGAACACACCGCTGTATGTTGTACATGTTATGAGCATTGATGCAATGGAAGAAATTGCTAAAGCTCGAAAATCAGGTCAAGTTTCACAGGAAATTTGAATGTCTTTGCGTTTGTCTTACATAATAACAGCATCAAGTAATATTAGTGAATCAAGATAGGCATGCCGCATTTCGTGAGCGGGTGACTGGTAAATCTAAATCCTGAAAGCAATAGCAGGGTCAATGCATTTCTACATAAGAGATTGGGTGGCCATCTTATCTCGAACCGTAATCATTCGATCGTGTTTTTGAGTCCTTATAATGTTGGTTTCAGTTTGATTTGATTTTGACCTTTGAATCCTTGAAGATTAATTTGCTTTCTTCAAACTGCAGGACAGAAGGTTATTGGAGAGGCTGTGGTTTCTGGCTTAGTCCTGAATGATTCTAAGCTTTGGGATCCTGATTTCGTCACTGCTTCAAAGTAATGGTGCTACCTCACTTATTTTTCTTCTTATTCCTTGAGATGGCCATCATTGTAGTCTGGCATAGTTATTGTTGGTGTTGGTGTTTCGTTTATATGAGGATGTGAGTTTCTTGTATTATGTCATCATGCTTGATAATCTCGTGTCTCAGGTATGTTATGAGCCCCCCTATTAGGGCATCAGGACATGACAAGGCTCTACAAGCTGCACTTTCCACTGGGGTTCTGCAGGTCCATGTCCATCTCATCATTCAAACAATCTATAACTTACAAACTTTAAGCTACTCTGATATAAAAAAGGCCAATTTGTGTGAAAAGATAACAACATTACAACATGAGTTTCATAGCACTATCTCTGATATTTTCTTTTTAATAGAAAGGGTTCATTATATTCACAGTTGTAGTTTTTCCGCTCCTTGATTACCCAAAACATTTTCTCAAATGCCCTGACCAATATTAGCATGTTCATTTGGCTTTGCAGCTTGTAGGAACTGATCATTGTGCCTTCAACTCCACCCAAAAAGCATTGGGGATTGATGATTTCCGTAAAATCCCAAATGGTGTCAATGGTAATAGAAATATGGCCATCTTAATGCTGAAGTCTCTGTGTGCTTTCCTTATACTGAATTGCAGACATCTAATTTTCTACTACACTTTGCTGAATGGGGATGTAGGTATCGAGGAGAGGATGCATTTGGTATGGGATACATTGGTGGTAAGACTGCATTGCATCCTTGTTTTAATCAACCCCAGGAACTACAAACTGTTCTTTAATATGCCTGTCATCTCAAAGTTTGGAAATCTTTCAGGAATCTGGGCAACTTTCTATCACTGATTTTGTGCGGGTGACGAGCACCGAATGGTATGATTTGAGTGCTGGTTTTCTCATTGTGTTTTGAATGACTTCCCATGAAGATTATATTGATTTCCAAGGATAACTAGTAGAATGCTTAGTTTATGCATTTTGAGTTCGATCAGACTTTAGCTGCCTCTGAAGTCTGTAAAACAATTCTGATTCTGAGAATTTGTCAGTGCGAAGATCTTCAACATATATCCAAGAAAAGGAGCAATTCTGGCTGGATCAGATGCAGATATTGTAATCCTCAATCCCAACGCCAGCGTTACTATAAGTGCAAACTATCACCACTCTAGAACAGATACAAATGTTTATGAAGCTAGGAGAGGAAAGGTAATGTTTTATCTCACAAAAAGTAATATTTCATCAAAAATGAGAAGTTACTTCTACAAGGCACTACACGAAAATTCACACCTGTTTCACAATTAAGCACGGATGAAAGCATTCACTGTCTTGTAAGGGATTCTATTGTTACATGTAAATATAGGATACAGATATACATGCAAATTGGAAAAGTAGATTTGGCCATTCAGTGCTCATTTTCTTCCTTGCCTGTGTAGGGAAAGGTTGAAGTGACAATTGCAGGAGGAAGAGTTGTGTGGGAAAATGACCAACTGAAAGTTATCCCTGGATCTGGCAAGTTTATAGACATGTCTCCTTTCAGTTATCTTTTCAGTGGAATTGACAAGGCAGATGCTGCTTACCTGTCCTCCCTGAAAGCTCCAGTTAAACGTTTCAAATCCACAGCTTAAGTTTCGGGACTGAGTTTCAACACTTGGTCGTGCCTTTTAACGGTTACTGGAATACGCATCTACTTACAGGCTACTCCCGACTTTATCGTTGTAAATTATTCTTACGGTACTTGACAAAATAAATTGAAGATGTTACATACCACAAATCACAACTTGGAATTGGCTGAGAGCTACAACAGAAGACCTAAAGGGATCGAGAAAACAGCTAGAAGGGAAGCAGTTGTAATTAGGATGAATGGCAATTCAGAACAGCAGTTATGTTTAGCTTTATTTTAAGTTAAATGCAATGCCCAATGATACGTGCAAACCTTGAGGAACAAGTTAACAAGCCTAGCTTCACCTTTGAACGTAATTAAAGCTTAACCTTATCTTTGCAATTCTTCAGGCTAAGCCAGAATGACAAAAATTAATTTCAACTACAGCCAGGAAGGAAGAAAGGGATGATTAAATAACCATTGATGCTTGTGTCCATTTAAAAAACACTGACAATAATGAACAGAGTATCACACTAAAAAATAATCATTATTAGTGTTTCCTCCAAACAAGGGTAATTTCAATGTGTCATGTATCGTATCCAGATGGAGTATCAACATTCAATGCATCGCATCCTAAACGAACTGTATTGCAGCCATTTGAGTTGGCTAACATTTGGTTAAACCTCTGTCCAGAACTCACATAAGAAGAGAAGACGGGAACAACGCATAACAAGATGTTGAACAACCACTTCACCCTCAGATATCTGCTGCAAGAAAGTTCCCAGGGAGTGATACCTGCAGGAAGATAAACACTCATTCCTGCATTCCACAGAAAGAGAATGGTGTACACACACCACACACGGAGAGAGAGGGAGAGCGAGAGTTTCTTAACTACCTTTTCACCCAGTTTGAACGGTGGAAGACCTTTATAGGGACATGTACCGCAGCGAAAAGCATCCCCCAGCCCACACTGAACAGTATCAAACAACCAACTCAGAGAAAAGCAAAACCATCAAACAGAACATTTGAGAAAAAGAAGGAAAGCAGATCGATCAACTTCTACTTTGCATCAAACATTAAAGCTTATTTAAATGTTGCTGGAAAGTGGAACCCTATAGCATGCAACCTCAAGTATTGCACTAAGTTCAACATCCGAGGGTCCCTACCATCCCCAAAAAAGAAAAGATTATACGGCTTATCAATTTAAGCTATGTGCAGAACATTCCTAGGAGAGCATGTCATCAACTGTTAAAACATACATTGCCACAAGCTGACTGAGGGTTGTTCAACTGCTCTGTAGTCGGTCCCAACTTTACTTTCTCCTCTTCCTCAGCTCTACCACAGGTGCAGTTCTTGCAAGCCTTTCTTGTGCTTCCGACTTCACAGTCACCTAGTCCCCAAACAGATTGCACAATTTGACTACAAAGAGTACTAAAAGAAATCAAGAACGAAAATACAAGTTCAGTGAATTCCATCCTACCAACTGGCAGTTGGGGTTTCTTCAAATCCTCATCAGTCAAGAGACTATCTTCATCAATTAAATCTGAATCATCATCAACCTGAACCTTGATCGAGTCTTTTGCACTCTTCTTGATAGCAAAGGATGACCCAATCTTCCAGGATGGTTTCCTTGCCTTGACCTAAGATGCAAAAGTAATACAAATCTAACCGTGTAAGTTCCTCTATGATATGTAGGCTAAAAATATTTATTAAAAAAAAAAGTCAAAACAAGCCAACAAATTAGGGATAAAAGACTTCGCATTTTCTGAAGCTAGAAGATTATTTATAAATCTGTCAGAACAGCAGCAGAATACGTAACTTTTGTGATGGCAAAGTGTAATTCATCTGATTGGAACCATTAAAAGGATGGCTAACTCTTGGGAAAAGCAAAATAGCATGGACGAAGGGCCAAGATGTAATGTTCCCTTCAATTGTCAATAGAATGCACATCTTATTAGTACCTAAAAATAAAACGATCACCTGATCTAAGCTACCCATTAAAATACGCTGAATTCTAAACTCAAATCTAGAGTCAGTGTGTTTAATTCTGCAGTCACAGTCCTTTCAAAGTCAAAATGGAATATCCTTCTTGAGAATGTATTTTAAATATCAACCCTTAATTGATTATAGCTCTACCATCTCCTAATACCTCAGAAATCAATGATAAATTTTAGGTCATAGAACTCAAAAATATGCTTAAACCATAACCTTACCCCAAAAGAAAGACCATCAGACTGCCCAGATACGGATTGAATGCCTTGTGCTTCTAGGAAACCTGCCAACAAAACTTTGCGCTCAACAGCAGAAATTGCCTACAAAAGCGCCAAAAGCAAGTTTCAAATCTTACTGTTCAGGGGGGGAAAAAGGGAACAAACATAGAACAGTGAAATCATACAATCAGTTCGATTATTGTTCCACATATGCAACTAAGGTTTCTCCATCTCAAAATAGTCATGTAGAGCAAGAGGTGATGTTTTCTAAAATTGTAGGAACGGAAAATCTTATTGCCCATATATGTAATAGGTGTCTGCGCTATATTTATTTTACACACAGGAATAAATACAAATCTGGCTAGAAACTGTAACTTCAAAAATTCAGAAGAGAAAGATAAGATTAACCTTCTGGATTTCCCCTATAACAAATTGGTTAGTCTTGTAAATCAAGATAGTTCCACCAGGCTTCAACACTCTAGAGATTTCTCCATAAAATAAATCATTAGGAAATTCCAACGAACGAGAAATGACAATGACAATATCCACCGTTGAAGATTGCCCTGGTAGCTTACCTGCCAATAAGCACAAACAATATGCTCAAAAGTAGGCTACTAATGCACATGTTTATGTGTAAACCAAGTAAAAGGAAGAGCTGCAACATGAAGGACATCCAATAATTGATAAGGAAAATCAAGAATCTTGAGAACATGAATGAATTAAAGAATCTTATTCCCTTTTTCATGCACGATGTTTTCACTTTCTGCTCAACGATTTTTCAACATTTTCCAACTCTAATTATCAGTTTCAAGTGGGACGCTGACTAATGCACAATTTCAGTTCCAAAATTCTTAGCACTTAAATGGTTATGCGCTTTTAAAATAAATCCAAAAGATTATTAGCCAGATCACAGAAAGTACTTAGGGAAGATGCTTGAGTAATAATTTCAGGATCACACTGCTCCGCTTCATTTCCAAGCTCTCTAATAGCACTCACAACAGTACTGACAGAAAGAACAGTCTCATCGGTGATTGCCAACGCAGAAGCCGGCATCGTTGTACTATCCTACAATAAGGCCAAAAGAAACATTTTTAGCGGTTTACAAATGAAAAGCCGCCATAAAAATAACACTAGAGAAACAAATAAACAAACCCTCAGACTCACAAGGGATCCTAAAAGTTACAGATCTAAAATACTAAAAAGCGTGGAAATTTTAAGACAAAAATAGCAAATACAAAAGAGAAATTCGTACACGATTTCAATGCAGTTAGTTCGGTAGGCACCGTGCAAATTAAAAACTTAAGAGGATGAAATATAACGTTAAAACCAAGTCCACAATCTATTCCGAGATCCATCACACCCATTTTAAAGAAACCAGTTTGACAGTTAAAAAACACAAAAAGATCAGAAGCGGAACACTAATATCGTAACCAAAGATGAAGAGAACAAAAATCTGAGGTACTGTGAGTTGCACCGTAGAGGTCATTATTGAATTAATATGCAATAGAAACAATCCGCCCACTGAAACCACATCAAATCGACTTCTTAAACTAAGTTGAAACGAAACCCTAGCTCTGCTTCAGTCTTGAACAATACGTCTCGCGAAATTCGGTAATTAATCAGAAAATGAGAATCGTAATACAAAGGAAAGTTGAGAAGCACCTTGAGAAAAAGATGAAAGTTTATCATTTTTGCAGGAAAACAAACAGGGAATTACAGAACAATACCTGTGACGCTCTTCGAAATTATGGAGAAGAGAGAGGCAGAACGAGGGTTTATAGGTCGGAATTGGAAACTTCAAGACAGGAGGTGAACACGGTCGGTGCTGGTGATCGAGCAACGTGTTGAGTTTGGGTGTCTCTTCTTTGCTTTTTGGGGTTTTAGGCCCAGTCACATCAGATGTCATGACCTCAAAAATATTTAATATTAATAATTCTAAAATATGCATTTTTAAAATTTTAAAAATAAACAACTTGGTTTTACATCATTCAACCCTTCCGATTTTTTAATTTTATTAAAATGTATGTATTTTTATTTTTTATTTATAGAATTTATCTATAAAATTACTATCAGACCCGTTTTACTATAAAATTTTAGACTGAGTATGATAATGAGAATTTATCTATAAAATTAAGGATGTGCGGGTGCCTAGACTGTCCTTAAGGTCGGCCCTAATTATAACCCTTTCTAGACCTCTGTAAAACAAAAAATTTTATGCACCAGTATGTTTAGTTAGTTATTAAATATTTTTTTTGGCAATTTTTATTAGTTTCTGAACATTTAAAAAATTAATATTTGGCATCCTATAAAATATGAAATGTATTCTAATTTTTCTTAGATATTAACTAATATAATTATAATCATAAATGAATTTATTAAATATTAATAATTTAAGTTTATAAAATTTGATTTAAAAAAACAAATTTATAATACCTTACAAATTACGCCATTGAAAAAGCAAACCTAAAGCCGAAGCAGACAAATAGCAAAGGACAGGAACGGAAGCAAAGAGTGACGGTGAAATGCGTCTCCTTCTTCACGTTGGTAATGGTTAGGCTTTTTTCCAAAAAAAAAACAAACAAAGGACTAATTCGTATTGCATTTCTCATTCTCAAATGTGAAAATGACGATCTTAAGTGGGAAAGTTTTACACTTTGTTTTACACTCAGAATGAACAAGTCTTTATCTTATGTGGGTAAGTTGGGCAAAGTTGTAGCTTATCAAATATGTCTTCAACTCACTTCCTGAATTGGTTACTGAAGTTGAGGGGTATAGTCCAAGCTGATGTTTCTTGCAAAATTGGGAATGGGGATCTGATCTCTTTATGGTTTGTCATGGCCAAGTTCTTTGAACACTTCACTGATCCTACCACTTCACACAAAGATTAGTTCACTGATCAATTGTAATTCTTGGCAGTTTCTTGATACCTTGACACACTTACAACCCATCCACCCTCCTAATCCAGCTATTCCAATTACTTTCTAATGGAAAGAAGAATTTCATCAAGGATCTGCTAAGAAGAAGGTGCTCTATGGTTGATTAGTATTAGATCGTTTGGAGTAAGGTCTTAACACCCAGAATTTCTTTCCTTTTGTGGCTCACTATCAAAAACAAACTCAACACCATTGACAGAATTCCATACCTGCAAGTTGATAGAAATATGTCCTTTGTGTTCAGTACATGAGGAATCAAAAGATCACTTATTTTTTAAGTGCGCTTTTACCAGTAGAATATAGGAAATTGTTACAATGAAATGGCTCTGGCCTACTTTGAGAACTCTCTCACAAATATCATGCAATGGTTTTCAACCCAGACTGCTCTTTAAAAACCTGCCAACCTGATATTCACCCTTGCTTTAGGACTTTGTGTGTACATCGTCTGGAAAGAAGGAACTCCCGAAGATTTACAAACAAGACCTCCTCATTGGAGTCTCTCACAATATTTATCATTAATGGGATTAGGGAGTTAGTACTCCTGGAATACTGCTCTTCTTATTTGCTAACTTGTTTATGATATCATAGTGAGATCAGAAAATTACGACGAATTTTTTGACGTAATCTGTTTAGGACTCGGGTGAGCACAGTAAAAGTTGGTGAATAGTAACCTCAAAGGTGATAACTGTTCATGCATTTATTTTTTGCATTAAAACTGTGCAGTTATTGTAATTCAAGTATATAATATTATTTACATGTACAATACTATTCATATATACGGGTACTATTTATACATGTGGGTACTATTTACGTGAAACAGTGGAGAGTCTAATATTTGCTATGATTTGTATAAGACCAGACATTGCACATACAATAGAAGTAGTTAGTAGATACATGACAAATCCTGGTCGAGGGTATTGGAATACTGTAAAGAGGATTATCAGATATATCAAAGGAATCTCAGATGTTGTAGTATGTTATAGAGGATCAGATTTTACTGTCAAATGATATGTTGATACTGATTATGTAGGCGATCTTGATAAAAGTAAATCTACTACAGGATATGTGTTTACATTAGCTAAAGGAGCTATGAGCTGGGTTTCAAAATTGCAGTCAGTTATGGCTACGTCAACAACAGAAGCAGAATATGTGGCAGCTACACAAGCAAGTAAAGAAGCAGTGTGGTTGAAGATGTTGTTGGAAGAACTTGGGAATAAACAAGAGAATATTACTTTGTATTGTGACAGTCAAAGTGCTTTGCATCTTGCCAAGAATTCAGTATTTCATTCAAAAACAAAACACATATGAGTTTAATATCACTTCGTTCGTGAGAAAGTGGAAGGAGGAACAGTGGATATACAGAAAATTCATACAATGAATAACCTGACAGATTTTATGACAAAAACAATTAATGGTGACAAGTTTATGTAGTGTCGATCCTCATGTGGCCTGACAGAGACGTAAGCAATATGAAGCGACAAGGTAGAAAGAATAGTGTGAAGATCTGATTGACAATCAATCAAATCTTCAAGTAGAAGAATTGTCAACAATTGTTAGCTAGTAGAGACCGAATTCGGTGCCTGCCATGCCTAACACAGCCAAGGAACTTCTGCCTATAAAAAGACAGAAGTAGCATGAAGAGCAAGAATCAAGCAAGAGAGAAAAAAAAAGAAGAGAAAGTGAGGTGAGAGAGAAAAAGAGACGCCAAAAAACATCTTGTGTATTTTTTTATTCTAGTTTTTTTTTGTAATTCTCCAGTTTTTCTCAGTAGCAAAAGTCTTCTATCTTTGCCGTAATTTTTACTTTGATTTGGGAGTTTTTCATGTAAAATATGTGTGCTCATTACTATTATCTCAATTTTATTTAACTACGAACATGCTCTAATCTGGTCAATTTTTACAACAGCTGTAAGGCTAGAACTAATACCTGAAAACTCTGCTAGAGATGAGTATAACGGGTAATGATAAGGACTAGCCCAACAAATGACCATACCAGATCATATTCAAGATGTACATTCTGTGACTTTGGTGTTCCTTCTATCGACTTTTTCTAATTAGGATTCACAAGGATTTCAGCTTTGGCTACGCAACTTCTTGTTCGGTTAAATTTCTACTGGCAGCATCCCTTTAGGCGATTAAGTAAAAAATTGTGAATGAAGCTAATAATTTTGACATTCTGCTGGATATAAGTAGGACTGTCCAAGCGAGCTAAATGGCCATTTTGAAATTGTTCCAGTTGGATCCAAACGCTTGTTGAAATGCATCAACAAATTTGTTGAGCTAGCCACTTGCTTTAATCAATTTTTAAGGTTTTAGAGTCTCACAAGGGCTTTAACCATTAGGGTCAGCTATGTTCATAGATTAGTTATAGAATAACAGGTACTGGCAATTAAGATAGGTACATTTTATTACCACATAACATGACACCGCACTGTATTACAAACTGCTTTCGACAAATGACCAGAACATAATAGATGCGGTAACAACACCCCATCCTAAAGATGAGAGCAAAGGGCGGAGGGACAGGGTTGGATCTTTCTACTGCTCCCAAATAGCAACTTCCATCAACCCATCTTCAGTAGCACAACCCCTGAACATTCCATTTGTGTTAAACCTACAAGCTACCTCCCCCTTCGCGGACACAGCAATCAACCCAGCTTTCCCTTCATCAAGTCTTTCGTTGATCACGTAGTCCACTGCCTCCTGTAAACCCAACCCCTTGTATTCCATCACCGCCGCCACTTCTCGTGCCAACGTCCCTCTTATGATGGCCTCTCCCTCTCCTGTGCAAGAAATTCCACACAGATTACACGCGTATGTCCCTGCACCGATCAGTGGCGAGTCACCAATGCGACCTGTCATCTTGTTCATTAAGCCGCCTGTCGAAGTGGCGGCCGCACACCGTCCCTGGCTGTCCACCGCCACGCACCCTACTGTTTCAGGAGCGTAGACGCGAATCGGAAGTCCGTTCATTTGGAGGGAATTATCCATTGCGGCCGCACCAGCACTGCAGGTTTCCAGTCCAATTACTGGGATTCTGTAATCAAACTGGTTTCAGACACAGAAAGCAACAAAGTTAGTTTTATCCATGGATTACGCAGTATAGAAAGAGTTTAACAACTGATGAAAAGACAAGGACAAGAAGTTAGAAAACGTACCAGGATGGAGTTTGCTTCTTTTGCCATCTTCAACATGCCCACGTTTTCCTCAGTGATGAAATAATCATTGGCCACCAGTTCAACTCCCTGTACACAAAATCCAAATTCGTTTCCTAATCAACCTCGCAGAAGATTTTACTTTACTATCTACATTGACCAAATAAATTTAAAGCGAATACTTCAGAAAACAAAAACTGTTGTTGTTAAATAGTGACTGAGGACCCACCAGCACTTGCTTACAGGTTTCACCGATCTAACTGGAAGTTCAAGGCTCATGTATATTTCACTTCTTTATTCAAAATGAACGGTTATTAAGAATAACATACCTGCTGCCTGGCAAACTCCTCAGCGCCTGAGAAGGCTATATAGGAATGAGGAGATTTTTCCATCACAAGTCGGGCAAGAGAGATGGGGTTCTTAACAGTGGTCACACCTGACACAGCCCCGCACCTCCTTTTGGGCCCATCCATGATGCTGGCCTCCATCTCCACCGTCCCTTTCTCTGTGAGAGCAGATCCACGCCCTGAATTAAACAGTGGGTCCGTTTCCAGTTCCCTCACCTGTACATAAACAAACTTTCTTATTTCACCGGCTAAATAGAGTGTAGCTGGACACAAATGCAGACAACTTTGGGTGACAAGTGGCAACAGATCTTGATCGTCTTTCTTTAACCAAACCCGTTAAAGCACAGAAAAGGTTGCATTTTTCCTATACATCTTTAACATGGACCATATTTTTATAATCAAAGAAAGAAGGGTGAAATGGAATATCATACAACGAGTTCAACAACATCGATGGCTGGTATATTGGAGCTAAGAGCAGAGATGCCAAGATTGAGGCAGCGAGTCAGGAGTTGCTTGGCCTCCTTTTGTCGCTGTTGTGGGAGATTTGGGTCCACACCAGCGCCTCCATGCACCGCGATAGCCCACCCACCCATTTCTCTCCCTCTCTTTGGCTCTCTCAATCTCTGTCTCCCTCTCTCGCTCCTTCTCTTCCCTTTGTCTCTCTCTCTCTGCGTGTTCTATCAGAGGTAGCTCCACGTTATATAGAAGTTTTCCGGTCTCCGAATGTCTCTCCCCAAAGACAGTCTTTAATACTAAGAAATTTGCCCATGACCTCTCTCTCCCAACTTGTTGCGGAGACATATTCGTGACGTGCATAAATTCTTATTGCCACTTGACTTTATTTCTGATCAATTTTAGGATTCTTATACAAACAGTTCCCCATAAGTAATAAACAGGAAAAATATACAAAATTTTATATGAATCTCGTATTATAGCCTCTTTCCATCGCCCAGTAATGCAAAAGCATTCCCATTTATGATGAATAGGAAGCTCCTCTCTTGCTACTTTTGACATTATAATGCATTTGACTATGAAAAGAAATAAAAGTTTAATTCAATATAAACGATCTATTGTGTTAATTTTGTATATTTAATGATATATCTGTTTTTATTTACGCTAATAGCTAGATTTTCGCCAATTAATGTGACGAACGCTTGTTACATACCGCATTTCTTTTCACGTATTGATCTAAATAATTAACCAAAAGCGTGAAAAAGTGAAAAAGCAATTTATAGGATTCGCTTGAAATTTAATTCAAATTATCATTTATGCTAATTATTATATATAGAATCTCTGGTGTATTGCTAGTTATATTTTAAAAAAAGTTGACCATAAAAGTAATGTCGTTCATGGGTCTAACTCCGAAATGTTAGGGCGGATGTATCTCTCTCTGGTCGTAAGGTACGTAGCAGCAATGAACAGCGCGACACACGTTGGATACCGAGACAGATTAATACTTAAATTTTATCTTCTCGCATTGATGTGCTAATATAATCTCGCTTAGGAAATCGCAAAACCTTACTATAATGATTCTGTCTCCATTAATAGTCAGATTGGTGAGGATCTAGCGCCTCCTCAACCAAGAGCCTCCAATTCCCCACTATTTTATTGTATATGAATTTATGATAGACGTCTAAAAGTTGGAACTGGCTGCGACCAGTTTTTAAACCTTATACATGAAGCAGCGCGGAAGTGAGGAAGAAGTTATGCATGTCTTTAAAGCTCCAGCTTACGCGAGACTACCTCAATATGAAGCCTGCTTTTGAGCTCTAGCGTAGGCGGTCGTTTAAAAGCAAAAGGGCCCATATTCGAAGGGTGGTACGCAATGTTCTGAAACTCAGATCGGTCATTGAATTGGTGGTCTTATTGGTCATCGGTTCGACCGGTTTAACCACCGGTCGAACCGGTGTGACGTAATAATTATGTAATAATTATATTTAATTATATATAATATTAAAAAAATTTAAAAAATTTAAAAAAATAATAAAATAATAAAAAATAATTGTCAAGCTGGTCGGATCGGTCGGACCGGACCGGTTCGACCTGTCAATTAACCGATTCAAACTGGGTCAATTTATAGCAGATTTTGAAAGATAAACTGGACCGAACCACCGACCAATCACCGATCAGACCGATCGGACCGACCGATCCGGTCCGAGTTTAAAAACTCAGGTCCACGCATAGAAGCCGGGTTGTGGGAACTAATTTCCTGGCAGGGCACTCAAATCAATCACGGGTTATATTCCTCGTCATCGTATGACGATAAAGTGATAAGCTTTCTAATTGGTTGGATTTACTTCGAACGCGATGACTAGGACGTGAGGTTGCCTGTAGATGGGTGTGATCTGGTTCGAATTTGCAATCAAACAAGTGATTATCACATGTAATTAAGCAGAAACATTATTACTTGACACGTCAGGTACAATACAGACTTTTCTGTGTATATCAATGTCCACCGCTTGGTCTCCAGCTGTATTAGCGAGTTAAAACGAACATCAAATTGGCTACATGCGCCCGCTCTTTCGGACGACCTTTTGGGGTATGGTAAGGGCCTTTCACTCTTTTGGTTCAACACAAAAAAGAAATTCACTAAATCTTGATCACGAACGAGAAAAAGAGCACAAATTTAGTATTGAGGAGAATTGAGTTGGGAAACAATTCTGCGTGCATGTCAGTGTCATGCTTGCCTAATATCCCAAGTAGGAGAAGAGACATTGGGGGACATTTCATTGCAGACTTTAGGTTAGTTTCCACAATACTTTTCCCTTCACGAAAAGGGTTTAATCTCATTATTCTATTATTTGCAGAGCACATGCTGATTTTAGGTTCAACTCATCTCCACTTGAATTTGATAATCGTAATCGAAATTTAGTTTAGACAGAAAAATTAAAATGCCATCATAAACAGCACAAATAATAAACAGATTACCAGGAGAATCTAAAATGCAACAAGCAAGTGTTAGTAACTTGAGTTGTATAATCAATTAATACATGTATATATGTGCATATGAATAGCAATTGTTAAGTGGCGGTAGAATTTGATGATTTCTTATGTATACCAAGTGAAATACATAAATAATGTAACATTACACACTAACATGTACATGCGGATTTTGAAGTGTCAGATCATAAATTAGATTTAAAAAGAATATCAAATAATGTTCTCACACATAAAAGAAGCCCATAAAAGCATTTATAACGCAGAATTTCATTAAGCATTCGGGTTTTACAAAATAAAAGTTGAGACTATACCAATTCAAGCAACAAAATATAGGTAAACTAGCCACTGAAGGACAACACAAGACATTTGCCACACAAATCATACAATTGCTGGTGGTTCTGCCGGATTTTGGTTGAACGGTACGTTGCCGTTGAGATCCATTGATTAACTGCTCTCCGAGATGAATCTGGCGTGTTGATACCTGCAAAACAAGAGAATGCACGTTTAGGGTTGTGTCCCGATTAGCCCCTCCGACGCTCAAGTTAGTCTTTTTGTGGTGGTCAGACTGCTGAATGCAGAGGAAAACTAGGTTTATGATTGTGCGTACTCTGATTATGGGAGAATTATACCTTATATATGGTTTTGCAGCTAGGTTTAGGTTTTTACATGTTTGCATGGGAGATTTCCTTTTGCTAATAGGCCATGGACGTGTGGATCAGACCCGGATTATCCAATAGGTGTGTGACTGAATGATCGGCCTGTGGGTTGTGGTGATTGGGCTCGGGTCCAATATAGTCATGGACGTGTGGATCAGACCCGGATTATCCAATAGGTGTGTGACTGAATGATCGGCCTGTGGGTTGTGGTGATTGAGCTCGGGTCCAATACAGCCGACCCGACATAACAGTCAATTCTGAGGTAACTATACTAAAAAAATAAGCATAGAACAACTTATTACGAGTCCTTAAACAAGAATTTTCTTAGAACTTCTGGTTACGTCAAAATCATATATGAACTAAAAACCAAGAAAGAAAAATTGTCAAGCTGTAATTGCACCGAAGTGCTTGGAGTGGCGGAGTATTCAGATCGCAAATTTTGAGGGACCTTTTTGGGCAATCGAATGGCTGTAGAATCTTGTAAGGTACTTTGTCATGGCATTCAAGATGACACGATGCTTTAAGGTTTTTCGCTCCAAAAGATTCCCATCACCTGTTATTGTCGCCCGGTATCTCCCACTACTTCGCACTCTGTCGGTCTGTCCTATCATCGTCAGTAAAACCACAGCTATATATTATTAAAAAAAATCTTAAGGAGTGTTCCGAGTGTTTTATATATCTTCCGCATTACTTCAGTCTTCAGATTATTAACTGAGCATCAGTTCCGGCAGTATAGCTAGAGTGTAGGCGGAAAGAGGAATTAATTTTCTAATTTTAGATTCGTTAATGTTTGGCATCCTAATTTTGGAAATGAAAATGAAATTGTGAAAATTTAGTATTACAATTACTATAAGTATTGTAGTATTATTAATCTAACACCCTCTTTCATTGCCACCTACAAGAAATTAACTTAACTGACCTTCTCTTAATACCTTTTTTTTCTATTTCAATCTTGTTAGCTGTTTTTGTTTAATATTTAAATGACACTTATAATAATTTTTAAAATTTTCTATTTTAAAATGAGAGATGGCTTATACAAGAGAATAATTATATTTCAATCCAAAATTATCAATCTATTTCTTGTATATATATTATTTCTAATTTTTATTCATACCTTATTTGATGTCGTATATTTATCATACCCTTTCAAATTTAAAAATAAACATTTGAAATTCAAGGGGTGTAGTTGAATGGCAAGAGACTTATCCACCCTTAACCAAAAGTCAAGGGTTCGATCCTTGCCTTTTGGTATGGAGCAGCCTTAAATTCTTGGGTCAGCTGTCCCATCTTGTGAGGTGTCTTCCTATCAACGAAGGGATTAGTCACTGGGTCCACCGATGAATACCCTAGTCTCAGATCAAAAAATAAATAAACATTTGATATGTAAAGTTTGAAGGAAAAATATATATCACAAAAATTTACACTTGAGAAATTTCACCATTGAACTAGGATGAATTTGATATCATCTTAAATTTGTAACTTTTTATGTAAGAGTGAGAGTGATATATATGCAAGATGTTGGCGAGTCATATATATACAAGATGTTGGTATCTTTCCTCGTGATATCAGTAAAATACATTATCCTTTGTTACGTTGAGCTACAGTCGGTAGATTTTGTCCTTATACTTTAAGAAATTTAAAATGGGGTCAGAGGATGATAGTATTGTTATGTTAGGGATGTACTCGGTAAATATGGTCCTTGTACTTTAAGAGTTACAAAATAGGGCTAGAGGATGTTTCCAACATTAAATGCTTCGATAATAAATTTAGTCTAGACTTGAATAAAGTATTGAGAGAGAGTTAGATAAGTTATCTTATACCATATCATCATATGACGAAGATGTTATTGTTAGGACAACGTTTTAAGGAGAGAATTTTATAAAATTCTCTATATTGAGCACGTAATAATTAAGAGAAATTACCTAAATACATACTTGAATTTTTTATGAGACCTTAACTCATTTCACATGCCCAATGATTCTAATGTTCTATAGTACATTACTATCTTGAATAATACAAGGAAATATATCAGGTTCATTAAAGAATTTATTGACCCAAAATAATATGGTTCTAAATAAAAGTATACCTTAATCAAGATTTATTTCTAAAGTTAATATCCATATAACTATGAAATCAAATATCAACTCGTACATCCAATAATGAATATTTTTATTACTACACAATCATAAGATATCTTAAATACTAAAGCCCATTAATACATGCTTAACACATGCAAGTCGGACGGAAAGTGGTGTTTTTTAGTGGCGGACGGGTGAGTAACGCGTAAGAACCTGCCCTTGGGAGGGGAACAACAGTTAGAAACGGCTGCTAATACCCCGTAGGTTGAGGAGCAAAAGGAGGAATCCGCCCGAGGAGGGGCTGGCGTCTGATTAGCTAGTTAGTGAGGCAATAGCTTACCAAGGCGATGATCAGTAGCTGGTCCGAGAGGATGATGAGCCACAGAGTATAATAGGTAAAAGACTTCTAATATATCTTTATAAATCTAATTTCCATAATTAGGTTATTACCTTTTCATATCCAATAAGAGCCATTCTGGCACAATTATATTTTGAACAATTTAAAATATAAACGATTGCTCCCTCTGTGAGTAATAGGTCTCTATATTCTCCCACTAACCTTCTTCTATACATGATAAATTCATAATTATCTTTAAAATAAACTCTTTTAATTCATCGTGAAGGTAAATCTTTTAATCTCTCGTAGTATTTTAACTATATCTCAAATGTATCAATAAAGGCACTAGTTCCGTTTGAATGTATTATCATGAAATTTGAACTTTTCAAATGTCATATTACTCTCATTACTTATCTTTAGAACCATTCTTCTATAGGTGTTCATTAAAACAAACAATTTGTTTAATGTGTCTATAAGATTGTATCCAACCTTTAGATCTTTCATAACCTTTTATTATTTGAATTAGTTAAAATGTTAGTAGATAATATATGTTTTAACTAAGTATTACATAATAAAATTATTAACTTTAATTCTTTCAAATTGATACCATTTTATATAATATGAAATCTTGTTAATTGATTGAATTGGAACTTTGAAGGTAAGTTATAGTACTAGGCTTAACTCTAAAAGAAATAAATATTGCATCATATAATATCTCATTTTGTATATTCCTCCTTTCAAAAATCCATACTTTTATGGAATTTAGTTATGGAGATATTCAAAATTGTAAATCAATATTTCATTTAATACATATGAATGTATACATAAAGTTATTAATACATTTAATTAGAAAAGACTATCATCCTTTTTATAAATTGTTGTTCCATCCAACACACCACATGTATAAATTTAACAATCTAATACCATTACCGTCCTTTTATCCGAAGATTGATTTGGTTATTCTTCAATCCAATTCTTTAAGTTTTATATGATTCATAATCAAAGGGATACATATATCCTTGTATCTAACATATGATTCTTATTGCATTGATTTAACCAACATGATATAAAATGATAGTCCTAATTATCTAACTTTGTATTTTTGCTACTTATGTTAAACATAAGCCTACCTTGATCCATTACATACAAACTATTTGTATAAATTTAGATCAATTGCTTTTACTCAACATTATATTTCTTATCTTGCCTTAAACTTTGTAATAATGTTAAATCTAAAATCAATATCAAATATTCGTAAGTATTAACTAAAAATACACATAATCTCCATCATATCATGTTGGGCAAGAAAAGTCATGCAATTATTTCTTCTAATGATTAGTATTATCATTCTATAGAAAAAACCTTCAATTATAGTCCACGTTTATGCTTTTAGTTTAGCAAATTAAATGAAACAATTTTATGAAGGTACAATACTTTTGAGCTCTACTCCATGTAACCTGTTGCATCTTGCTATCATAATGTTGACATACATCTTACATATTGTCATCAAAATTTATGAGACATTAGTCAACTAAACAATTTCAATACATTTTGTCATCTATATGATCTTGACATATCTCTAAAACTTTAACACCAAATTCTCAACTGGGATTAACAGTAAAATCACATAATGTACGTATAACTTTTCTATTTAACTTTGAAAACTTTTCTCAAACTTAACCTGTGTCAAAGAAATTAAGCTTACTAATTTGGTATCAACTATACTAAACAAGGTAAATTCCACTCATAACAAAATATAAAAATAAAAAAAGCAAGTAATTGATTATATGTCATGACTATCAAATAAAATTAGGAATTTATAATATATTCGGTTACTCATCCTACTATTTTATTTGAAATAATAGCCCTTATTACTATTTGAAAAGATTACTCTAATCTCTTTAGTAGGTTACAATCTCATTTAAATTTAGTTGACCTTGTACCACTTAACAAATCAATTAAACTTAAATTAGGTATATAACAATTTTATCAATCTTATCTTATAAGACTCTTAGATCCTATAGATAACAACTCTTGCCAAATATATCTTATATGTTATTCCTAACCTTGCCTTTAAATTAATATAATCATGAATCACTCATCCAAATCATACAAATTTAGTTAAGTATGACACATTAATTTAAGATAAAACATATTCAGGTTAAAAGGGCCTTAAGTCACTCAACAAAGACTGACAGTAAATAGAATTCTAGTTTTATACTTAAATTATGGAAGACAACATTTACGTTCTGAATGTGTACTTAATATTTTAAGAAGGGATTTAATTTTACATAGTCTCATTAAGCATAAAATTACATATGATAATATCATATATATGAAACATGGAATTTTACACGTATCTAATATATGTGTGTGTGTGTATACATATATAACATATAAATAAAGTATGCAACTTATGCACTCATAAGTAAATTATATGCATAAAGTATCAAGTTTCATTCGATTCTGGTTATTAATCTTCATAATCTAAAATAATATTTTCAATTTTTGGTATAATTAAATTAGATTAAGCACGTTGATTTCTAAATAAATTAAATTCCTATTCCAAAAAAAAAATTAATTTGATTTGAAAAAAATTTTCAAACCTAAGTGGAAACTATTTCCAATTATCTTGATTCACTTAACAAAATTTTATTGAAAACAATTTTCAATGAATTATGCTTCTTACTTTTTATAATCTGAATATGATTAAGATTAATAATTAAATAAATTCATATTTAAATATTAGCAAAGTTGTTTCTAAAGTTAAAATATATTTTACTTGAAATTAATTAACTAAAATCCTTAAAATTAAGAAAAAATTTCTCAAGTAAGTAAGAAAAGCGTTTCTTAATTAAATTTAATTGAGATAAACTAAATTTATAATTTTATATATTTAGAGAATTATTATTCTATTTTTTAGAAATTGATTTTATTTATGAATAATAAATGTTTTAATTTATTATAAAATGTATTTTTCTTGATTAAATTTGAAAATTTTCATCTATTAATTGAGGAAAATGAGCATTCTTTAATAATTTTGAAAATAGTTTTCTTATTTATTAAGAAAACTTTTCTAATTTATTAAGAAATCAATCTATAAACAAATAATATAAAAGACTTTCTTAATTAAATTTAAAAGTGTTTT
>JAOTIZ010000202.1:5884286-5901650 GCA_027123425.1 Erythroxylum panamense | reverse complement strand
GGACAATACTGATTAAGTTGGATGTCGCGGTATAACCCGCAAACACTCGCCACAGTATAACCTGCAAACACCTACGGGTGGGGGGTGGGGTCCAACAGTCTAACAATCTCCCCTTTGGACAAGCATTAATTGCAGTTTGACTCTAGTTTTAAAACAGTTTAAAAACTTGGTTAAGCCACGCTATTTAATTAGTTGACTAAAATTTTAAAAACAAGACATTTGATCCAAAGATAATGAAAGTCCATCATTATGTCATGCAAGGCTTTCAATATCGAAAAGTATCATATACATGTGTCATGAGCGACACAGACCCAATACAATCACGAATACTTAATACCTCACTAACATGAATGGGAAAATAGAGTGTGACAAACTACGATGATACTTTTATAATCTAAATTATATCATCTTCGTTTGTAGGTCTCGATTTCTCCAACTTTATGCTAAACTGCATTAGAGAAATCTTGTTTTCTCTCACTGAATGCTATACAACATTAGAGAAAACTTGTTTCCTCCCACCAAATGCTAAACCGCATTGGAGAAAACCTTTATGTTCTCCAACTGAATGCTAAACCAGATTAGAGAACCTTTATGGGATTAAAAACTTATATCCCCCTATGTCATGTCAAACTTTATAGATATCTATACCAAAATTGTATGTGTCTAAATGACAGGCACTAGGTCAGTCGATATATATATGCCCAATGACCTTTAAATGCTCAAGATCGACACAAATCTTAAGAATTTCATATATATTATGACATTGTATGATGACACATATTACTGAGAAAAAATGATGATCATCTCTATCAATTAACCATCATACTATCAGAATTCATCAAAATGTATAAATGTACATGAAGCAAATATAACAATCCCCTAACTAATAGTGTCTAAGGATGTCAAAACACCCATATTGTATACTTGTGTTACAAACACAAGTGGGTGAAGTCCTTTAGTTAAAGGATTGACTTACAGTTCCTTAGTTATTAAATGCTCTAAAACCTTAATGTCACCTTTTGATATTAACACCTTTGTGACCAAATAATTGAGCTTTAAATGCTATGACCATATGATATTATTTGTTGTTATTAAACAACATTGTAAGAAGAATACCACAGTAAAACCAAATGGTTATAGCTACTGAATGGACCATAGATAACTCAGAAATTAAATTTCTGAGCTAAACCATCTGTGAAGCAGCCCTATAGCATGCACTCTGCATGCCTAGTCAAGGAAATTACCTGTGTCTATTTGACACACTTTTACAACTATGTACCATTTGTAAACTTGAAATTGTAACCTTAAGTGGATTTTCGATCATCCGAACACATAGCTAAAATTTGAATCTAAATTGTCTATGAGGTTTTAAGTTTGTTGATTGTTCTTTATGTCAACATATAATCCTTGTTTCCTTTAAGTATTTCAACACTTATTAGACTGCACTTCAATAGTTTACAACTAGATGAACCAGATATTGACCAAACAATCAAACAGTGAATGCAATGTCCTATCTAGTACATAGCCGAGCATACATTAGGCTATCAACCATACTAGAATATAGAACATTCCTTATAACCTCTCTTTACTTTATTCTTTAGATACTGTACCAAAGATTTTCTCACACTGTGAGAGACAGGTGCTACAACAGGTTTACTGTTAACTATATTAAACCTTTGTAACACATACTTAATGTATGCATTCCATGAGAGATGTGATAAGTGTTGAGATCTATCCCGGTGAATCTAAATACCTAGGATAGAAGATGTTATATTAAGGTCCTTTATATCAAAGTTCTTGACCAAAAGTTGCTTATCCTCATACAATGTGGTCAAGTAATTTGACGTGAGAAATATATTATCCACATGTAGTAATAGGAAGATAACTTTGCTTCCCTTGATCTCATAGTAGAGGCATCTTTCTGACTTTATTTTCCAAGAAGCTGGAAGAGGCCATAACCTCTTCAATTGTAAGGTATCACTTTCAGGAGGTTTATTATTAACCATATATTGATCTGCATAACTCGCAAACCATGTCAGTACTTTCTGGATCTAGGGACCCTATAAATTGTACCATATGGACCACTTCATAAAAGGTCTTTATTCAGAAAAACAGTTCTGACATTCATCTAATGTAACTCTATATCATCATGAGCTACAATTGCCTTAATCACTTAAAATGTATCCTACGAGGATACGAGAGAAAAGGTGACACAAAGTCAACCTTTTTTCTTGAGTGAACCATTAGGCAACTGAGCGAGCCCATAAATTATTGAACTTTATTATGAAATTTTTTAGGTCCAAAAACTTCTTTTATAACTGACGAGTTTGTAGTTCCTGATGCAAATCAACTAGCTCCCAGACCTTACTATACTTCATGGCTTGCATTTCATCATTCATCGCATCCCACCACACATCCACATTGGGTCCAGAAATAGCTTCTGTAAAAGTAACTGGATTCGTAATGTGTCTAATCCAGTACACCTAATAGACTATATAATCAGATGGGATAGTAGGTCACCTTACTCCAGTGGATTTACTTAACTATATTAGATTTTGTAACCCCAGGAACCTCTCTGTCTACAGGTATAGGTTCCTGTTCTTATACAGGTACGGTACAAAGATCTAAATCCATCGGATCTAACTGTATGAATAACGGGTACGTGATAACTATAGTATCCACCCTGCTATCGTCCAAAGGGTTAAGGGGCCCACCATCATCATAGATATGGTATTCTAGAAACTTAGTTGTTCGTAATTTCACTATTTTGGTCCCTCCTTCTCTACAGTAAAAGCTGTAGCCTTACTATGGTCAAGATATTCTACTAAATAGCAATAAGGGAGACGAGTATGCAATCATTCTTTATAAGGATTATACTACCTCAGTAGGGCAGCCCTATACACTAATGTGTGTAAGGTTGGGTTTCTTCAACTTTTAGTTAATTAGGTAGATTAGTCGTATTCTGCATTGACTTCTTCAAGTCCTTTAAGGTGCAGTCATGCCTTTCGGTAATACACCATTTTGCTCAGAACTACTCGGCATAATGAACTAAGTCACTATTCCAATTGATTCCATATATTTGGCAAACAGACCTTTTAAAGTCCTGAAACATCATGTTTGCCATGATAATCTCCTCCATGGTCAAATCTGACCATCTTGATGAATTTTCCCAATGGGTTCTCAACCTTCAGTCTTTAAATAAGAACACATAACTGTGATGGGAATAATCGTCAAGAAATGTCAGAATACTTTCAAAATTGCACAATGCAATTATATAAGGTCTTCTGATATCTTTATGTATCAGACTCAACAAGTCAGAAGCTTGAGTTGACCTCAACGTCCTTATTAGTCAACTTACTTTTGCAATAGTCAGCACATGTTCCTAGATCATCTTAATCTAGCATTGAGAAATGCGTTCCTTGATCAATCTCTCAACCCTAGCTCTGAAAAAGTGGCTTAAACTTTTATGTCATATCATGTATGACTTATCATTCATCAGGGTCCTTCATAACTTATTTAGCAAGATACTAAGAAGCATTTACTAATTCGAGGTAAGACGCATTCTATACAAACCACATGACAAGAAAGTCATATCATTATGTTTTGCATTAAATAGCAACTGTACAATAGAAGTATTAAATGCAAAACGTCAACCTTCAGTGTCCAAAAGTGATCAAAAGATCACATATAAAATGTGTTGTGTTAAACCAAATGAACCTTACAACAAAGTTCAGTACATACAACCCCTATAGATATTGCTTGCACCTCTTTATTGTTGTAGACCATCAGTTCCTCCTTCCCTTTATTTGGCTTTATCTTGGATATGAACCATTGCATCGCGGAAGCACCTTGATTAGATGTTCCACTAAATAGCCACCTATACTTAATGTGACTATCGCAAATTATATTCATAATTGACAAGCTAAAGAATAACCTGATGATCACAATCTTTCCTTTTAACCTCATACTACTAGTTTCTTTATCTCCCTAGGACCTTCACCAATACTGGTTTGACCTACTTCAACATGTGGAGAAGATTTAAATTTTCTACCTTTAAACTTAGAGGGCTTCATTTTTGTTTTCCCTTTGGTTGCTTCGAGAACTGTAGGAGTAGCAAACTTGAGTTTCTCCTCCTTAGCAACGTAATGTGCTATCAAAGCATTGAAGTCCCAACATCTTCATCTACTGTGAAAATGAATTATTCTTGATATGTACTCCATTGTTTCCCTTTTCCCCTTTATACTTCGTGGAGAATAATACTTTCATTAAGGCACTTGTCTTAACACCAGCTGAGACTGCGTACCTATGGGAGACATTATCAAGAAATTACTTCGCTATGTCTGTGTCCGGAAGTCCACTAAACAAATGGTTAGGAATGGATCTCTTAATGGTTATCAGATATAATCTGTTAAGCCGATCCCAAGTTTTATAGGCTGCTTTATGAACTCTTGAGTTCATAGATGAGTGTAGAGATGGCCTATCCGTCCTTATGGTCATATTAACCACAGCTATCTCCATAACTTTCAATACATCCTCTATCCACTTCTTGTTATTAAAACCTGATAGAGTTTCAATGGTGACACTGATTTTGTTGACTGAAAATGTGACTTCAAGTTGATAATCTTTAAATCAACACAAATGCATGATAACAACGATACTCAAGCCAATAAATAGTATCTTTCCTAAAAATCCGATCACACATATTGTGAAATACCTTTGGGCTGAATACATAATATATGCGACCAGAGTACAAATCATCAACTCTCATGACACTACCACCTTTGGGTGAATAGATCACTTGAGCAATAACTTTCCTCCATCTAATGCCTTTATGCACATCTCTAAATGTTATGTAAGGCCAACACCTTTGGGCAGAAAACTTTATTTGACTTTGGTGACTTCATTTTCATCAGCATAGTCTCATTGTCATACACTCGTGTTGAAGACATTCTCTGAAAACTTTATTTTAGACTTTCGTAAAAGAAAAATCTCAGTAAGTGACTATCGTGTGATACCGAATACCGAACTGACCACTCGAGACACAAATACCTCATGTATCTCCCTTATGACAAATTCGTTGCACAAAAATTCACCCAAAAATGGCTTCAGAATGTCCTAATTCCTTTTCCGATCGACTATTATGCAATCTCGAACACCAAACATGAGACCTGAGATACGAGAACTTCATGTATCTCCCTCATATGATGTCTGAAACATGAAAATTCACTCAAAATCGGATCCAAAATACCTTAATTTCTTTTTCTGGAGTTATACTTAACTTATTACAAATGTAATAAATCCAAAAAAAGGAAAAACTTACTTTATAAATTTTTTGGACCCGAAAACTGAGCCAAAACACCCCGAGGTATTCTTACAAGAAATCTGGAACTTTTGTGTTTTTTTTAATTATTGTAGCACGTCTGTACGGTTGACGTCAGCCTGACATCATGCGGATGTCAGTGCGCGTCAACCCGAGCGGCGCGTGCTTTGCATGCGCAGACACGTGGACACTGTGCAACACGTGCATCGCACGCGTGACATGTGTCACACATCCACAGAGACATGTGTGCCACACATAGACAGTCCAGATGGACGCATGCACAGGACATGTCCCGCCTTCCCAAGCGGATCGATGGGCGGGCGCGAGTCACGCGGGGTCCCCACGTACAACATGCATTCGTCGATCCGTTGAGCGACAGGTCGCGCCACGGTTGACACACGCGATACACATGCCAACCAATACACGGTTGTCCCCGCATGCCTTGCAGAGTTAGGCGCGTGCACTGCACGCACCCAACGGTCTTCGCCTCCTCTAATGTCGAAGGTGATTTTCAGCATCCCAGGAGCCCCTTTTTTGCTTCGTTCGGCCCATGTTTGACCCTTTTTTGTATCTAACCTTATGTATACTATTTTGATGTAATTATATATGTAAAAAAACTGAAAAACAAATCAAAAGTCAAAGAGAACCAAATGAGATGAAAAACTGAAAAACCTTCCTTGTAATACGTAGTATAGATCTTATTATGTATCCCGGATCTACTTGAAATGATAAAAAATGAAGGTAATGTAGAATACCTGGATTTCAGTTCCATCTTTGATTCTGATGCCAATTTCGAGCTTCAAACATCTTTGAATCTCCCGGGACCTTTAAGGAAAATGTTCCCCGACACATGGTCTAGGCCTTTCTACAGTTTTCTCAATACGTAAGCTCCACTAATGAGTTAGGGATTTCTTATGCTTACGATTGATATGAGTAACTGCAGGAGACCTTAACCTTTATATAGCTTCCATATCGGGTTTCCCTATCATAAGGTCGATATGGACCCAGCCCACACTAATTAGGACCCATTTTTTACCCAAATTTTGACCCATTAATCTAGATCATTTATTGGGCCCCTTTATTATCTTTATCTAAATCAAATTGCATTACTTAACCCGATAATTCATTTTAAAATCCAAAAATGCAATTATTGTTGTCCAAATCTATGGGAAAAGGATAAAATTGTCCCTAAGGACAAAAATGTCTAACATAAAGAGGAACAAGTCTTCAGAGGACGTAAGGTCACTTATAAATGTTTAGTCTTCAACGTTGAAGGCACGTTCATTAGGTAATTGGTGATGGAGGAATCACCTTTCCTTGTAGTTGAAAGCAACATCAGAGTAAGGATTTTTGAGTCGTTGTTTGCTAAAGAAAATGAGCTTCAAGAATAAGGCCCTGTTTGGTAATCAGTTGATTGCATTAGCTGTTAGCTGATTCTATCAGCTAATTTGACTAACATATTGCATTAGCTGTTTGTTAGAGATGTTTGGTAAAATTAGTTATTTAGTATTAACTATTTATGTGTAAAATGACTTATGAGGACATGACAAAAAAAATTATAAGGAAAACCAATTTACCTTCTTCCTGCAAAATTGATTTTTAACCCTTCCCATTTTTATTTATTAATTAATATATGCTTTTTATTTTATTAATAATTAATATGATAATTATATTAATAATTAATATATGAGGATTTCTAGTGGTTGGTCTTGGCTTTGATGTTTGACCGTTGAAATAGGGGAAGAGAAGTGTTGTGTTCTGTGTGTCTACGATTGCTGCTAACGACACAAACAAATATATAAATTATAATGATTCAACTGTAGTTTTCTTAATTGTTTTATTTTCAGTTTTTATTTGTTTGTTGGCTTTCTTTGGCAAGGAGACACTACTTTGCTATTATAGAGTAATTAATATTAATAATAAAAATCATTAAATCAAATTAATTATTTATTATTACAAAATATGAATTATAAACAAAATATAAAAATAAACATATTATTTGTTAATATTGTTACATAATAAATAAAAGGTTAATGAAAAACTTAATTTATTATCATATAAAACTAATAAATATATTATTAATTATGAATAAAGTATAGTAAAATAATATTTATTAATTATAAATAAATAATTATATAATGTAAATAATGATCTATGATAAATTGTATAAATATAAATTTTATTTATTAATAAAAATTAATTAACAATTATTTATAAAATATGTATTGTAAATAAAATATGACTAATTGATCATCTTATATATTAGTATTATTATGTAATAAAAATAAATAAATTCTAATTTTATTATCATATTGATTATTAATTATTAATATATTTTATTTTATTATCATATTAATTATTAATAAAATAAAAACATATATTAATTAATTAATAAAAATGGGAAGGGTTAAAAATCAATTTTGCAGGGAGAAAGTAAATTGGTTTTCCTTATAAATTTTTTTTAGTCATGTCCTCATAAGTTATTTTACACATAAACAGTTAATACTAAACACCTAATTTTACCAAACATCTCTAACAAACAGCTAATGCAATCCGTTAGTCAAATCAGCTGATAGAATCAGCTATCAGCTATTAGCTATCAGCTAAGAGTTGATAGAATCAGCTAACAGCTAATACAATCAATTGATTGCTAAATAGGGCCAAAACCTTGAACAAGAACAAGAAAAACCCAAACCCACTGTGATTTTAATCTCGGGGAAACAAAGAACTTGCGTTAACTGAAATAGACGGCTTTGATCAGCTACCAGACTCTGTCATCCTTCTCATCTTTGACTCTCTCCACGGCTTCTTCTTACCTGACTAGAAGCCTCCTCGTGTTCTCGCTCAAACGCCCACCTCTCTCACTCAGATAGTATCCCAGTTTGAACGGATCCACATTCTTTATTTTTCTCTTGCCTTTTGTTTTCATTTGTTTGTCATTGGTGATTAAAGTTAGTAACAACAAATGGAGTTGTCGGACATCTCTCATCTTCCGAAACAAAGGATATAATTGGCTTTGGGTAATTAAAACTTCAGCTGGTGGATGAAAACACTCCTATACAGGAGCGTTTTCACCTTTAGTGATTTATGTTTAATCAGCTAACGAAAAAACTGTTAACCAAATAATTTTTTCAGCTGTTTGAAAAGTCAACCAGTTAAAAATAACCAACCAGCCAAAAAAATAACTGATTGGGGTGTAACCAAATGGGGCCTTTGTAGTATCCAAGCGCAAGAGCTACCACGGTTAAGGTGAGGGTTGCGGTAAGATAGCAGTAGATGAATTTATCTTTTCTTTACCACTCCAAGAATTCTGCCAAGGGAGATGATAAGCTAGCTGTGGTATCATTTTGCTTCGGTGGTAGAGAAATTGACCAATCAACGTAAACGAGTAGATCATAGGTGAGTAGTATGGATTGAACTTGATTTCTCCAAATTAAACAATCGTTGTTGTCAAGAGTTATGATGCTCAAATTAGTGAATTTATTGATTGGGAGTATGGTCTGTTCTGGAGTCATTTTGGTAGTGATTTATGATGTTTTAAACTTGGATTGTGCAGGTAAATTATTGTTAGGAAATTGAGTCAACACCCCATCCTGCATGTAATAGAATAATTACAAAAAATTTTCGTATTTGATTTTTTGAAGCCAAGATCGCTTAAAATTATATAATATGATTACCATATAAATTATAATAAAACAAAAATCGTAAGTCGAGAGAAATGAAAAGAAAATTGATGTTGTTATTGTTGTTGATTATCAAATAAATCATACTAAAGTAAAAATCGTAATCCGTATCTTATTATAAAGCTTGATTTTTATTCTTTTCAAATTATCATAGAAATATCTGACCCCTAATAATATCAACAAAGCATGTTGAGAGAACTTTGAAACTATTATAGAGAAGTTTAAGCTAAGAGTATTAGCTTCCTTAGAGCTTAATCCTACTTACAATAAATTTTGGATGTTTTAGTAATTTAATTAAAATTAAATTATATTTTCAATTAAACTTTAATGAGAATTACAGTTAATTTTAATTAAATAGTAATTATTCTCAAATAAGATTCAATATCTCATATTGATCTCTATTTATTAAATATCTCATATTTAGTCATAAAATTTTTCAAGCTTTACAATTAATTCCAATTTGATTAAAAAAAATTTTTCAACTTTTCCTTTGTGTATAATTCATTAAGTTCTCAAATATGTTAACTTGCATATAAATTATAACCTTAAATAACTAAGAGGTAGGTACGGAATAATCAAAATATTAAGATTAACTATAAAATAAAAGACTCGAAGAATATATTGATATAAATCGAAAGACTCAAATCTTAAAATAGTAATATGGTCATATAAACGGTCATATGTTCAAATTGCATGCTTCTGAGTTTGAAAAAGAAGTAAACGAAAAGAAAGAAAAGGCGAGTAACACTCGCTTGATTTAGCTCCTGAACCTTTCACTGTATTGTTTCTTATACCCTTTAGCCCTTCTTTCATTCTTAACCGTCTCCTATCACTCTCGCCGTCCCTTTCCTTGGACCTTCCTGTGAGGACATCCCCATCCTTTCATCTCTCATTTTCAACTTTTCCCGCCGTTCGTCACCATGTCAGCTTCCTCCTCACTCAAGGCTGAGGATTTCCCGCCTCTGCCTTCCGACCCAGCCCTACCTCAACCACCTCCTCAGTCTTCACTTTCTGGTGTTGTCCCTAGCCCCCCGAAAATATGGAAGAAAGTGGTAGGCTATACCATAGACTCTACACTCTCCTATACACCATCAACTGAAATTGAAGGGAAGCTCGTCGTTTGTCTAGATCTTGCTACGCTTCAAGAAGGCGCTAAATCGTGGAAATCTACTTTAGTGGACTTTTTCCTCGACCAAAGACCACCTTTTCCTCTTATTATGCGTTGGGCTAACAAGTTATGAAAAAGCAGAGGACTCGTTGATGTTTTGCTCACAGAAGATAACCTCATCCTCTTCACTTTCACCACCACATCTACAGCTAACTGAATATTGGAAGAGGGACCATGGCACTTCGAGAGTCAACCAATCTTTCTACAAATATGGCAACCTGGATTGAAATTTGAATCCATAAAAATCCAGAATCTCCCTATCTGGATTAACTTTCATAACATCCCGCTAGAGTATTGAACTACTCCAGGACTCAGTCAATTGGCTAGCTACATCGAAAAACCATTGTGCATGGACGAAAACACCACAACCAAAAAGAGAATAGATTATGCCCGTATATGTGTGAGTATTGAAGCTTCTAAGGATCTCCCTGGTGAAATACCTATCATGAGGCTAGGAGAGGGGAATCAATAATGGGAAGACAGCATTGTTATTTCATACCATTGGAGGCCTCCTGCCAAAACTCAACCTGTTGTCTGGAGAGCCACAGGTAAAACTTTTAAGATAGGTAACTACCAAGAGTTGATGAATCAAGGAGATAAAGGTCCTTTAGCAAGAAACCAAAGTACTAGTTGTTTATGTTTCTGAATCTATTGATTGCAATGAGGAAAGAGTTGCTTCTATTATGCCCTAAACTGATACTATACAGCTTACGGATAACAATACCTCCACTGTGGAATTGGGTAATGGCCACTTGCATGATTCAAATGTAGCAGAAACTACCCTTCCTTGTGTTGTTCCTTTACCTGTCGTTGCCGACTCTGACCACAAAGAAGCATCATGCAATAATGTTTCATCTCCAGACAATAAAGCTATGGCAGAGGGTATTCCAATCTCAACTCAAGACTTTTTTAAGAATGAAGACAGTGGTAATCCTCGCTCACTCTCTAAAAGAAAATCCCAACAAGGCAAAGATAAAGGCCTCAAAACCACCTCTAATTTCATATGACTAGCTTAGCATAGAATGTCAGAGGAATATAATGTCCTTAAAAAATGTTAGCTCTGAAGGATTTTGTATGGCATGAGAAACCTATCTTACTTGGGTTATTGGAAACAAAAATACGATTGGTGAATCTAAATAAGTTGAATATTTTGGGTTCTCAAAGGAAAGTCTTTTCTAATCATACTCATCATGCCTTTGGAAGGATAATCATTTGTTACAACTCAGACGAGATTAAAGTAGAACTCCTCAAAGCAACCGACCAGCTTATGCACCTTCATGTACAAATTCTGCAGGGGAATGTCGATCTGAACGTATCATTTATTTATACAAGCAATTTTGAATTCCAACATCGTGATCTTTGGAACACCATCCGACAGATTAGTGCTACCATCAATAAACCTTGGCTTGTTAGTGGGGATTTAAACTCCATTCTTTATGCTATGCAGCAGAAGCACAGGGTAATATCAGTCTCCGGCCTTCCTTAACAGATTAACTGACCTCAAATTCATTGGCCACTCTTTCATGTGGTCAAACAAACAAAGGGCTAGATGGCTTATCAGGAAAAAACTGGATCGAGCTCTTGTTAACGATCTCTGGCTTCAACATTTTCCCAATAGCCTAGCAACCTTTATGGATCCTTTGTTTTCAGATCATATGCCAATACTTGTGTCAAATCTGTCTACTCCTGCAGCTAAACACCACCCTTTCGATTCAACAACCATCTGGTTCATGACCCGGGCTTTCCTATTGCTTACAGAGAAGGAGTTATGCACTTCATTAGGAGAACAAAACAATTCTGTTGTACACAAAGGTTAAAAGTTATTAAGCAGCATCTAAAAATTTTGAACTCTTCCAAAGGTCCAATTGTTGAAGCTATCAACAAACTAGATTGGAGTTGACAAGAGTACAGTCCTTATTATCCTCCAATCTTGACATTCAACCATTAATTGATCAGGAAAAGCATGCTCTGTCAAATTACCTCCAAGCACTCAATAATCACTCCTCTCTTTTGCAGCAGAGAGCTAGGGTGAACTAGCTACAGGATGGGGATAACTGCACACAATTCTTCTTCCATTCAATTCTAGCCCGAAAGAATAGCAACAAAATCTTATCTATCACTTCCCATAACGGCTCAATCATCACGGATCCGAAGGAAATACATGAAGAAGCATTCAGATTCTTTAGCTCTTCCCTCGATTCTGAAGTACCATCAAATATTTCAAGTGGAGACCTTCACCATCTCAACTTGCACCAAATTTCTCCGACAGATTTTACTCTGTTAACCAGACCAATGGAAGACAGCGAGATTGAGAAGTGTGTCTTTGAAATGAATGGGAAGAAAGCCTCGAGCCCCGATGGTCTTAATGATTACTTCTACCAACATTCTTGGAATATAATAAGTGGCTTTGTTAAGGAAGCAATTCATGAATTCTTCAGAAACGGAGTTCTCCTCAAGGAGATCAACAAAACCTTCTTATGTTTGATTCCTAAAGGATCAAATCCACAAAGCTTTGCGGATTACCATCCCATTTCTTGTGCAAACTTCCTGTATAAAGTGATATCTAAAATTCTGGTTGATAAATTGAAGAGAGTTCTTGCTCCTCTAATTAATGACATCCAAAATGCTTTCTTGACGAATAGGCACATTGGAGACAACATACTTATTGTTCAAGAACTTTTGAAGAGTTATTGTACTTCTAATAGCCCTCTGAACTGCACCATGAAGATTGATTTCCATAAAGCTTCTGATAGTATCAGTTAGAAATTCTTACAGCATATGCTGAATGCTTTTGGGTTTCCAACTCAGTTCACCAAGTGGATCCTTGAATGTATTACTTCAACCTCCTTCTCAGTTCTTGTTAATGATTCTCCCTCCCCGTATTTCAAAGCAGCAAGGGGTCTCAGGCAGGGCGATCCCATCTCCCCCTACCTTTTCATACTTGCCCTGGAAGTTCTTAATGCAATCATAAAGAAGGAGATTACTTCGAACCCTAACTTCAAACACCATTCCAAGTGCAAGAAGCTTGATCTTACTAACCTATGTTTTATTGATGACCTTCTTCTTTTTTGTAGGGCTTATATGGAATCAGTTCACTCCTTTATGCATGCCTTCAATGTCTTTAAGCATACTTTTGGTCTTCATATTAATCCAGACAAAAGCATTTTTCTCTTGTCTAAAAGTGCAGCTCACATGGAAATCATTATTACAAAGGCAACTGGAATGAGATTGCAAACTCCCCCTCTGCTTTACCTTGGCCTTCCAGTGTCGATAAAGAGGCTTACCTTTTCAGTTGGTCGACCTCTATTGGACAGGATACAGAAGAGAGTAAAATCCTGGGTGAACAAAGCTCTTTCTTATGCGATTAAGCTCCAACTTATTAAATCCGTCCTAAATTCCTTACATGTGTACTAGAGCTCACATATATTCTTATCACAAAGTATCATCAAAGAAATAGAAGAATTCTCATATCTTTCCTATGGAGTCATCCAAATGGTTCTCCTGGTGCTGTAAAAGTGAAATGGGCTGATATCTGTTTTACGAAACAAGAAGGAGGGCTGAACATCCTCTCCATCAAAGTTGCTAATCATTCCCTCATTCTCAAAAGACTATGGTGGATCTTAGAGGACAAGAAGAGTTTGTGGATAAAATGGCTTCATTAATATTTCCTTAAGGGGAATAGCATATGGGCGATCAAACCGAAAAGTTCCCACTCTTTTTTTCTTATACAATTGTTGAAATTGAGAGATGTTGTTCATCATGAAAGCTCTTGTAAGATTAAGGATGGTCGTCTAGCTCCCTATGGTTTGACAATTAGTCCAACAGGGGACCTTTAATACATCTGATGCCTTTTCCAAGAGCTTCTTCAGCTTTTCCTTCAAGAACTCAGATGAACTCATTCATAGAAGGAAATGGTTGGAAGTTTCCCAGAAGTCTAATGCAATTTCAACCTAGCTATCCTCCCACTCCACATGAACCTGACATCTGTTTCTGGAAAGGTATTCCAATTGAGAAGCTCACTAACAGTGTTCTTTGTGATAATTTACGCAGATATCGACCTACAGTCCCTTGGGCCACTAAGGTATAGAATAGATTTTTAATATCGAGAATATCTTTCATCTACTGGTTAGTTATCCAAAACAAACTCTTTACAGCGGACTGAATTCCTTATATCCAAATGGATATAAACTGTCCAATGTGCTCCATGCAAAGTGAATCTTGCAACCACCTTTTTTTTGTTGTCCTTTCAACAAGGCAATTTGGAATTGTGTCATTGCTTCTTTCTATTGGGTAAATCCAGGAACAATCATCTTGGAAATTACAAATGAACTTACTTCGAAATCACCTATCCACATCATTGTTCTGGGCATTTATATTTATAGGTTATGGAGAGAGCGAAATCTTCGACAATTCAAACATCAATCAACCACGAAAGAGTATCTAATATCCTCAATCTTAACAGAGGTTTAAGAGATCATTATGACAAAGAAGCTACAACAAAATTACAGCCCAATAGTGCGCTCCTCTCTACGTATCTAAGGATCTACTTGGAAAGTAGTTTTTTATAGTACATCTTCGAGTAGGGTCGTCAAAGCGCCTATGAATAGACCCAATGCAGCATAGATTTCCAATTACTTCGGAAGCTCCAATGCAGTCGTTCCTTACACTATTTTTCTGCTAATATGACAGGATAGGCTTTCTCGTTTTTCTAGTTTCGGTTTTCTTATCCTGGAACTCTCTTGTATTTGTACCTTCTATTTTTTCATTTAATCAATTTTCTTTTTCAACAAAAAAAAAAAAGAAAAGAAAAGGCGAGTAAAGAGCGGCTGTTATCATTTCCGTGTCTTCATTTGTTGTTAAAGTTTGAATGATGCCTATCGTCTTTTGACAGCTTTGCTATAATTCCTAAAGTAACGTGGGCTCGCCCTTTGTTTTGAGTACAAAACCATTTGGAATCAATCCCAACTCAATCTTCCCACCTGTCCCTTTGCTTCTTTACGCGAACCGGTGAATCATGATCGAATCTTCAATATGCTTATCCTATGCTAACCAAAATTTTAAAATCAAGTCCTAAATAATATAATATGACCAAGAGATTGTGAATAAAGGATTCAAATGAAAAAGAAAGTCAATCCGATTAGGTGAGTGTATTTCTAATTTATACATACAGATAAGTTGACAATCCACTGTTAACAAATAAGCAAAGTGCAATAGTCCGATCAACCAAAGAAAACCATCCACGGTTACAACTCATATTTGCTTGTAATAACAATGAACACCATAAACGTTTAGTGAAACACATCAAGGAAGATGATCTCGTCAGTTCAGCAAACAAATGATTCTGAACACAAATGAAAACAACATGCTAAATGATAAGAACCTTTAATTTGCTATCATATCTTGCTTCTTAGGAAGGTATATACCTCTTACAACTTCAAAGAGAGTTAAACGGAAATGTGATTATGCAGTGAAATGAGATCAATCATCCCTGGACGGGGAAGAGGGGAAAGGGTATAGAGATGGCAGGAGCATGAAGGATATAAATGAACATAGGCTACATAGCTAATGTAGATCTTCCCAAATATTAAGCATTCAAAGACACACAGTTGGAATATCTTTTCCCATTTACATAAAAAGGAATACATTCAACATCATTATTTACTACTGTTTATTTTTAAGCATCATCAACACCTGGTAATGGTATAGCAGGAGGTGAGAAGTGTTCTGTCACCTGAAATTGAAAATGTTGCCATAAGAACCAAAACATAAAGAAAAGAATTACAAAGGCAAAAATCACAAATGATCATGATGTCATGAATATCTGCAATAGGCATACACCAAATCACAGTAATATATGGGAAATCTCCTCTAAACCAAGTAGATAGGACACACCCAAAAAGAAAAATCACAGCTTGTCAGAAACACAAGACCAAAAATAGAATATCTTAGGGGACTACCCACTAATTTCAGGTGTTCTAGTGGCTTCTTCTTAAGTAAATAGAACATCAAATTACCAAAGCGACAGTGTTAGGTTGAGGCAGAGGAGGACTCAGTAGGAGCATCACCGATAAGCTTGAATTCCTGAACCTCTTTAAAATTCATCCATGGCTTCTCCCACACCTTGGCCTCGTACACTTTGACCTTGTCCCCATCCTTGACTTCTAATGTCAGATAATACACAGTTCCCGCCACCACTTGCTGCTTCACATTCACCACTTTCTTGTACTCCAACAGCGCGTTCTGAAATCAAACAAAGGCGAACTTCCTTCGAAATCACATCATCGTAATAACCAATCAATCAAACAAAATAAGCAAGCAATTGAAGAATGAAAGAAACAGAAAAGGGTTAACCTGCTTCTTGTTGTAGTCATCGACGGCAAATCGAGCAAGATTTTCGATCGCCAAGCTGTTGGCGGATCCGCTCACCTCCTTAACGCCTCCCACGTTAGCCATTTTCTGTGAATATGAATTTCTCTCTCGCTTTCTTTCTTCTTGTGATGATTTTTAATACGGTCGCAACTTTTATATATAATAATTATAAAAGATATTATTTATTATTAATTGAGAAAATGAGATTGTAGCGGGCCAACGAGAAACTTATCTTTTGGTCAAAAGTATATAACTTTATTTGTTATATTGGATGTTAAAAATAAGTCCAAATCATATAAATTTAAGGTTTAAAAAAATTATATTCGCAGATCGTTATAAAATTAGTTAAAAATTAAATAAAAATATAAAATATAATTTTATTTATTTATTTATTTTATAAAAATTTATTAATTTATTAAAATTAACTAATTAATAAATTTACTAATATTTAATAATAAAAATTATTTAAGGAAAGAAGACAGAGGCATGTTCCTTCCTTTATTTTAATGAACCAATTTTTACAATATTTTATTAAATTTTATTGACATATTTGCACGTAAAAATGTGGTTATAATTGAGTAAAACATTATTAAAAATCTGTTTCATTTTTTATTTTGATATTTCAAATTATGAAAATAATGTTTATAAATTATATATGTAAGCAGAATTTTACAACTTATCAATTATATTTGTTGAATTATTTTTTAATAATTTTTTAAAACAGGAATCAACTAACTTGTACTTTTATTTTTTTTATTTTTGATACTTTTTTATTATCTTCATGTTATATTTTGTTTTCGGGTATATCTTTTGGTTATATTTTA